>SSNP01000064.1:290635-322606 GCA_006937955.1 Pachypanchax playfairii
TAGATAAAACAGTAGATAGATAGATAGATAGATAGATAGATAGATAGATAGATAGATAGATAGATAGATAGATAGATAGATAGATAGATAGATAGATAGATAGATAGATAGATAGATAGATAGATAGATAGATAGATAGATAGATAGATAGATAGATAGATAGATAGATAGATAGATAGATAGATAGATAGATAGATAGATAGATAGAACTTCATTAATCCCTTGGGAAGGTTCCTCTGGGAAATTAAGTAATTAAGTTTAGTACATTCTTGCAACATTACACTGTCAGATATTTTTTTATGTTAAGATCCTGGATGTATGTTTAGTTTAATGTTTTAAGCAGCTATTTTTCAGTCTGATTGTTGTATAAGAAACAGATTGTGGTGGTTGAGAAATCTGTGATATAAAACCAATCTCAATAATGATAATAATTTTCAGTTAAAAATGTTTTTAGCCAAATAAAAGTCTGAATGCAAATGGTAAATTTCATCAGTTATTCAAAGGAATCTCCCCACCCGAATGAATGTAGAGATCAAGACACCAATTTAGTCTGGAGTTGGTTGTGACTGTGCCGTCCTGCTATTTGTGTTTCTTAATGACTTTCTAATTCCAGAGGCAGTGGCAGTGGCAGTAGCAGTGGCAGGGTGCCATCCAGGAACAGCTGCTCCTTCATGTTGTGCTTATGGTGTCCGTAGGCTTCGGTTACATCCTTTGGGTTGATTTTAAACTGGAAGATTTTAAGCTTTTTACTCAGAGTTGAACTTTGTCCTACTGATATATTTTAGCGCTTGACTTTAGCTCAAAATGCTGTGTTTTTTTTTGTTTTTTTTTTGTTGTTTATGACCAGACGTGATGAACATAAGCAGGAAAGAATCCTTCATAAAATACAGATACAAATGTGAAACCTGAAAGTCCTGGGCAGCTTAACCTTTACCTCCACTGGATCAATGACCCTGGATGTATAGGAATGTCCAAATAATTATGGGGCCAGCTTAAGGTTCTGCTGAAGAGGGATGTCCTTAGTGTAGAGCCCAACTTGGTAAGGACCTACATCTGTTGGCTGTCTTAATGTACTTTAGTCTTGAGAAGGGCCACATGTGCTTATCTCTAAGCAACAATTTGCAGATGCATGGGGAAAGGAAATGCTTTAATATGGAAAACAGGGAGCTTGTAGCCATAAACCAAGTAAATGAAAGGAGACAATCCATTGGAGCTGGAGACTTTGTGACCAAGAAGAGCAATCTTGGGAACAGAGACTCCAACTTGATCTCCACCTCTTGGTTTACTCGTTCTGTCTGACCATCAGTCCATCAATCTATCCATTTTCTGAGCCTGCTTCTTCCTGTTCAGGGTCACAGGGAGCTGGTGCCGATCTCCAGCGGTCATGGGGCGATAGGCGGGGGTCACCAGTCCATCAAAGGGGCCACAAACAGACAAACAACCACTCCCACGTAGGGACAATTTAGAGTCACCACATAACCTCTTGCATGTCTTTGAACTGTGGGAGGAAACCAGAATACCAGAAGAAAACACAGGGAGAACATGTAAACTCTCTGCAGAAAGTTCCCAGCCAAGATTTGAACCCAGGACCTTCTTGCTGCAAGGCAACAGCTCTACCAACTGCACCATCGTGCAGCCCTGACCATCAGTCTGAGGGTGGAAATGAGAGAAGAGAGTGATACTGATCCTGAGTAATGAGCAGAAGTAATCCTCGAAAATAGAAAACAAATTGAAGTCCCTGGTCCAATGCAATATCCACGAATGATGCAATGTAGGTGAAACACTTGGCAGAAGAAGACCTCAGTAGAACCATTGGAGTCTCAGTTACTGTATAACCTTAGGCCAGTAAGGATGAGCTATAATAAATCATTAAAAGTACTAGACAAATAATCTATTAAAATACATCATTATGGTATTGCAGAAGCTAAATTTTGAAAACTTTATAAAATTTTGCAATTTAAAATTGATGCACAAATGTTAGAAGCTTCCCTGAATGATGGAAATTATCTTTGCAACTCCTGGGTGACAGAACAGTTTAGTGGTATGACAGTATGTAATTACCTTGGAAATAAAATATTTACCAGTTAGCTGGTGGTGGGTGGCTAGCAAAACTGCGAGAAATCACTCTCTAAATATGGGAGCTTGATGAAGGCTTGTTCTGCCTTGTTTACCTAAACAGAAACTCATAAACTATAAAGTATTATTCACTCACCTATCCAAATCCTTGAGTTCGGGTGTTCCGATCCGTTCCATCGCCAAAGATGTATAAAATCAAGCACTTATACATACAGAATGCTTCTACAAAGCAGAACGAGTTGCTCTCAGTAATATAATACCATGATATCAGTCAATTCATTCATGGAATTTCCTTGTTATCTAATATTCCATAGTTAACTGTTAGCTGTATTATAACATAATGGAAGTGATTGTGAATGGCAGCAGCTCAGACACAGAGTGGTAGGCTACGTATAATCACAGAGTGAGGTCAGCTGATGGTGAGACACATAATACACAGAACTCAGCAACTCTCTGTAGAGTTAAGAGCTACATATCTCCAGTTTTCCATTGGCCTTCGGATCAACTAAGGAACAGGGTGCAGAGAGTTGCATGGAACAGGTTTATCGGCCGAACAGCTGCATCTACACAAAGCAATAAATGCAGTAGGACATTAGAAGTATGGAGATATTCTCTGGAGTGATTAATCATGCTTTTCTATCATACAGTCACAATGCATGAGTTTGGATTTGGCAGGTAACAGAGAATGATACTTATCTGACTGTGTTGTGCTTAGTTCAAAATTTGGTTGCTCAGAGTCAGATGTGCAAAGTGTGGTTCTGATTTAAAAATTAGGCTGTATTCACACCTGATAGTCTGGTGGACTCGGTTTGATTGGGAACCAAAATTGCAACATTGTTGCTGTTTTTAGTTGGTGCGGTTTGGATTCACACTGCACTTTATTAAACGGACTAAATAAGATTAGGAGCATGTTACATCCCCGCCTGTGGTGGCGCTGTGGTGTTACTGCACTTCCTGGTGCTACGAGTCTCCTTCTACAGTGAACGTAAACAAACATGGACTAGCAGCAGATTCTGGTGGTTTTGGGATCTTTTATGTTTGGTGAATGTACCAAATAAATATTCTGCAGCACTGGACTCGAGGCGGCTGAGACGGCTGTACAATATAGTCCACTTCCTGCTTTTGGTGCAGTCCCAGAGCGGTTGTGTTCACACATGCAATCGAACCGCACCAGAGTTTGTTTCAATCGAACCGAGACCCACGTTTTTAGGTGGACTAGAGTTCGATTGTTTGGTCCGAATCAGAGTTCGGTTGCCCGTTCACACCTCCCCAAACGAACCGGACTTTCTGTGCAAACAAACTAGAGTTCGATTCAATCAGCCTAAACAGGGCTGGTGGGAATGCACGCTTAATTAAAGTATTGAAAGGCATCAATGTATTGATCATATTCTTCTAAAAATATAATTTTCTCATCTAAAAATTTAAATAATGGTTGGAAAAAATATATACTTCATTATTAGATAATAAACAATGAATATCTAATTTAAAAATCTGAATATTTTGGAAGAAAGAGAACCAATCCAGGTTTAGACTTGGGGGTCGTGGTAGCATCAAAGGTGAGCGTTTAGAAGTTAGAGGTCATAATAATATTAGTAGTAAAATTTTATAAAAATCTAAAGAAAAAAATATAAACTAATATTAATAATTAATATTATGTCTCCCCGAGACAAGTTCAGGCTGATACTTGAGCTTATGTCAATTTGCATTCACAATTAAATCTCCCCGTTACTTTAACTTTGCATGTTAAAAGCTTGTAACACTTCTACCCCAAGGTTTTCTGCATCTGCCGTTAAAATAGCAAAAGATCATCACAGTATGAAGGAAACAATCAGTCATGCATCTTTGCTAAATGGATTATAATAAACTGCAGCTAAAAAAATAACCCGACGGAGACACAAATCACAGTGAATGACACATTTCTTCCATCACACTGGTCAGAACAGTCAGTGCAGCGTAGCCGTAAACATCTACCAGGCCTCCTCTGATCTCACCCAGGAAGGAGACAAAGCTTTCATATCAACACTCTGTCATCTCACAATGTGGCATCTTACCCTTTGAAGGTACAGTAGCATTGTAACAGTTGCTCAGATGTGAAACTCCTGCTTTTATCATCCTGTTTTCAGCAAGGAGGAGAGGAGTGGGAGATGAAGGAAGCAATTTCTTTTTAGCTTGAGCCCACCAAAGTGGAAGGAAACAGCGTGTTGACAGGTATGTGAAAGGAGTCCTGCTGGGTCAACTGGGAAACTTCAGAAAACCAGTTTAGAAGCTTCTTAAAGAATATGGAAAAAAGGAACAATAGGCTTTCTGACAGCTGAGCAACTATTAATGCCCATGTACAAATCAGGAGTTTGAACTAATGGCTAGCTTCCAAAGATCCCTGTTTTCATCAAAACCAAAGATCATTGTTTTCAGATTCAGCAGCACATTGAAAGGCTTGATTATGTGCTCAGGCTTCCACAAAGAGTCTCAGGACAGAAGCCAGAGAGATTAGCTCCTTGTCCTAAATTACCAGCCAGCTGTAAACTACAAGTCCCATTCCGCTGCAGGAGAATCACTCCTCCCATTAGCCTTGGCAAAATGCCGACAACCAGTGTGAGGCCGGTCATCATCAGGAGTACCAGTTGGGACGAGACCCTCTGTCACTCACTGCGACACATGTCATAAACTTATTGTGTTGCCATCAATCCGGGGATCTAACCACCTCTGCAGCAGATGGAGGCCCAGCAGGACAACAGGGGGCCATGCCCTGAGCCTCTGCCCCATGCTAAGCACGTGCCAAGAGTGAACATGCTAAGAGAAAGAGAGGCCTCAACTGTAGGGGTGCCCCCTTACCCCAGACTGGACCTCCTGCGGATACACCTCTGGATCAAGTCCTAATGTTTCCAATGATTAATTGGAGACAAATCTAAGCAAGCCAGTACTGTATGGTAAAAAGCTTGTTTTTAATTTGGAAACACTAAGTTCATAAATAAAAATGAAGATGTTTTTTTCCCTCAGTATATGTTGCACCTTCTAAATGTCTGCGCTGAAATATCCCTCCACAAAATACTGAAATACATGTACAAGGGATAAAGATGTCTCCTCTCCCCTGAACAGGGAAATGTAATGATATTCATAAAAAAAGGACCACCTACTGGAGACACAGGAGGAACAGTTCCTAAGCAACAACATACACACTCTTACAAGTCATATCATGGGAAATTTTGACCAACTTGGGATGCAAACAACAGAAAACCTTTAAGTAGGCCACGTTATGAGGATGCTCCCTATGGCTGGATATGTGTGCGTCTCGTCTGGCACAGATCTCCTCCCAACGAAACATACTGCAGAACATAATAAAGAGAATAAAATCCAGCTCTTGAGATTTTATTCATTTTTATTCCTGTTTCGAATGTTACATAGAAGGTTACAAGTTGTTCGAATATAATTCATAATAATTACTTTAGAATTGGAGTTTCATTTTTCTGTAACACAAGTTTCGGTTGTTTGTTTAGATTTTTATGATGATTGGCCAGTTGATGTACACTTACAACTCTCTAAAAAGGACATTCAAGCCTTCACATGTGTCAAACATTCAGAATCAGTCACATTGTTCATTATAAATCAAAAGATGGTGAAGACATGTTGTTTTTGTGATAACTCAAGACCTTGATCATGTATGTTACAGATTCTTCTTATTATTTTGTTTTTTTAAGTTAACATGCCAGTTTCGAATATTGAAATTTATTAATACCCATTAATCCCCTCAGAGAATGTTCTAATTCCTCTGTTTATTTTAGTCATAGTAGGTTTCCACATGGTGTAAAACTATTTCTTTGCACCACTGTGTTTGTTATATAAGGTGAAATCTTAAACTCTCTTGTCATTACCATCACTATCCAAAAAAGCCTAAAATAATTACCATCCTGTAATGAGCGATGTTTGTTTTTCCCTGTCTTTAATTGCAGATAATAAGAAACAATGGATGACTTAAAAGCAGCACTCAACAAAGAGCATGAAGAGGTCAAATAAAGAATTATCTTTAAAGTGCAGCGCCTCCAAAAAAATCATTAAACTACAAGTGCAAAAACAAAAGAAAACATGATAGTGTTTTCTTTAATGCAAACAGATCCATTTGTTGTTTACTGATCAGCACTTTAGTATTTCTATGATCAACTTTTTCTAAGCTTTAAAATCCCTTATTTTTATTTTCCAAAGTTCAGAAGTCATTTGTAAAAAGATCACCGGACATATAGATGCTCCTAGTCATGAGTTTTAGCTCTCATTTAGTGACTAGTCCTTGAATGGTGCATTTTTATTACTCTTACTGTTTCTCTGTGGATATGCAGAAAGACTTCATCGCCCTCTAGTGGTGAAGGAATTACATTTGTTACAGTTTCTCCATCCCACAGTATCAGTGGATCTTGTGCATTGTGCATGAGGATGTTTGCCATGCAGAGGATAAGATTTGTACAAATAGGGAAATCAATAAAATGTTTCATGTTAAAATCTATACTGTGATGTCGTGTAAAGAGCAGAACAGCAGGTCTGGTTGAAAAGCATGAGGAGTCAAGGAGTTCTTCAGGCTGTTGGCCCTATCAGGAAAAATTCAACGTCAAATCTTTTTGCAAATGCTCCTACTACAAACAGAGAAGGCTTTGAAATGTTTCCCAAGATATTTAGTATTCCTTCTTTGTGATTCTCAGTTCTCCAGGACATGGACATTCAAATAGGTTTTCCAAAAAAAAAGAAAGCTTGTGTGTTATCAGAACTGGAGGCTGCTCATGTCTAGCTCCAGCAATAATCAGATGGAAGGCAGGGTAAACTGTGAACAGGTCACCAGTCCATCACAGTACAGACACCTTTCACACACACACAAACTCCCACCTAGGGACAATTTAGACCTGCCAATTAACTAAATTATTATAGCCAATTAACCTACCATAGATATTTTTGGTCCATAGGAGGAAACCAGAGTCTCTGGTAAAATACCTCTATTCACTTAGCAGAAAAATATTTACTTCATTAAAGGTCTTACAAGTAACTTTTGTCAGTATTTTATACACGTCATGTCATTTTTTTCCCTGACTGCCCATAATTCAGAGAAACTTTGTACAGTTCAGTTGTTGTTTAGCATCTGGCAGAGATTTCTAGTTTGCTATAATTAGCTATAAAGCCCATCAGCTGTAGCCTAATGTAAAATACAAAGTCAAACTCCATAGTTTAATTTCTTGGCTACATTTCCAGACTGATTTTACTCTCTGTGCCTTGTTTGCAGATGTTGTCAGTGAATGCGTTATCAGGCTGGAGCTCTTGACTGGACTTGTGATCATTTCTATTTTAGGGTTTAAGAATGGCATTAATATTGACAAGAGCCAAACAAACATATGGATTTGCCTATAGATGTCCCACTGGAAGCCTAACCCTTGACCCCAACAGCCCAGCTCAGAAAGATGATAAGACCACAGTGTGTTAAAGGACTTATATCTGCTATTTTACAGCTGTCAACATCTGGTAGAGGCACATATATAATAAAATCTTACCTTTGGTGTTATGTAGTCTTCATTTGTCCTAAAATATAAGTTATATTCTCAAGGTATTCTCAGACCAGGAAGTAAAACACTTAGTTTGCCCAAAATCCCATCTCTCCTCCAGGCCCCCCCTTTGAGTGCTGCCCCTAGAGCTGCCTGAATAAAATGGTGAATAAATTCCTGTAACTCTTGCAGCTAAATACACATTTTCACCAAAACATTTTTATAAAGTAAAATACTACAAAACAGTGGTGCTTAGTGTCTTGCTTCAGACTCTCACGGCTCGGGGGGGGGGTGTTTAATCTGCAGCTGGTATCAGCATTGACACACAGACAAAGTTAGACCAACAGTATATTAATGTTTATTGAACCTAAGAAACCTTTCAAAATAAATTTGCATCAAATGCTGTTTTTTTCTACAGATGTTAGCAGCTTGTCACTAATTAAACTCAAATTAAAAGACTAAAAGATTTGATGGACAAAATGTAATAGAAGTGTTCCATTTTTTTCCTGAGAAACAAATGTTTTCTTCAGTAACACAAAATAATCATGTCATTTTCTAATTTGTGAGACAATTAGTCAAATAGTGTAGCTAATTCACAACATGTACATTTAACCATCATAGGATTTAGGAAGACAAATCTCAAAGTTTAATCAGAAAATCAATCAAAAACTAATAGTTTGTATTTATTTTAGTGTTACAGTCACAAGATATAAGGAAATATAAAAAGATTTTAATTGGAATATATTCTGGTCAGGGTTTAACTTGGAAAGAAAATCAAACCAAAATCATTATTATTTATAATTTAAATAAATTCTGTCTGTGGCAGAGATACAGACCAGCAGTCTAAACTAACTGGCTTCAACTTAAAGAGGCCCTTCCATTAAAAACTGTTTTTCTGAGGTTTCTGATTAATATTTTAGCTCCACAGGTGTTCTTACCTTCATAGTGGGTGTGAAAACAGATCAACAACTTCTCTTTCAGTTTTTATCTCTCAAACTACGCAGGTGGCGATAACACCCGAGTTCTCCTGAGTCCGAACGGCCTGTATCTGTTTCATCACAACTCCTTTGTTCGTTAGTATTCATCAGCTCCCGCAGTTGAAACCACGCCTAGCATGCTAATGGCTAAAAGCTATTAGCATAAGACGTAGCAAACAGGAAAAGACTACGTGTGCTGTTGCCATGCGCAGAGGGGCAGGAAACAGTATACCTTGCTCTCATAGGCTAGTTTGTTAGCCAATCAGAGTCCAGCAAATTCAAATAATGAATATTAATGAGTTACAGCCCGAAGCCAGCCGAATCTTGATGCAGACAGATTGAAAGGTCTGTTAATCAGTATTTCCTGATGTTTTTTAGATATAAAATGTTTCATATTACAGGTTAATACTTAAGAAATAACCACAAAGTCCTGAAATTTGTATGAAATGGCCTCTTTAAGGACTTTTGAAATATCTTATGTTGAACAGGTTTAACATTGTTTCGTTTTTACTTTGTATGTCTGATGGTGCAAATCACTCCACTCTTCGGTCTCAGTGTGCCCGTGTCCTGGATGTCAAAACTCTGTCCCGGGACGAGGGTAAAATCAAACCTCTGGAGCAGCTTTGCCATCACCACTTTAGCCTCCATCTGCAAACACACAAACACTTGCTGAGATCCATCAGAGTTTTTATTATTGGGTTGTGACTCTATATGAATCTGATTTTTTTTTTATCCACCCACCTGAGCAAAGTTCTGTCCCAGGCATGAGCGTGGCCCGAGGGAAAAGGGGAAGTAGGAGTAATAAGGCCTTAGAAAAAAGATCAGAGTAGTTTTTGTTCTTTCTTATTATTATTTGCAAAGTTACACAGAAAGTAAAACTTGACAAGAAATCTTTGTTCTAACTTACCTCGGAGCATCTGGGTGAAATCGGTCTGGATCAAATTTCAGTGGGTCCTTGAAGAATTTCTCCATCCTCCCTGTTGCATAAGAACTAAACTGAATGATAAATAATGTGTTACTTTAATTCAATTTCATCCAGTTTATTTAAAGCCATGATACAGAAAAAAAACAAGTCCAATTCACATCAACAGCTTCAGATTCAAAGTTAGTTATATGAAAATATATCTATTTTTAATAAGAACATGAAACAAGATATATGAAACTATTTCAATGAATTGTATTAAGCAATGTAAGTTATGAAATGTGAGCGCAGCAGGATAAAAACTGTCAAAACAGAATTAACATTCTAATGTTGCTCCTTAAAGAGCAACTCACACTCAAAACAGCTTTTTCTGCGTATAAACTGTATTAGTGGGTCTTTAATGCAGCCTTTCAGTTTCTGGGCAGTTTTTGACATTTTCATGTAAACTTGTTAAATTCTACACTTTTTTGGTCTAAAAGCATCTTAGTGCTGCCCTCTTAAGGTTGAAATGTGGCTACTGCATTTGAAATTTGTGATTAGCTGAAATGTCTCTAAAACACACTCCGTGGGGTATAAAACTATCTCTCAGACACACTTGCCCCCATGTGCCCGCCCGTTATCTCCAGCTTCTCACTAAAGAGCTGCAGGGATTTCGAGCAACTGGCTGAAAACTACGACAAAGAGAATAACTTATATCAGTAAACGAATAATGAAATCAGGGCGCTTCAATCTTACTGCAGTGGTTGTGATTGTGTGGATATGATTCGTGCACGTTATATTCGCGTATTTTCATTCAGGCATTTACTCAGGCACCTCTCTGCAACATGACAGAGTCACATCTAAATGTAGCTTTAGCACTCTAGCTAGCAACTATGTACCACTAAAAGAAGAGCCTCATTCAATGCCGCTGCAGGGTGAACTATCGGCTCACACACACACACACACACACACACACACACACACACACACACACACACACACACACACACACACACACACACATACACACACACAAGTGTGTTTTGTTATCCTTATGGGGACCGTCCATTGACTTCCATTGATTTTAGTAACTAGATTTATACCTAACCCAAACCCTTTTACTAACCTTAACCATTACTGATCTATAACTAACCCTAAGACTAACTAAAACTCTATTCACACCATACCTATAAACCTAACCCCTAACCCTAAAAAGGGGAGTCCCCCTCATGGGGACCAGGCTTCGGTCCCCACAAGAACCCTCGGACCCCAGAAAGATAGTAAAAGTCAGGAAACTGGTCCCCAGGAGGTCAGAAATACAAACCCACACACACACACACACGCACACACACACACATACACACAAGTGTGTTTTGTTATCCTTATGGGGACCGTCCATTGACTTCCATTGATTTTAGTAACTAGATTTATACCTAACCCAAACCCTTTTACTAACCTTAACCATTACTGATCTATAACTAACCCTAAGACTAACTAAAACTCTATTCACACCATACCTATAAACCTAACCCCTAACCCTAAAAAGGGGAGTCCCCCTTATGGGGACCAGGCTTCGGTCCCCACAAGAACCCTCGGACCCCAGAAAGATAGTAAAAGTCAGGAAACTGGTCCTCAGGAGGTCAGAAATACAAACCCACACACACACACACACACACACACACACACAACGATTCTTTAAATTTAGTTGAAGCATTTCCTGATAAACATCTGTGGTAATGACATTTTCTCTCTGAGGTTGGAAGTTCATCAGTGTAAACTCAAAGGTTATTAGAAAAAAATGATCAGGCAAGACGGGATTGTGAGGAAAGACTATTATCTCTATTAGGGATGTCCAGATCCGATCACGTGATCGGAAATCGGGCTCGATCGCGTAATTTCAGACTCGATCGGAATCGGATGTTACCTCCCAATCAGGACTCGAACATATATGTATATATATTCTTATTAGTTTTTAATGCATCACTTTTTGTGTGACGTCAGTATCCGGGACAGTTTCCCTCGCAACCCACAGCCACCATTTTAAAAGGGGACGCGTTTCCATGACGACCGACCGCAACGTGTGTGAAAATGTGAACGTGAATGTTAACAGTCCTGTAGTCTACACAACACTGGAGAAGATGAGGACTTATAAAAGCTTCGATGCGTATGTTTTCTTCGAGGTAAGCTTTTTTAATTGGCTCGGTGGATGTTGTGTTGAGAATGTTTCCACGTTAGCTCCACTAGCTTCGCTAGCCGTGTTAGCATGAGTGCCGGTGTTAGTTTAAAGTCATATTAAATCCCTATGATGTTATCTTAAACTGGTTCATGGAGTGGAGTTGATCACTTACTGGATGCAGAAGACAGCCCATGATCATGTCACTCTTTCTGTAATGTCTGCCGTTCTGATCTGCTTATTTAATTACATAACGTTTTATTTAATAACGTAATGTCCGTCCACCGGTTTGTGTGCGTTCGGACTGTTAGCGTGCTCACAGTGCAGAAATGCGCTCTCGTCATGTTCGTTTTTACACACAAGTAACAACTTCATGACTCCCCACTGCGAAGAAGCCCAGGGGAAACCCAGGGACGCGCTGGAATGGCCACAACCGGCTGTCCCAGTCCCAGGACTGCTGGCTGTCCTGTCCCTGCAGCTAAATATTAAAATAGGGTGAATTATATACTAAATAAGGAACATCCTGGATCTGTTTATTTGCTCCTTTTTATTCATTTTTTTAATGTAAAATCGGATCAGGACTCGGTATCGGCAGATACTCAAAATCAAATGACTCAGACTTGGACTCGAGGGCAAAAAATCTTGATCGGGACATCCCTAATCTCTATGCCATAGTTCAGAACCAGATCAGGGTTATGATGACTAGAGTCCTGATTCTGTCCTTCATGCTATGTTTGGTTTCTCATGTCTGTTTCTTCTCCATCTGCCACTCAATCATAATTATGACAATCACCTGCACATGTGTCGCCCCATCTGTCTTGCTCACCTGACCTGATCCCTTCACAAGCAGCACACAGACACACCAACGTCCAGAATGTTTATCATTGGCTACAACTTTCCAATATGACAATCGAGTCTGTTTCTTGACTTCACAGCTTGTACCTGCTTGCCTGTCCCTTGGGATTGAATGTTTATTTGGATTTTGACCTGGACTGTTTTATCACTCACTCACGGCAAGGTATTTTTTCAATACTATGGCCCTCAGGTCCGAGGCCATCAGGGCCGCAGAGAACATAGCTTCTGTTCTCTGTTCTTGTCAAGAGGATTCGCAAGTTTACTTTGGACTAACGGCATCTGAGGTCCACCACCATAGATCAAGTGACTTCCAGTCTCCGCCACTGGACATCAGACAGCATCCCAACTCTACCATCAGCCACTAGGCCGTGTTTGGGCTTCACCATCAGGTGGATGCCAAGTGGCATCTAAGGTAAACCATCCACTACTAAGCAGCTTCCAGAATCTACCATTGGATGTCAGACAGCTCTAACATCAGTCACAAGAACGTGCCTTCTTGGTAACAAGGATATTAATTTGATAACAAAAATTATTTTGTTCTGTTCTGCAGGTTGTCACCAGCTTTAGAGCTGCAAGCACATTGGAAACAAAAAAAACTCACCATACAGCTGACTCCTCCAGGGACATGGACACCATTAATCACCATGTCTTCTTTAATCATTCGGGATGTCCCTGGAACAGATGGGTAGAGTCTCAGAGTCTCTTTTAGCACCTGTTGAGGATCCAACGTAAAACTCTTATTAGAACATTTGCTTACACAAGAATAGATAAACAAATGGAAGAGGTTCAGCGATGGACTTGTTAAGAGATCTAGACTGACAGTTTTTCTAACAGTAAACAAATCAACAAGATTTTGCAGTTATCATGATATAAACCTGTGACAGGTAGATCAGCTTCCCAAGGTCTTCACAGCTTATGTCTTGTCTCATCCCAATGACATCATCCACTTCTTTCTTCACTCTGAAAATTACACACACTACTTAATAAACCACGGGTCACTAACTTTAGAACAATCTATGAAGACCTGTATTGTTACTTCTCCAATATTTCAGGATGTCTTCCAAGCTCCATGATGCAAAAAGCTAGTTGACTGGCTGTTGTTTCTTGACCTAAATGGAGTAAAACCAAGTCAGAACAAAAACTAACAAACAAAAAAACATTCTGAAGAGAAAACGTGAATTCAAGAAGTTCACCTAAATCACAATTATTTGTATTTTTAAATCAGCTAACATTTAATATTTTAATTTAATTAATTATTTGGGGATGTTTCACATTACAAAACACAGCGAACTCACCCGCAATGAAAAATGTTACGAAATTATCCAATATGAACTCCTCAGTTTCTTCAGCCATGTTTTCTTCTGTAATAATAAAAATGAATATCAGATTATAAATTGTGTTTCTTTTACCAGTGAAAGTATTCTACATAGTCAGAGATTAAAACAAAACTCATTGCAATGATGACAGTTTTTTCTTTGCATAACTTTTATGTAGCTGGGTAAGATTGGCCACTTTATTTGGACTCTTCTCAAAGACAGTAGGATTTCTAAAACCGTGTGACAGTTAGCAGCATCAACTTTCAAAGCTTTTCAAGCGTTTCAGACGCTGAAGCTTGAAACGCGAGCAACGCAGAAGTTCAGCTAGCCGGACTTCTGATGCTCTTGAAGATGCGTGTCAACCATCATAGTGACATCACTGCACGTAACCTGAATGAAGCAGGAAGTTGTCAAACTGCACGCTTGACAGACAGAAGTAGCGCTGGAAGCGAACCTCGTCCATATGTAGCTCCTGGAGCAAATGGTTAAACTCCCCAAACTCAGAACCCATCAGAAGAATGGGGTGTATCCACAAATGGCACTGATGCACCCGACGTCGACATTGTCTAGCTTTATGAAATAAATAAAGCCAAGCCACTCTCTTGATATGGTCCGCCATAGCTCAGACATCTGAAAACAACGGAAGCTTTTCTATAAGATTTCTATAAGTAGTATGGAAACATTCTAACAGTTATTTTTTGTGTGATTTCATTCCCAGTCTTGTAGTTTTTAAGGGACGCCAGATACACAAAGACAGCTGCAGAATCAAAAATCAAGGTGTGGGAGGAACTTGGTGAGGCAATAGCCTCACTATTGGGTGACAGGAGGAGAGATGCCTCCACCTTTCCAATGTCCTCTGTCTAAATTGACAGAAGATATAGTCAGACGGTGGAAAAGGTACTTTGAAGTTATTCTAACCTCGATTAATATGTCTTCTGTAAAGGAAACAGAGGTGGAAGAGTCAAGGAAGAACTTGTATATCACTGGAACTGAGAAAGTTAAAGGTGTAATATGGAACATGAACACCATAACAACAGAACAAAGTCTTCAGCCATCTGGGTGCCAGGCTCATCATTCCCCTTGTACGCACTCTGATGCTGAGATCGACCAATATTCCTCACCAAACCCACTCAGATCTCTGATCCTAGCAGGACAATAAAATATCACGCATTCAGCTCACTAATCATGCTCTCCAGCCCCGCTGACTCTGATAATTGGAGTTCTACCTGTTTGTCACTCAGTCATCGATTCAGTCCATGGCAAAAAAGCTCACATAGCTTCTCCGACTCTTCTCGAGCAAACCGAATCTTCCTTCAATCTCACTACTCTGACCTCCTCACACCATCCTGCACCTCTCACTTGTCCACCCAGCTACAAAATCCTGCGTGGTGGATCCTCCAGCCGAACCCGTAGCCCGGAGTTCCCGTGACTTAAGCCACCTGCAGCTCTGTGTTAGAGCGAGATGTTAATAAAGACTTGGGTTTTATCACCACCTGCGTAGTTTGAGAGATTAAAAATGAAAGAGAAGTTGTTGACCTGTTTTCACACCCACTATGAAGGTAAGAACACCTGTGGAGCTAAAATATTCAACAGAAACCAGAAAAACTGTTTTTAATGGAAGGGCTTCTTTAACAGCTCGGACTCCTTAGGTATGCGGTTTCATGTTTTAACTTTACATCAGTACTGGGGGGGGCGCCAAATTCTCCTTTTTTTTTTTTTTAATTTATTTATTTTTTTGGGACAAACTGTTGGACACACCATTCATCTCATGTAAAGAGCAAAATAAGTAATAATTAAATATCTATCTATCATCTCTACTGTTCATTTTAGTATAAATAAATATTTTTTGCAACATAATCCAGTTATTGAGTTACGTTGTTGTTCTGGGCAGTAGGGGGCACCAAAATCCTTTTCCGCCTAGGGCACCATGCAGCTCAGGGCCGGTCCTGCATGTGTGAACGCAACCGAACCGAGACCACACCAAAAGCAGGAAATGGAATATATTGTGCAGCCGTCTTAGCTGCCTCGTGTAGTCCTCTGTCTCATTATCTGCTCATCCTGAGCTCATTGCTGCAGAATATTGATCTGGTACATTTGCCAAACACAAAAGATCAATCCCAAAACCACCAGAATCTGCTGCTACTCCAAGTTTTCCAAGTTTGTTTATGTTTCACTCTCCCGCGGCAGTGCCTGGAAGGGCAGTACAAACAATAAAAAAGTATTGCAGAAACTCCACAGCATCACCACAGGCGGGGGGTGTGACATGCTCCAAAGGTTATTTGGTTTGTTTCATAGAGTGCAGTGTGAATCCAAACTGCACAAACTAAAAATAGCAACAACTTGCAAATTTTGGTCCCCAATCGAACCACATCCACCAGACTGGCAGGTGTGAATACAGCTTAAGTCATTCTTATCTCTCATTCTTGCTACCCTGGCTACTCCACTAAGGGTCTATCACCTGTAGCAGCAGTTTTGATGATCTGTGTGAGGATGTCCTTTGGGACCTCTTCACCCTGTTGCATAGCAGTCTTTCTCTTTTGGATCCACTCAACACCAGTTGTGCGTAGCAGGCGACATGCTTTCCTCACATCTTTAACAAATTGTCTGTTTTTTGGATTGAACTGGAATAAGAAAACCAGAGATGTCACAACTTCTGTTAAATAAGGGTTTGTTGTATTAAAAGCTTTGATTTTTAAAATTACCTCAAAAACTCTGTCTCTAAGATAGTACGACACCCCTTTAAGACAGGTTTCGATGGCTTTGGGTAAAGGTGAACTATTTGTCAGGAGCTCCAAATCAGCACCAAAAGCAGCCTAAAAGTTATAAAAATAAAGGGCATATTTTTACTTACTAAGCATCATTAAACATTAAAACATCTGAGATCAACTTGAACTGAAGCAGAGCAGCATTAAACTGATGATACCTTGGCAATCACATCAAGAGTAACACAGTTGAAGAGGTGCAGCATGTTGGCCTGCGTTTCATTATCAGCAAGACTTGCAAGTTCATCCATCAGTTTCTCTGTTGTTTCATTGAAGGTCCCTATTAGACCTCTCAAATACCTGGTAGAGATGAAAGTTTCAGACCTACAACAATCCATACTCAGAAGATACCAGAAGAATCCAACACACATATTGTAATTGGACAATGCTAACCAGAAAAAAAACAAAAATATTGACTTAAAGCAGGATAAACAATGAAGAAACTAAAGAAACAAAAAAAGACAAATTGACAAAAAACTTAAAAACCCACAAGCTGCTGAAGGCGTGTTCCATGATTCTGTGCTGTTTGTACCACAGCTCATGATCTTGTGTTGTTACCAAGCCGTTTCCTAAAAATCTGCAAAGTGAAAAAGTTAGAATCCTTCAAAAATCCCCCAAGTAATAACAAAATATTCTTATGAAAATAAAAAGGATCAAACTTAACTTCCACTATGAATTCTTATTAAAAACTGAAACTACCATAAGAAGAATATGACACATCCATGAACAAATACATATCTGTCAACATTGTATTAGTATTTATTGTTATTGATCAGCCTGATAATCTGAGCCTGTCACTGTGTTGTATGAAGCAGGAGTAATGATGTACCTTTCACCAAACAGATTATAGACTCTCTGGTAAACTAGTTTATCCTTGGGGTACTTTGGGGACATCAAGATTTCCTGAAAAATAGTTTATAAAATAAGAGCACAATTTTGAAATGACAAATTAAGATAAATGTACAAAAATAAAAGTCACACACAAACAATCAGACTACAAAATAGACGTATTGATCCGTGACCAGTGAACAGAAAAACAACTGAAAAAAGAACAAGACATGTTTTGCTCAGAATAAATATTGACTGCATGAAGGTACTGTGTATCACCTGCACAATGTTTTGTTGGTGGCATTGATTTATGGTTAATTCATGGTCAGTGATTGAAATAAGGCTGATTAAATAAATGTAATACAATTAGTTTTTTGGGTTTTGGTGGTGGTCTGTGATCTCCAAACACTTTCTGCTCAGAGTCAAGTTACTGGTAAGATATTGTGCAAAATGTGACAAACTCTGTTTTCATTGACAATCACGACTCCTTTAAATGTAGTTAGATGTATCCTCATTTCTGTCTGCTTGAGAATTCTTCTTTTTTGTCTTATCTTCCTTTCACAATAATTGATTATGTGTTTACCTTTGTTGTCTCTGGACAGGTCACGCACATAAAGATATAATGGAGAACATTCATCCTGTAAACAGGTCCATAAGTCTCAGCCCTGTTAATGACATATTAATTACTGTTTTAAATTAAAAAATAATGTAACTTCATTTGCTATTGCTGGTAAAGTGTATCTTACATGTGAAGGAATTATCACTATAAAAAATAAAACATTTAAATAATAAACGAGAAGCCCCAGACTGAAACATATACTAGTAATATACTTGTACTTGTAGGCTACTAAATCTTTGACATCTTACAGCACAACTTACCATTCCAGAAATTTATCTTGTACATTTTTGTCATTATTCATAATTCTAGAAAATGTCAGTGAATGTCCAAAGATGAAGCTGTGAGAATAAAAAAGTGAATATTGTTTCAATTAAAGTTTTAACTACGACTTTTAGATTTGCGCTTGCATCGCTCCATTAAGTGTTGTCTTACCTGTCCCTCGGTGGTCCAGGTATGTGGTCGTATTTAATATGAATGTACTTAACGTACAAGCAGTAACCGAGAAACGCTAAAAAAAGAAGGAAGGTAAGAAATAAAAGCGCTTTAGCGCCCACAGTAAGGAGTGCGTGGAATATCATCGTGCATTCAGCACCGCGTCCAGAAAATTGTCAAGCTGAAGGACCGGCTGTCTGTTCGAGTTTACAGCGAAGTGACCATTTACCGTGTGTGTCTGCGGGTGTAAAGAACAATAACAGAAAATACACGTGACTTTACTTGTGACTGATGAGCTCTTTACGCGTTTTTTGGATGAAAAAAGGGACGCAGATCACCAGGCTGCATCATGGTCTGACCGTCTTGGAGTTTTAACCTCATATCCTTCGAATCTGGTTAAACTCGCCGATAAGTTTTTTTTGTTGTTGTTGTGTACTCAATGAATATTGAACTGTCTTTTTATTTTTGGGCATTTATTGGGTGCTTCTTTTGTTGATTTTATCGCTTGTGCAGAACTTTGTTCTCCTCGTCGGATGTGTAAAGTGCTTTATAAATAAAGTTTATTATTATTATTATTATTATTATTATTATTATTATTATTATTATATCGAGAGAAGATGATAAAACACAGAACAATAAATACATACAAATGTGTGATTAATACGATCTGTGAGCAGTAAACATCATAAACAAAAAAATAAATAAATAAACACCGTGACTAGATCTACTGTTACACACCAATTTCCAGTAAATATTTTAAACATCAAAAGTCAAACAGCCTTAGGGATTATAATTTAGATTATATTACCAATTGAATATTTGACGATCTACTAACCACTCCAATCTAGAAACCTTACAAGGATATTTGGTTGGAACATTAATCATAAGACACTTAAACCATTCAAACCCTTTCATGCCGGAACTATAAGCTGTCAGGGTTTCTATTCATCTTTCAACATGGAAATCAATATTTTACATTTAAAACATCCTTGTAACGTCTCTTTTCTAGAACAAGTATGTTTTTCAAAGAGTTTGTTGCATGTGGTAGTTTGTGTTTTGACTTTGGAATTTGTTTTTCACAAATGAAAGGATATTTTACACAAACAGAAAATTTCTTACTAGCTACAATATTAGGTTTTATAACATGATGTCCTTAAATTGAATGGTGTGGGATGTCTTAGTTATGTCCTGATCATATAATTTTGTGTCACATAACTTTACGTTGTTGCAGGTGATTTAAATGAGTGTCGTCGCTTTGACCTCGGAGACACCGGTTCCTTTGATCCAGAAGAGGAAACTCAATATTCTGCTTAACACTTTGTGGGCACTATCTGGACAGAGCATGTGACTTGACTGGGTGTCTGCAAAACTATCTGTAAACAACTTCTAGTTTGGCTGTGAGTCGAGGTTGCGGGTAAAATCCAGCTGTTATTTTGTCTCGGCATGAGGCCATTTTGGTACATATTTAACAGTGTAATGTTTGAACTTAGTTTTGGACTTGAACGCATCACAAACAACCAGGTTGCATTTCAAATGTTTTTTTTAATAATGATTAAAGTAGCAGCTCTCCAAACTTCCCTGGACTGGGTCAGGGGATCATCTGGGACCAAACTGTGAAGAGGAGAGGACAGGTTAGTCTCAGGTAGGTGTACAGGTAAGTATTTACAATGATTAACAGATATCATCACCTCACTCTGGTGGTTGGGGGAGTGAGTTGGTAATAAATGATGATGTGAAAATGTCTGTGAGGTCCGTAGAGGTAAGTCAACGTATTATATCTGTGATACACACAGGATACAGTCCGAGGTAACACACAGTTCATCCTTCAATCCAGAAAGGTACATCCAAGATCCGAAAAGCAAATCCAGTAATCCAATAAGCATTTGTTGTTAGAACCTCTGTGATAATATTTCCAAATCCAAAACAGACTTACGGAGCATCCATGTAGCAGGCTGAGGCGTAGTCAGGAGCACAGTCAGTAGATCCAAAGTATCCAAAATCTGATGGGGGCGGACAGACGCAATGTGAGGTAACAACTCAGGGTTAGTACAGTCTATGATACCATAATTAGAAACAAGACAACAGAGAAACATATGCAATCATAAAAGCTTCTCTTTTGGAGAAAAACCAAATGACACACACACAATACAGTGTATAATAGTGTATCTGACAGGAAGTCATGATTAAAGAGGACATTGTATGCTGAATGAAACCATGTGACAGTATCCTGCAAAGAAAAATGTATAATGTGTTAGTTCATGTCAGAACTCTGCAGGTTTCTGATGTCAAATACCTGATCACCCAGGTCAAAGGTCACTGACAGGTAAAAGCTCCACCTTCAATATTACCAGTCACCAGTGGGCTCAAATCAACAGAATTGGTTGCTGTCTGTATGTTTTCTTGGAGCTTATGAAAGTAAATATCCACCACTGGCTGCTGGAGCACCATCAGTCCACATGGAGACACATAAAGGAGGCTGTTGGGTTACATCACTGTCCAGTCATTTATTTTGCAGCAGGTATCAACTCAGACACACAAAGTTTGGTGCAACAATTTTTAACAACTTAAGAAACCTTTGGAACTAAATCTGTATCCCACATTAGAATCTTTATTACACCATTTTTAACCTAAAGGACTGGTGCCAAAGGGTTTAATGCAGGGGTGTCAAGCTCCAGGTCTCAAGTCTCAAGGGCCACTATCCTGCATGTTTTAGATGTTTCCCTGCTTCAACACACCTGATGCAGATGAACAAGTTGTTAACAGGCTTCTGCAGAACATGTTGAAATGCAGAGGATTTGAATCAGGTGTGTTGAAACAGGGAAATATCTAAAACATGCAGGATAGTGGCCCTCGAGGCCTGGAGTTTGAGACCCCTGGTTTAATGGGAGACATGGGGGGAATCCTAATGGAAGGGAGAAGCCCAAGGAGAACACAAGGAGTCTTAATTATCATTTTGATTTTCAAAGAACAGATAAATGGGTTTAGTTTTATAAAGTTGAAGTTTAAAGTAACCAGGCTTTCTGACCTGGAGAGTTGTTGGGGGTCGAGGTCATCCAACAGTCAGAAAGGTATTTGTTGATCTCTTTGATATGCAAGAGGGTCTCCTAGGTCTGGTTCCAGGAGCATTACCAGTGTTGGAGGTGGAGCTGTGTGAAGCAACATTTCCTCCCTGAGCTGGAAGGGTCACCTCAAATGGAGGGACACAAGTAGCTGTAGAGGTGTGTGAGTTATACAAATATTCAATCCATTCCAGATGTTTGCTGAAGGAGGGTGGGTTGTGTTCTGATGCACAATGAAGGAAAGCTTCCTTCTCCTGGCTGGTCCTCTTAGTTTGACCATTAGTCTGGGTATGAAAAGCAGATGAGAGACTGACCAAGGCCCTTAAGGCAGAGCTGGACAGCTTCCATATTTGTGCAGTAAACCGAGGGCTACTGTCAGACACCCCTCCTGTTCCCTGGACTCACCTTTACTCTGCTACCCCCACTGCTCTTTGGTTTGACTCCTCGGTCTCGGGCACTCTTCTTTGTGCCTGAAATAATGAATAAACACAGTGAGTAAATACATTTTACAACAAATTACCTCTTACTGATTTGCTCCCAGCTGTTCATGTTTGAAACAAACCTTTTTACTTACCTTTACAGTTAAACTTGAATTTCAGCATCTGGGTTTCGATCAGCATTTATTTTGACAGTTATAACAAAAAGTGCTTACTGATTATATAACATTTAAAGCCAAAGTTGTTGGATCAGCGACTGAAGCTCAATAATTTTAGAATCTGTCTTTATTCATCCATATGTGACACTTTATTCATCTGATTAGAGTTTACAAAGACAGTCAGTGAGCAGAGGAGTGACATGGAACATCGTTTTTCTGAGTGAGTTTTGTAGTTTAGAGCGCCCTCATGTGTACACTGTCAGTAATGGTCAAACTGAATATACAAGGGGGAAAAAAATTGCACACAAATATTCTATCTAATAAAGTTATCAAATATTAGTAGTAATTTAATTTACATAAACTGATTTTTAGTATTTATGTGTTAATTTTGGTTAGTGTTACAGACACAAAAATTACTGAGGTAGAATTATATAAAAATACTTCAATAAGAATAAATGATGGTCAGTGTTTAATTTAGACCAACAAGCAAAACTAATGTGATTAAACTCAAAGACTTTTAGGATTTCTTATGTTACACAGTTTAACACTGCTTGGTTTTTATTTTCTATGTTTGATTGTACAGATCACTCCACTCTTCGGCTTCAGCGCGCCCGTGTCCCGGATGTCAAAACTCTGTCCCGGGACAAGGGTAAAATTAAATCTCTGGAGCAGCTTTGCCATCACCACTTTAGCCTCCATCTGTAAAACATTGTAACCATCGATTCAGATCCATCGGGGTTTTTGAATGTGTTGTGACTTCATATAATTACAATAACGATTTTTTTAACCCACCTGAGCAAAGTTCTGTCCCAGGCATGATCGTGGCCCGAGGGAAAAGGGGAAGTAGGAGTAATAAGGCCTTATGAAACAGAAAAGAGAAGTTTAACTTATTTCACCTAAAACAGCAACCTTGCACAAAACATAAAACTCAGCTCACTTACCTCGGAGCATCTGGGTGAAACCTGTCTGGATCAAATTTCAGTGGATCCTTGAAGAACTTCTCCATCCTTCCAGTTAAAAAGGTGTTAAACTGAATGACAAATAATGTGTTCCATTAAAAACTGAAAGAATAATTTGACATACTGTGAAAAAGCAAGAAAATTATTTTGTTCTGTTCTGCAGGTTGTCACCAGCTTTAGAGCTGCAAGCACATCGGAAACCAAAAAACTCACCATACAGCTGACTCCTCCAGGGACGTGGACACCATTAATCACTATGTCTTCTTTAATAATTCGGGATGTCCCTGGAGCAGATGGGTAGAGTCTCAGAGTCTCTTTTAGCACCTGTTGAGAGTCCAACGTAAAGCTCTTATTAGAACATTTGCTTACACAAGAATAGAAAAGTTCAGCGATGGACTTGTTAAAGCCTCAGTCACAATGGCCTGTATGAAAGATGGGTATGAATCTTCTGGTTCCTACAAAATCTGTAGTTTGGAGACATTAATGGAGGCGGGGATAGTTTCTGCTCACATTTTCAGGAAGCTGATACTGCTGCCATTGNCTCTGCAAGAGCAGCTTGAATCGTTCTAAAGAAAATGAGGGGATTTTCTGCCACCAGCTGGTTTTAAAGTTTTCTTATGTTCTTTGTAGGGGTACTTTAACACCTTCTGCAAGCAGGAGGACAATATAAAGGCACCCCTGTATGAACCTCACAGAAAGTTTCAGTCATTAGTACTGATACCCGACAGCTTTTGGTACATTTTTGCCGGGAATATACCTTAAGTGGCGGCCGTCTGTTGACTGACTCCAAAATTCTACGTTGATCATCACATCTGCTCTGAAATTTGTGGAAAGGTTTGTAATTTTCAAGATGCTAGTAATGCAGAGAAACTCCAGCTGCATAAAGAGAAAGAAGATGTAATGCTTGTAGCCGCTGCTTTGGTTCTGAAACGGCAGGAGGACTTGGAAAGAAGACAGCAACGCTGGTGGGTGCAGCTATGGATAGAGAGGCAGTACTGCTACCACCAGTATGGGACTGTGTTTCATGAGCTGAACCGCCAGTTGGAAGGTGGCTATATGGCATATCTCCAGATGGACCGTAACACCTTTTGTGACCTGCTGCATTGTGTTGTCCCACTCATTGTGAAAAATAAAAAGTGTCATTTTCTGGAATCAACAGTATTTCATTGGGCATTTAAATGTACTTTGAAAACAGAAATAATGCAAAATCCAGAAATTTGAAAGGGTTTTTCTCCTTGAAAACTTTGCACACAATGTGGATTTAGACAGTGTGCATGCAGCTTTTTAGTCACAATGTGATGTTTTAAGGCATTTGACTTGCAGTCCTACACATAGGGTTTTCAAGGTGCATTCATAGGCAAGACCATTGGCCTGTCCACAAAGGTTCCAATTGAATACGAACACTGGATTCTTATAAGACTGCGTTAAGGAACCCAAAGCAAATGGTGCAAAACTCGTTCATAGTGTGTTTCCAGCTGTTCAGAGGGGTCATTGTGACTGAGACTTAAGAGATCTAAACTGAAAAATATTTTAACAGTAAACAAATCAACAAAGGTTTTGCAGTCATGATATAAACCTGTGACAGGTAGATCAGCTTCCCAAGGTCTTCACAGCTTATGTCTTGTCTCATCCCAATGACATCATCCACTTCTTTCTTCACTCTGAAAATTACAAACACTACTTAATAAACAATGGTTCCTAACTTTAGAAAAAACTATGAAGCCCAGTATTAATACTTCTCCAATATTTCAGGATGTCTTCCAAGCTCCATGATGCAAAAAGCTAGTTGATTTGCTGTTGTTTCTTGACCTAAATGGTGTAAAACTGAGTCAGAACAAAATCTTATAACAAAAGATTATGCTAAAAAAAGAGAAAATATTTATATTTTTAACTCAGTTGCCCTTTATTATTTTAAAGGAGGCACAATCTTGTAAATGTTTGGGGAAATTCCACATTACACAAAACAAACTCACCTGCAATGAAAAATGTTACAAAATTATCCAATATGAACTCCTCATCTTCTTTAGTCATGTTTTCCTCTAATAATGAGAAAAATAAATGTCAAATTTTGTTTCATGTACCAGTAAAAGTAGTTCATATTCAACACATAGGTATGATTCATATCCTGGAAACAATAAACCAGTATATGAACCCTCTTGTTTATCATCAAACTACAAAGCCAAAGATTAAAACACATTTTAAAGATGTTGATTATAATAACAAAAGGTTCATGTTTTTCTTTTATGTATTTTTTTTTTTTTAATCTTTTCAGCATCTGAGTGAGATTGGCCCATGAAGACATGGACATGCTTGAGTTTCTCTAACTAGTCTTCATCTATTTTGCTGACTGAAGAAAAAAAAAATTACAGGGCAGTTTCTGGTGTTCTGAGGAGTGTATGTTGGAACTATGGGGTTTTGGGTCCCTACTAAAGACAGTTTGGCTGTTTTAACAAAAAGAGAAAAAGATTGGTTTGCATTACTGGTAATAACTCATACACATTTTAGGTAAGTGTTAGACACTGCCGAGGTTGTATGTTGTCAGAAATTCTGTTTAAAACTTCATAAACATGATTTTTACTTGCATCCAAGGATTACATTTCCTTTTTTATTTTACTGCTTTATGAAAATGATGTTGTCCTTTTGGCCACATTGAGCAGGGACCTCTAGGAGGAACTGGGATTGATTGCAGCATAGAATAAAGCTGCCATGTTGAAGATTAGCACATTCAATTCAGAGGCCTAGTTCCTCAGCAAGAATAGAAAGACTTGCCACCATTAAACACTACACTTATCCAGAGTGTCCACCATCATCTATGTCCCAAAAAAGCCAAGGACCACATGTCTTAATGACTACAGGCCTATCACCTTGACCTTGACCATGAAGAGTGCCTTGTGGTTACCTACCTCAAACAAATCATTGACCCTCATCTGGTTCCCCTGCAGTTCATCTACAGATTAAACAAGTCTGTAGTCAACACAGTAAACATAGCCCTGCACCACATCCTCTAGCATCTGGACTCCCCGGGATCTCATGCAACGATCCTGTTTGTGAACTTCAGCACTGCATTCAACACAATCATCCCGGATCTTCTGCAGGACAAGCTCTCCCAGCTGCATGTGCCCAATTCCACCCGCACAGACTTCTTTTCCAACAAGAAGCAGCAAGTGAAGCTGGGAAAACTGGTGTCAGACCCATGGACCATTAGCATTGGATCCCCTCAAGGCTGCATTCTTTCTCCTCTTCTCTTCTCCCTGTACACCAACAGCTGCACCTCTAGTCATCAGTCTGTCAAGTTCCTGAAGTTTGCGGATAACACTACCTTCGTTGGACTAATCTCTGAGGGTGATGAGTCAGCCTACAGGTGAGTTTGCCACCGTTACCATTCATTCCAGCATTATATGCTATTTCTAACAAACGTTAGCTAAACAAAGCTGTTTAGCCAGTAGCTACTAGCATAACGCAGACACAGATTGATGGCACCACCGAAGTGCGCCGAGCTCAAGCACACGTAACAGAATACAATACACTATTACTAACGTTATACAAATGTGGAGTAACTATGGGATGCCTTTGCTTCAGATGTTTCCACACAGAAGTTGTGCTGGTTTGACATGCCTGCTCCATCATGCAAAGACTGCAAATAACTATACTTTGATGCTTCTGGCTGAGTTTAAAGTATTCCCACATATTTGAGGTAGGGCGGCGGATTGTTTGGTGACATGTAGAGCTTGGGAATCCAGGCTGTCGAGCTTCAGAGGTGGTTGGAGACAGAGTTTCATTCTCCATACTGCTTTGTCTTGGTCACTCACATGCATGTGGCGAGTGGGCGTGGTGCGTCAACTACCAGATTTGACGTCAACATTTTTTTAGAATCGAGTTCTTGATGTCATCAATGCCTCGCTACATGCCTACTATCGGAGTAAAAAAATGTTTTTATCTATTTACCTTATCTTTCTGCCACATTTTAACCCAGATTGCAGTGACATCTGTATTGTCTTTTGTTTCTCTGCTTTGTATTGAGATCTAGGGATGTGCGGATCGATCCTAAAAGATCGATACCTCCGAATCCAGCTTTTTATGTTTTGGAATCGATTATCTTATTAAAATATCGATATTTTAGCAATTTTAAGTCAATATGTAGTTTGTCATTAACTGGAAAACTGTATAAATCATGCTCAGTTGGTCGGAACTACTTCTTCTTCCGTCAAGCAAAGTGCGTGACGTTACAGTATAAAAGCAAAAGGACGCAGAGCGGCGCTGCTCACCTGTTGTTGTAGTGCATTTGCTGTCAGCTAGAATTAACACGGCAGAACAGACACCATCATGTGTGGAGCAACTTTAGTGTCCCAAACAGCATCGATGCAGTACGTATGTATGAAGACTGTTAGTTGTTCCCCGGTAGCATGTTATGTGCTTAATGAGATCTACTGTAACAGGCAAAATAATTTCCCCCTCGGATCATTAAAGTCCTTTAAAGTCTTGAAATAATGATCACATGCAGCATAAATGAATTTCCTCCATATGGCTGCACTCAAGAGGCCTTGAAGCAGTTTCAGGACTTGCTGGAGAGTTTATGTCATGCGGCAGGTTAAAAAGCACTTCAGAGTCTGCAGGAAGAAGCTAGAATAAGTAGCTAAAAAAACTAAGTTCTGGGGATAGCTGTCTCCCCAGGGATGTGATACCTGTTAGGTAGCAAAAGATGCATATAGAGCATGGATGGATAGCTAGATTACTTTTTGAACATTAAGTCATTCTTATCTCTCATTCTTGCTACCCTGGCTACTCCACTAAGGGTCTATCACCTGTAGCAGCAGTTTTGATGATCTGTGTGAGGATGTCCTTTGGGACCTCTTCACCCTGTTGCATAGCAGTCTTTCTCTTTTGGATCCACTCAACACCAGTTGTGCGTAGCAGGCGACATGCTTTCCTCACATCTTTAACAAATTGTCTGTTTTTTGGATTGAACTGGAATAAGAAAACCAGAGATGTCACAACTTCTGTTAAATAAGGGTTTGTTGTATTAAAAGCTTTGATTTTTAAAATTACCTCAAAAACTCTGTCTCTAACATTGTACACTATCCCTTTAAGACAGGTTTCGATGGCTTTGGGTAAAGGTGAACTATTTGTCAGAAGCTCCAAATCAGCACCAAAAGCAGCCTAAAAGTTATAAAAATAAAGGGCATATTTTTACTTTCTAAAACATTTTAAGCATCATTAAAACATTTGGGATAAACTTGAACTGAAGCAGAGCAGCATTAAACTGATGATACCTTGGCAATCACATCAAGAGTAACACAGTTGAAGAGGTGCAGCATGTTGGCTTGCGTTTCATTATCAGCAAGACTTGCAAGTTCATCCATCAGTTTCTCTGTTGTTTCATTGAAGGTCCCTATTAGACCTCTCAAATACCTGGTAGAGATGAAAGTTTCAGATCAACAAAAACCAAAGCTCCTGAAGAATCTACAACATAAACAGTAATCAGACAATGGTGCCCTAGAAACAGTGTCTTAAAGTGTCTCTGACATGCAATGTTGATGTGTCATTTTACAACTTCATATCAATCAATATTGCATTTGGACACTTTCCCACATAAATCTGGCTGTGCAGGCTTCCAGTCATTAAGCTTCAAATATACATATTCAAAAAAGTTTGCTGCACATTTTCATGAAACCATAGGTGACAAAATGCAGGAACAGGAATATAAACAAAGCTATTGCAAAACCAATCCTGATGATGCTGAATCAGATCAAGAATATGTCATTTTTAAAGGTACTTTAAAATTGTAATATGTAAAATATTACTAACTACAGCTTTAAAAAAATTATAAGTTTGTATTACATTATTACTGTCTAAAAAATGTAACTGAGTTACAATACTCTGAGTTACTTTCGGCAAAATGTGAAAACGTATGTATGTGAAACCATTCTGAAATGCTTAAATCCTCTGTGTCTGGATGCTTTCTCTTGTCTGACTCCGGTGTTTTTTGAATCAGTTTTTTGTTTACATGACATCACTCGATGTGCTTTTTCAAGTTGCTTGTACTGTTTCAGGAGGTCGATAGCTCCTTCGGTGTGGCGCATAAGTTGCACTTTACTATTATGTTTTTGTCCCTTTCTTTTACGAACTGGAAATAGTGTGAATAATGCCACCGTGTAAACGTGCAGTCAACGATCTCTTCCGCTTCCTCCACATTCATTTTGGTGTCTTGTTTTGAAGCTAGCAACAGCGAGACACAGGAAGCGCACTCCGCGTCTTCTCCTACGGTGTCCAACGTGATTTTTGCCCTGGTCCGCCACATTTTAGTTCGTATATCAACAAATATGTCTATGATATCAACGCAATTCATATAAATGCGCTAGTAACGCGCGTTACTGAAATTGTAGCGACAAATATGTTGCCTTACTTTAGAAGGTAATGTGTAAATATTACTGCGTTCCTGAAAATTGTAATATATTTCTGTAACTCGTTCCTTTTGTAATGCTTTTCTCCCAACACTGTCTGTTACTGAAAGAGAAATACATGACTCAAGAGAAGAAATAGAATAAATAAATAATAAATACGACAAATTTTGGATACACAGAAAGAGAAACTAAAGAAACTAAAATCCACCAAAAAAAACTCTCATGGAATTAGTATTGTCAGATCCTGACTTGTGCGCACAACTCTGGTGACATTATTACCCCCAATTTACACAGGGCGTGTCAGCGGCGCAGCTTTGTGAGGACCTCCTTTCGCATCAATCCCCAACGGGAGCATTTTAGGCACGAGTCAGCAGCGGTGCGGTCCAGTAAGTTGATCACAAAATCACGTGTGATTACTTAATCACGTGCCTTAACAACAATGGACTGGCATGGCAGACAGAGCTTTGTGTTTTGTTAAGTTTCTGGTTTTTAATGTTTGGAGTCGGCTCGCCTCTGTCAGTGTGTGTCCCTGAACAACTGTAGCTACAATATGTGTGTAGTTGATCAGTAGTGTATTATGTGTGTGTGTGTGTGTGTGTGTGTGTGTGTGTGTGTGTGTGTGTGTGTGGGTTTGTATTTCTGACCTCCTGAGGACCAGTTTCCTGACTTTTACTATCTTTCTGGGGTCCGAGGGTTCTTGTGGGGACCGAAGCCTGGTCCCCATGGGGGGGACTCCCCTTTTTAGGGTTAGGGGTTAGGTTTATAGGTATGGTGTGAATAGAGTTTTAGTTAGTCTTAGGGTTAGTTATAGATCAGTAATGGTTAAGGTTAGTAAAAGGGTTTGGGTTAGGTATAAATCTAGTTACTAAAATCAATGGAAGTCAATGGACGGTCCCCATAAGGATAACAAAACACACTTGTGTGTGTGTGTGTGTGTGTGTGTGTGTGTGTGTGTGTGTATGACAAACTGTAGTGTGAAGTGCTTTGGGAGTCGTCTGACTTAAGAAATGCGATGGTTAGTGTAATTACACCCATTATTTTGAAATTTACCAAATGCTGCATTGGTGTTTTCCTGTTAGCCCTATGTTAACTGTTGAAGCTTGATGTGTTTTTGAAGCATGTCGCATCAAAAATAAAACCCAATGCTATCTAGAGGTTCAGTGAGACGCTTCTGGGATGCGCCTGAAACGTGCTCCATAGGCTATAATGGTTTCTATTTGCAGCGATGACCGCAACACTGTTGTAACATGCCCAGTGAAATTGAGGGTTAGTCTGTTAGGCCATATGTCGTATAAAGTGGCGGAAGTGCCTTTTTGCAGTCCACACGTGATTGTGTTCATGATGTGTCCTCACGACAGCAGCTCATTTCGTTGACAGCAGGTCGTCCTCCAATTGCGAGATCGGAGTTTGAGTCTGAGTACTGGCATAGGCAATGTGTTGAATTGTCCTTGGGCAACTGCCCCCTGGGAGCCATACAAAATGGCTGCCCTCTGCTCCTCAGAAATGAGGATGGGTTAAATGCAGAACCTGAATTTCCCCAAGAGGGCTCAAAGTATATATTACACTGACCTGACAGCAGCAGCTCATTTTGAACTCTAGTCTTTTTTTATTGATAACATTCTCTGCGTGTTGAGAGTGTAACATTCAGAAAAAAGGATTTCAGCACCGTTGTTTGCGCATGTCACTGAATTTTTTTTGTGTAGTATTGGATTACAGATTGTGTTGCTCATAGAAATTATTTTTAATTTTTAACTCATGGCTCTGCTGCATGAATATGGGTATGACTTGAGTGTAGCTGTGCAGATTAACTCTTTCCACAGATCAAACTCCAACCCACTGAGTCAGAGCATCTACATTTGTTCCTGGTGAAGTCTTTTATTTTCATGGCTGGGATTTCATCATTCTCTGAGTCTTGATTTAGGGAAATACGTTAAGGAAGGAGTGTTGCTACAACTACCTGCTATACAGCATTTCACCATTTTATCAGCAAAAAACACAAGCTCGCAAATGCTTTTTGATGTCTATGTTTCAAAACTGAGACTTGCCTGAAGCTCATAAAAACATTCCCACTTGCTTTGTAAGTATTAAACAAGCCAAATTTACACCATGTTCCGTTAAACAAATATTTCTTATGTTTTATTGAGACCTCAGCATGTCAGAGACACTTCAAAGCAAGATAAACCCAAAGATATAAAAAAAAGACAAAATGACTGAAAACTTAAAAACCCACAAGCTGCTGAAGGCGGGGTCCATGATTCGACGCTGTTTGTACCACAGCTCATGATCCAGTACTGTTACCAAGCCGTTTCCTAAAAATCTGCAAAGTGAAAAAAAAGAATAATCCTCGAAAAATCTCCCTCAAATAATGACAAAAAAAGGATCAAACTTAACTTCAGCTATGAATTTCTAATGAAATTGATCTGCCAACATTGTATTAGTATTTATTGTTATTGATCAGCCTGATAATCTGATCCTTTCACTGTGTTGTATAAAGCAGGAGTAATG
>SSNP01000064.1:322616-335182 GCA_006937955.1 Pachypanchax playfairii
GAAGTGCCTTTTTGCAGTCCACACGTGATTGTGTTCATGATGTGTCCTCACGACAGCAGCTCATTTCGTTGACAGCAGGTCGTCCTCCAATTGCGAGATCGGAGTTTGAGTCTGAGTACTGGCATAGGCAATGTGTTGAATTGTCCTTGGGCAACTGCCCCCTGGGAGCCATACAAAATGGCTGCCCTCTGCTCCTCAGAAATGAGGATGGGTTAAATGCAGAACCTGAATTTCCCCAAGAGGGCTCAAAGTATATATTACACTGACCTGACAGCAGCAGCTCATTTTGAACTCTAGTCTTTTTTTATTGATAACATTCTCTGCGTGTTGAGAGTGTAACATTCAGAAAAAAGGATTTCAGCACCGTTGTTTGCGCATGTCACTGAATTTTTTTTGTGTAGTATTGGATTACAGATTGTGTTGCTCATAGAAATTATTTTTAATTTTTAACTCATGGCTCTGCTGCATGAATATGGGTATGACTTGAGTGTAGCTGTGCAGATTAACTCTTTCCACAGATCAAACTCCAACCCACTGAGTCAGAGCATCTACATTTGTTCCTGGTGAAGTCTTTTATTTTCATGGCTGGGATTTCATCATTCTCTGAGTCTTGATTTAGGGAAATACGTTAAGGAAGGAGTGTTGCTACAACTACCTGCTATACAGCATTTCACCATTTTATCAGCAAAAAACACAAGCTCGCAAATGCTTTTTGATGTCTATGTTTCAAAACTGAGACTTGCCTGAAGCTCATAAAAACATTCCCACTTGCTTTGTAAGTATTAAACAAGCCAAATTTACACCATGTTCCGTTAAACAAATATTTCTTATGTTTTATTGAGACCTCAGCATGTCAGAGACACTTCAAAGCAAGATAAACCCAAAGATATAAAAAAAAGACAAAATGACTGAAAACTTAAAAACCCACAAGCTGCTGAAGGCGGGGTCCATGATTCGACGCTGTTTGTACCACAGCTCATGATCCAGTACTGTTACCAAGCCGTTTCCTAAAAATCTGCAAAGTGAAAAAAAAGAATAATCCTCGAAAAATCTCCCTCAAATAATGACAAAAAAAGGATCAAACTTAACTTCAGCTATGAATTTCTAATGAAATTGATCTGCCAACATTGTATTAGTATTTATTGTTATTGATCAGCCTGATAATCTGATCCTTTCACTGTGTTGTATAAAGCAGGAGTAATGATGTACCTTTCACCAAACAGGTTATAGAGTCTACTGTAGACTAGTTTATCCTTGGGGTACTTTGGGGACATCAAGATTTCCTGAAAAATAGGTTATAAAATAAGAGTACAATTTTGAAAATGGAAAAATTAACTCATTCAGTGCCACAGACATCTACAGACATCGAACAGAATCCAAACACTCAGTGCCATTGACGACTTAACATCTGTACGGATTTTAATGGTTTAAATCCCGCCAAGCATTCTGGGGCTGCTGCTCGCTGAAATTGAAGTTGTTACATGCTGGGGGGGGGTGAACTTCTCTGGGTGAGATCTTCCTTTCTTACTCCGTAAAAAAGGCATGTGGAGGAGGGGAGGAGCCAGGCAGTCAGGACAAGAGAGAGATGATCATGGCAGAAGGAAGAATTACAGTTTCTGAAGGAGCTGCGAAGCGATACAGTGATCCCTCACTTATCGCGATTAATTGTTTCCAGCCCCCCCCTCGCGATAGGTGAAAATTCACAAAGTAGGGATATACCAAGGTACACGGGACAATCCAGTCAATTTTGAAAATAAGAGCGATTATTCAAAATAAAATACCGCAATTGACAAATGCAATCATATTTGTGTATCTAAACAGACTATAGAAACAAAAATAAACACAACACACAGCGCAACGGAGTGTCCTGACTACATTTAAAGAGGCCATTTCATACAAATTTCAGGACTTTCTTATTTCTTAAGTATTAACCAGTAATATGAAGCATTTTATATCTAAAAAATGTCAGGAAACACAACATTACACAACATTACCAGACCTTTCAATCTGTCTGCTTCAAAATTTGGCTGGTTCCGGCTCTTTCCGTCAGGCTTCGGCAGCAGCTCGTTCATATTCATTATTCGAATTTGCTGGACTCAGATTGGCTAACAAAGTAGCCTATGAGGGCAAGGTATACTGTTTCCTGCCCCGCTACGAATGGCAACATCAGACGTTTGCTCTTCCTGTTTGCTACGTCTTATGCTAACAGTTTTTAGCCAGCGGGAGCTGCCAAATACTAACGAACAAAGGAGTTGTGATGAAACAGATACAGGCCGTTTGAACTCAGAAGAACTTGGGTTTTATTGCCACATGCGTAATTAAAACTGAAAAGAGAAGTTGTTGACCTGTTTTCACACCCACTATGAAGGTAAGAACACCTGTGGAGTTAAAATATTCAACAGAAACCTCAGAAAACCGTTTTAAATGGAAGGGCCTCTTTAAGGGGGGTGGGCTTTTTGGGTGTCTAAACACAAACGGGAAAACACTCTTTCCCCGAAAGAGTGAGAGAGGAGTTGTCAATTCAAGATAAATGATGTAGCAGGAGTATTTAAAATAAGCTCTCTTCAATTAGCGTGGAGAAAGACGAATCTGATAACAGACGGAAAGCTGATCACACCGCTCCGTGTCGCTTCCGAGTGCAGTTATGACTATAACGTTGCATTGGTTGACTTATGATAGTGATGAAAGACCTGTGCAGTGCGATGAAGGTGACAATGTGACTACACAGGTACTAATGAGAGCTTTACAGCTCTTTAGGAGGTACCTCGTCCTCAGATAGAGGAGCTGGGTCATCAACTGACTGCAGGGGAAGTGTGAGGAGGTAAACAAACAGCCAAAAGCGTGGTATTTTAGATTTTATATTTTTGGATGAATATTTTTGAAAAATCCGCAAAGTGGTGAATCCGCAAAAGTCGAACAGCAAAGTAGTGAGGGAGTACAGAGTTATTCCAAAAAAGTATAGAATTGATGAAATAAAGAAGGTGATGGAGGTGATGATATGAACAAAATCCCCCCAGCACCAGAGCCCGACAGAGTATTGTGCCAAACGTTGCGCGGTCCCGCTCCTCATGTCGGGCTCGTCATGTCTTTAGCCCGACGTAGCGATTCTACTAGCGATTCTACTAGCGATTCTAGTGAACCTGAGGCAAATTCATCTGACCAGTATCTCCCGTTAGAAAGCGAGCTGGCTGACTAACTCACTCAAGCGCGCACATACGTACACACTGTTGTGCTTAGTATTTCTTCAGAGTCCTCGACTCTCTTCAAGGCACCAAACCTTGCTGTGGTCCCAAACCACTGTGACCGCCCGGTCATTAAACTCCAGCACTGCAGGTTCTTTTTATTTCCGTGTCAATCTGCAGACAGTTAGTCAAAAAATAACTTCACACAAACACCAATTTCATTTCAGCACGCCGGGAACAAGGTGCCTCGCCTTGTTGAAAGATTTTTTTTTGGGTTGATCATGTCCTTTTATTCAAACATGTTCAAGTGATCACATCATTGATTTCATCATACAAGATGCACATAAGTAACAGCGAATCAGAAACAGGCTTCTGTCCCAGATTGACTAAACTAATTGATAAGGCCCTTGATTGAATCATGGATGACTGCTGGTCAGCATCTTCATGTTTCTACTGAGTTGCAGAACTGGACTTTAAACAGAAGATAAGAACTGAGACTGTCTTTTTGCAAGAGTCATCCTGATAAGGACCCAAAACCATTGTCTTAAAGAGGCCCTTCCATTAAAAGTGGTTTTTCTGAGGTTTCGGTTGAATATTTTAGCTCCACAGGTGTTCTTACCTTCATAGTGGGTGAAAACAGGTCAACAACTTCTCTTTCAGTTTTAATCTCTCAAACTACGCAGGTGGCGATAAAACCCGATTTCTCCCGGGTCCGAACGGCCTGTATCTGTTTCGTCACAACATCTTTGTTCGTTAGTTTTCTGCAGCTCCCGCTGGCTAAAAGCTGTAGCACAAGACGTAGCAAACAGGAAGAGAGAATGTCTGATGTTGCCATGTGCAGCGGGGCAGGAAACGGTATACCTTGCTCTCATAGGCTAGTTTGTTAGCCAATCAGAGTCCAGTAAATTCGAACAATGAATATGAACGAGCTGCTGACGAAGCCTGACGGAAGGAGCTGGAACCAGCCGAATTTTAATTCAGACAGATTGAAATGTCTGTTAATCAGTGTTTCCTAACGTTTTTTAGATATAAAATGTTTCATATAACTGTAATATTTAAGAAATAACCACAAAGTCCTGAAATGTGTATGAAATGGCCTCTTTAAATTCTGTGTCAGAAAAACAAGTTGTCAACAGAAGAGGGGACTTTAGCACTATAAGCTATAAAATAATACTTCAACACACACACCACACGCAAACACCTCCATCTCCCCAGTTTCTCCTTCCTCCCTCCCTCGCTTCCTGATTGGACCATGCCTTCCCAGCCACTGTCGGACCAATCAGTGGAGGAGGCTGCCCTTATTTAAACTCTGGACACCTGTATAACAGGGCGGCTGCTGGTTAGCGCAGTCCGCCTTGACAGACTGAACTGTGTTATCTGACTGTTGTGCTTTAGAAGTGGTTTATTGTGATTTTATTTAAGCCCTTAGGATTTTCATATGCTGTGTGTGTGTTTGTTAACCACTTTTTGTAGAGAACTAATGTTTCCAGGTCTTTACACTGACCACAGGCCTTTGACCCATTTGGGGTGTATTTAGAGTGTTTTGGCATTTTCTTTGTTTAATGAGAGCGAGCTACTTTTGTTAAGTATATTCTTGAGTTTCTCTGGGGTTCTTATTATATGTTACCATCTTTTGATCCTTTCATTAAACTGTTTATTTTTGGACCTGTCAAACATCTGGGTTTGTGTCTTACTGTTACTTCCCTTTCCCCAACCGAGCCGGGTCATAACACTAAATAACAGAAAAGGGTAGAAACTTTTTTTTGCTGCTGAAAGAAGAGAGACCAATCTTTCTGATGGTGGTTTCAGAATTCACATAGTTATAGGACAAAATATTCTGTGGGCCTTTAAAAATCAGCAAAAATGCTCAGTGTCTCTGGCACTGAGGGGGGATAGAAATCTGAAAGTGGCTGGCACTGAATAAGTTAAGATCAATATGAAAAAATAAAAGTTCCACACAAACAATCAGACTTCAAAATAGATGTATTGATCAGTGACCAGGAACAGAAAAATGGACAGATGTCTTTTGTTCATAATAAATATGGACTACATAAAGGTACTGTGCATTATCACCTTTATCATAGAGGTTATGATGTTGGTGGCTGTTATGCCCTTCTGCATCCTCACTGGCCAAGTAGTGGAATAGACTAAATACCTTTATTTTGTTAAACGGCTGTGAGACTAAATGCCAGCTTGCTGTAGCTAAAGACGAATCACCACTGAGGCTGTTGTCTGCATTGTGCTGGTTTGATGAGTTTAAAAAATACTTTGCCTTTTTAAATAACAAAACGTTTAAACTAAAGAAAAATAAGTTGATGTTTATAATCTGCTAATGGTATTCAGTTCAGGTTTCTTACGATAAACCAAATTGTGGTGATTTCTTTATTGCTGTTGAGTAGACGTGACCATTATACACTTAAGCCCAGAAATATTTGGACGTTAACACAAATTTTGTTATTTTAGCTGTTTACCGAAACACGTTCATGATACAGTTATGGGCTTAAAGTGCAGACCCTCAGCTTTAATGTTAGGTTATTCACATCCAAATTGGATGAAGGGTTTAGGAACTGCAGCTCTTTGATGTAGTCCCCTCTTTTTCAGGGGACCAAAAGTTATTGGACAATTGACTCAAAAGCTATTTCATGGACAGGTGTGAGGCTATTCCCTTGTTAATCCATCATCAATTAAGTAGGCAAAAGGTCTGGAGTTCATTCCAGGTATTACATTTGCATTTAGAGGCTGTTGCTTTGAACCTACAACATGCGGTCAAACGAGCTCTCAATCGAAGTGAAACAGACCATTCTTAGGCTGGAAACAAGAAGAAATCCATCAGAGAGATCAGAAATTTTAGTAGTGGCAAAATCAACACTTTCGTCTAGTCTGAGAAAAAAGGCCTGGACGTCCAGTGAAGACAACAGAGGTGGATGATCGCAGGATCCCTTCCATGGTGAAAAAAAAATCCCCTCATAACATCCACCCAAGTGAAGAACATTCTCTAGGATGTAGATGTACAAGTATCTAAGTTTACCATAAACAAAAGACTTCATGAGAGCAAGTACAGCGGGTTCACCACAAGGTGCAAACCATTAATCGGCCTTGAAAATCCAAAGGCCAGATTGAACTCTGCCAAAAAAAACATGTGAAAAAGGAGCCCAGTTCTGGAACAGCATTCTGTGGGCAGCTGAAACTAAGATCAACCTGAACCAGAATGATGGGAAGAAGAAAGTCTGGAGAAGGCTTAGAACAGCTCATGATCCAAAGCACACCACGTCTTCTGTAAAACATGGTGGCGGCAACATGATGGTGTGGGCTTCCAATGGCACAGGGTCACGAGTGTTTATTGACAATGTGACAATAGACAGAAGCAGCCGGATGAATTAGGAAGCGTAAAAGGATAAACTTTCTGCCCAGATTCAGCCAAACGCAACAAAGTTGATTGGACGGCACCTCACAGTACAGATGGACAGTGACGAAAAACATACTGCTAAAGCAACCAGGTGTTTCTTAAGGCAAAGAAGTGGAATATTCAGCAATGGCAGAGTCAATTACCAGATCTCGACCTGATCGAGCAGCATTTCGAAGAGAAGAAACTTAAGGCAGAAAGCCCCACAAACAAGCAACAACTGAAGACAGCTGCAAAAAAGGCCTGGCAAAGCTTCACATAGAAAGAAACCCAAAATTTGGTGATGTCCATGAGTTCTAGACTTCATGCAGTCATTGCCTGCAAAGAATTCTCCACACAGTATTAAAAATTAAAATTTTATTCATTGTAATGTTGATTTGTCTAATTACTTTTGATTTTTGGTGCTGTCTGAGAAGAAACTCTGAGTCACAGCTTTGAAGCAGACGGTCTGCACTTTAAACCCATATTGATCATATAACTGCATCTTGAACGTGTTCAGGTAAACAGCTAAAATAACTTGTGTTAGTTTCCAAATATTTCTGGGCCTAACTGTATGTTGTATTTGTTCATTGACAAGAATGAGTTTTTTATTTTATTATAGTTTTATGTATCACCATGTTTTTCAACTTAAGAATTATTTTTCTTTGTCTTATCTTCCTTTCACAATGATTGATTATGTGTTTACCTTTGTTGTCTCTGGACAGGTCACGCACATAAAGATATAATGGAGAACATTCATCCTGTAAACAGGTCCATAAGTCTCAGCCCTGTTAATGACATATTAATTACTGGTTTGAATTACAAATAATGTAACTTATTGATTTGCTACGGCTGGTAAAGAGTATCTTACATGTGAAAGAATTATCATTATTATTATTATTGAAGCCCTAGACCGACACATTCTATAGATCTTAGACATCTTATAGCACAACTTACCATTCCAGAAATTTGTCGTGTATGTTTTCATCATTATTCATAATCCTAGAAAATATGGGCGAATGTCCAAAGATGAAGCTGTGAGAATAATAAAGTAAAGTTATGAATACTATCTCAAAGTTTTAGCAATACGACTGTTTTAGGTTTGCGCGTGCAAGTGTTGTCTTACCTGTCCCTCGGTGGTCCAGGTATGTGGTCGTATTTAATATGAATGTACTTAACGTACAAGCAGTAACCGAGAAACGCTAGAAAAAGAAGGAAGGTAAGAAATAAAAGCGCTTTAGCGCCCAAAGTTAGGAGTGCGTGGAATATCATCGTGCATTCAGCACCGCTTCCAGAAAATTGTCAAGCTGAAGTACCGGCTGTGTGTTCGGCCCTGGTTGCGTAATTGCTGTAAAGTAAGCAGTAGTAAGTAGTGCTCACTGCACCCTCCCAAAAACTGCGACACGAAACAAGATCGCACCGTGAACGGTTTAAATTAAGATGTTGATACCCGACTGGTTGTGGCAGGCTCCATAGCTCAGTGGTTAGAGCACTGGTCTTGTAAACCAGGGGTCGCGAGTTCGATCCTCGCTGGGGCCTATGCGTGATAAATATTTTTTTCCCTTTCTTCTTCTGGAGAACTTTTTTTTGTAATCGTGAGTGCACTACTCGAACTCCCACCCTACCAGTTATTTATTACTCAACTTTCTTTTAATTCACCTTTTACAACGCCAGGTATTAACAGCCAGTAAAAAACTAGATGAGACAAACATGTCGGTCTTTCTTCCTTTCGCTTTTGTTCGGATTTTTTTTCTAATTTCTCACCTGACAGCCACCGCAACAATAGATGGCCGCTGTTGTCTTTCACTCCATCCAATCATAGTAGGGTTTGTGATGAGCCTGGGCGGGGCTGTAGAACTTTAGGAAACAAATTCTGATTGGACACACAAAATTCGAATACCAATTTCATAATTAAACTTTAATCTCAGTAACAGACTGCAGGTAACTATCAGGTCTGTGGAGAGGGTCACTGGTGCTAATCTGCCCTCCATCCAGGACCTCTACTCCTCCATTGTCTGGGAAAGATCAGGCAGCATCAGAAAGGACCTTCTCACCCAGGATCCGGCCTCTTCTCTCCTCTCCCACAGCAAAACCAAAACCACAAGACATGTTGTGCACCATGTTAAACACCCTTAAAGAAACAACTGACTCTTTTTTTAATAAAAATTATATTTATCTGCCATAAACAGGCTTCAAATCCCTAATCAGCCATTTATGGTGGATTAGACTAAATGCATCTTGTGTGTATCTGAGTACTATGTCTATCTAATACCTTCTGTTACATGTCTGTCTATAAGTACAAGAATGAATGTGAAGCTGATCCAAATTCCTTGTGTGTGTAACATACTTCACCAAATAAACCTGATTCTGATTTGTTTGAGTCACTAGCTACGTTTACATACGCCAAATTTCCCAAATCTGATTAAAATCTTGGTCGATCTGAATTCCCAAATCCCTGTTTACATGGACACTAACTGAAATGATCTGATCATGCCATGAGTACACATGCACCAAGCACTCAATCAGGTTAAATGAGTTGAGCATGCGCACAGCGACTTGTCTTTCCGGGGGAAGAAAAAAAAGTAAACAAACTCCGTCCTTTCTGCACGTCTTTCCCGCCCCATCGTGTGCTCGAGCTGACTCACGTTATCCCCAATATGGACCCTCTGCGGGTGATTACCTTTATGTTTGGGTTTTTACTGGTCGCATTAACCAAGCTAGCGGCTGAATACATATTGCTACTGCTCCTCCACCACAGGAGAGGAGAGCAGGATGACAGGATGACTGCACCAGCAGACCACTTCTGTTTAACTCCCGTCATGTCACTCAGTCTACTCATCTGCTCCAGAGTTTTACAAAACAAGGACACCACATGAAAAATAAAGATAGTAAGAAGCAAATCGTAAAAATTGCCCTGTGAAATTTAACAAATACGCCATTGATAAAAGACTAAACCCATTTTAACCAATCTGTTTTCAACAATTCTACGGATTGGACTCAAGAAATTAAATTAAAGCTGCTATACTTAATTTGCAAAACAAATTAGCTTAACATATTTTTTTCATGCCCATTAAAAACCTTTTAACACAGCATGGAGAAAAATATGTTGTGAATAGGGCTTGGTGATATATCGAGCTTTTTAAAAATATTTAGAATTTTTCATAAACAATATAGAAAAATTAAATATCGTTTTTCTCAAGATGGCTTATTTTGAGTTGAAATTACAGTGGCAGAGTAGCTGCTCTCCTTGTTTCCACATTACCCGTCTGTCTCGCGCACGGCTCCGTCTCCGTGTTGCAGCTAAGCAACCTGCCTGCTTGTGCTTAACAGCTGAGACGTCGTCAAGCTCGCGACAGCCTCACATCATGGTCACAGACAAACGGTGGAAAAATTCAACACAGAACTGCACGGTAAAATTAAAATAACGGCTCACTGATTTGGAGGTGGTTTGGATTGAACGGCAGAAACGTGTATTCTGCAGAGTGCACCGAAAACGCATCCGATCAAAAGTTCAAGCACATGTAACGTCTTTTGATCAGCACTTACAGCAGCGGCATAAAGCTGCAGTGTGTTAAACTGCGACCGTAACTCAGATAATAAAATCTTCTCAGCCTTCCATCCTGAAACAGGCAGAACTTTCTGACCCGTCCGGTCACATATGAGCAAAAAAGCACGAAAGCTGACACGCACCAAAGACACAGTTTCCATGATGACGTCCAGCTTCAAACAGCTAGTTAAATATAAGTGCTACCAATCTGAAATTATTTTGCAAGAAAAGTTTGACAAAAAATGTGTGCAGATGTAAGAGAAAGTCTCTGTGCTCTGACCACCGACATGTAGATCAACAGGACAGTTCTTTCATCAGCTCATTTCTCATATTTACACTGAAACGTTTAAACAGAGCTACAAACAAGAGGACGAATTTTTAGTAGAGACAAAACTTAAAACTTAAAATTGCCTTAAGATCGTACTGACCTGTTTTCATTTTTGCTCATTGGATCTTATTTTGTATTTCGCATTACTGTATTTTTGTTTTAGTCATGGAAAAGTATTTTTCATTCATTTTGTTTTAGGAAAGTTTAATTTAATTTACAGCTATTTCAATTTTAGTGAACTGTTTTAATGCCCATGTGCTGTTGCTAGTTTGTAAAAGTGCATTTAGCGCTCAAGGCTGTAAATTAGAATGGTCTCTTTGGTTACTTGAAGAAAACAATTATATCACTATATATCAACTCTCCCAAATCAAAATTAACAGTGAAATAACACAGCAAATCCCGCTGGAGTTGAAGAGAAAGAGAAGAGGACGCAGGGCAGGAGTGAAGCAGAGAGAAAAACGGTGGACATTTAAACCGTTTCTTCCAACTGTTGTGATGGGTAACGTCAGATCGCTAGCTAACAAAACGGACGAGCTCGAGGTGCTAACCAGGTCCCAGAGAGAGTACAGAGAATGCAGTTTTATGTGTTTCACCGAGACGTGGCTGCATGAACACATCCCGGACAGTAACGTGTCTGTACACGGCTTTATGACGGTCCGCGCAGACCGCAGTAAGCAACTCAGCGGGAAGCTGAGGGGAGGTGGCATTTTAGTGCTGGTTAACCAGCGTTGGTGTCATCCTGGACATGTCACCGTGAAGGAGAAGATCTGTACGAGGGACATCGAACTGTTAGCTGTGAGTTTCCGTCCATATTATTTACCCAGAGAGTTTACCTGTGTTATTCTGGTAGCGGTTTATATAATACCTGGTACCGCTCCAGAAACTGCCTGTGATGTCATCAGCTCCGTTCTTGCAAGGCTACAAACACAGCATCCAAACTCAGTTATGGCGATCTCTGGAGACTTCAACAACATCTCCCTCTCTACAGCTTTACCAACATTCCAACAGTGTGTCAGCTGCTCCACCAGAGAAAATAAGACGTTGGACTTATTTTATGTGAATATTAAAAATGCATACAGCTCCTCTGCCCTGCCACCTTTAGGAAGATCTGACCATAATCTGGTTCTTCTCACCTCCACCTACAAGCCCATCGTTCAGCAGCAACCAGTGATCTGAAAAGTTGCTTCGAGGCTACGGACTGGAATGTCCTCTGTGAACCTTATGGAGACAACATCAACACCATGACTGAGTGTGTGACAGATTATATAAACTTCTGTGTGGACAGCATCGTACCAACAAGAACTGTGAGGTGCTTCCCCAATAACAAACCCTGGATCACCAGAGACCTAAAAAAGCTGCTGAACATCAAAAAGAAAGCCTTCAGGGATGGTGACAGGGAGTTATTAAAGACAACACAAAAACAACTTAAAGTACAAACCAGGAAGTGCAAGGAGGACTACAAGAAGAAGCTAGAGAGTCAGCTCCAGCAGAACAACGTGAGGGATGTGTGGTCTGGAATGAAGAATTTCACCGGCTTCAAGGTAAAGGACCCAAAGACCTCCTCTGCCTCCACCTCCACTCTGTCTGTGACCTGCAACCAGGTCAAGAAACAACTAGAGAAACTGAACCAGAACAAGGCTGCAGGTCCAGATGGTGTCAGTCCCAGAGTTCTCAAGACCTGCTCAACGCAACTATGTCCAGTTCTCCAGCACCTCTTCAACACCAGTCTGAGACAGAAAACAGTTCCTGTGCTGTGGAAAACATCCTGCCTTGTTCCAGTACCTAAAAAACCACAACCAGCTGAACCAAACGACTACAGACCAGTTGCCCTGACATCTCACGTCATGAAAGTCCTGGAGAGACTCTTACTGGCTCACCTCAACAAGCAGGTCAGCACCTTTCAGGACCCATTACAGTTTGCATACCGTAATGGGCTTGGGGTTGAAGATGCCATCATCTACCTGCTTCACAGAGCACACTCTCATCTGGACCAATCAGGCAGCACTTTGAGGGTCATGTTCTTTGACTTCTCAAGTGCTTTTAACACAATTCAGCCTGCTTTGTTATGTGAGAAGCTCCATAAATTCCAGGTGGATTCCTCCACAACCTCCTGGATTTATGACTACC
>SSNP01000064.1:335289-389136 GCA_006937955.1 Pachypanchax playfairii
CCACAAGGAACTGTACTCTCACCATTTCTCTTCACGATGTACACCTCTGACTTCCAGTACAACTCTGAGTCCTGTCATCTGCAGAAATACTCTGATGACTCTGCAGTTGTTGGGTGCATCAGTGAGGGACAAGAAGCTGAGTATAGAGAACTGGTCAGTCAGTTTGTGAAATGGTGCGGTAACAATCATCTCGTTTTAAATACCAGCAAAACTAAGGAGATGATTGTTGACTTCAGGAGGAGAAAGAATCAACACAGCAGTATTTCCATCCTAGGAGAGGAGGTAGAGGTGGTGGAGGAATACAAGTACCTTGGAGTTCAGCTGGACAACAGACTAGAGTGGAAATGCAACACAGAATACATCTACAAGAAAGGTCAGAGCAGACTCTACTTCTTAAGGAAGCTGAGATCTTTTAATGTCTGCACCAAGATGTTGCAAATCTTCTATAGGTCTGTTGTGGAAAGTGCAATCAGCTTTGCAGCTATCTGCTGGGGCAGCAGCAACAGAACCAGAGACTTGAAGAGAATCAACAAACTGATCAGGAAAGCTGGATCTGTGCTTGGAGTATCTCTGGAGCCGCTGTAGCTGATTGTACAAAAAAGAATGCTGGACAAGCTGATGAAGATGATGGAGGACTCTTCTCACCCTCTGCACGACACAGTGATCAAACAACAGAGTGTGTTCAGTGAGAGGCTTCTTCAGGTCCGATGCAAGACCGAAAGATACAAAAGATCATTCCTGCCTGCAGCCATTAGCCTCCACAACAAGAACAGACCTTGATCGTTATTATTATATTATTGTCTTCATTATAGGTTTTATTGTTGGATAAAAAAAAAAAACTACTACAACGTTGAATTTCCCTTCTGGGATAAATAAAGTATTTTTCATTTCATTTCATTTCATTTCATTTCCATTTCCATTTTCATTTTCATTTTCATTTTCATTTTCATCATATATCGAGATTCAGATGAAAAATATCGAGAAGGCCCGGAAGGAATGATTGGATAGTCTCTCCAGCCATATGGACTTCCGCGTTTATTTGGCTTGTGCGCTCCTAAAAAGCTGGGACATATTACCGCAGCACACCACTGCTTGGAGTGTTCGCCAGGGACGGACTGGGACTAAAAAACAGCCCTGGACTTGGCCCGGCCTAAAGTCATCGGCGCGCGGAAATTCGGCAGCAACAATATGTGGCTTTTGTAATCAAACCATCAAAATTATAGCAACAGCCCTGATGTTGACTATATGTTGTATTAAAAGCCTATTATTCTAGATTAACTTGAATACTCACATAGAAATGGAGGTGTCAACATCGATTATATAACATGGTGTTATATAATTGATTCCATGCTGTCTTAAATGAATTTATTACTTGATAAGCTTAATAATTTATGCAGTATTTAATCTTACTGCACAAATAATACCACATCTAAATGAAAATGCACCATTACAAATGTAACTACTGTATTTAAAATCTTAAAAGTTTGTAAGCATCAACCGCAACACAACTACCAACCTTTTTAAGTAAAAGCACAACATACACTCACCAGCCACTTTATTAGGTACACCTGTCCAACTGCTCATTAACACTTAATTTCTAATCAGCCAATCACATGGCGGTAACTCAGTCCATTTAGGCATGTACACATGGTCAAGACAATCTCCTGCAGTTCAAACCGAGCATCAGTATGGGGAAGAAAGGTGATTTGAGTGACTTTGAACGTGGCATGGTTGTTGGTGCCAGAATGGCTGGTCTGAGTATTTCAGAAAGTGCTGATCTACTGGGATTTTCACGCATTCTGCATTCTGTCGTCTCCTGGGGCTACGCGTGTTTCCAAACCTGGGGGGTGTGGCTTAGGAATTCTATCTGGCGAGAAGGGCTGAGAGTTCTGTGGCTTTGTTGACAGTCTAAGCTAGGCAATCTGAAATCAGGTATATCAGCTTTAAACATTAAAAAACAGAACCCTGTCTAGCAGCAGATATTAATCCAGTGATATTGATAATAATAAATTAGGTGTGGCTGAAAGAGCTAGAGAACTTCTACTAGACAGAAGATTTCTGTCTCGTACTATGTCTTGTCCCACATAGACGCATTAGGAAAAATAAATAAAAATAATTTACTACCCATATGCATGTCAGGATGGCCGAGCGGTCTAAGGCGCTGCGTTCAGGTCGCAGTCTCCTCTGGAGGCGTGGGTTCGAATCCCACTTCTGACAAATAACTTTTCCAGTTTTGCATTCATAGAAAATTTTTGATCCATTCCTACATGCCATTTAGTTCAGAGTTACAAAACTGAAATAATCTAATTGTAGCGTCTCAGAGTTAAAGAAAAAAAACGTGCAAAATTAAAAAGCAGCCAGAAAACGTGTTGGGGTTATTACATATTCTCTCCACTAGATGGCACACTTGCACTGCAGACATTTTGTTCACTTACATATATGAAAATGTTTTAAATCTGGTTTTGAAGGAGTGTACAGTTATGTATATTTTTGTTACTTCCTGTCAACTTATATTTTAGAGAAAGTCTCAAAGACCACTATTCAATTAGTAATTTATGTCAACCCTCAATTACACTCAGCAAGTATACCAACATGAAACATAACCTAAAAAACCCTTAATAAATGGAAAAACTGATGGTCTTAAAGCCTAAATTATTTAGTATGCAAAAAAATGTAACCTCTTAACTGTGCAGTCAGAAAATAAAGGGATTTGTTCCGATCTGGTATCAAAACCTAAAAAAGAATTTCAACCCTACTCAATCTGGGCCTGAAATAGGATTGTAAGGAGATAGAAAAACTTCCAACCCAAAGTGAGACACTGAAAACATCTGAGGTTAATTAGATTTAAAGTATTCAATTTAAACTGCCTTAAGGAACAAAGGAATTAATACACAAATCTCCAAAACAAATACAAATACAGATTTTATCCCTAATCCAGTTTGCATCAATAATTTACCCTTTAAGAAAAAAAAATGCTCAACACAATCCCCCTACGTGTCCATAGGTACACCTCAGTTGAACACAGTTATACTCACTGATTGACTTACACTCAATGTTAGTTAGTTTTTTCCCTGATGCATCCGTTTTTTTTTATATGGGCTCAGGCCTGGCCCGGGAAAAAAGGAGTAACATAAAGGGTCCTGAGATCTCAGTAACGAAGTGAAATGGGAGACCTTTCTACAATTCAGGGAATCCTTGTGTCCTACTACCCTCCAGAGAAATTGACACCCTCTGGGCTCAGTCATTTGTAGCAGACTCTCAACATAAAAACCAGCCTGCACACAAATGTATAGAGCAATTACTCATCTGTAGATAAAATATATAATCCATCCAACACTATGAAAAGCGCAAGTTCTTATAGTTTTTTTTAATTCTGAAGCAGTTTACATAAATACCAATAAACTCAGTAGCAGTCCACCTTTCGTGCTTTATAGGTAACCACATTTCACAATTACTGATACCATTTTGGGGGGCACTAACTCCTCAGCCTACAAAAATAAATATTATCTTCTTGAAAACACATGCATCTACCGAGGAAACTTTGGTTGCCATTTTTAACTCATTTTTCTCACGAAAGTTCGTGAGAGCTCACAAGATTTAGAGCAACGACGTCATATCTGTTTATTAAATGAGAACAAAAATATAGGATTTCACCCTTTCACTCGGTTCTACAAAATCAGTATAAATTTTGGCAAGAAATTTTAATTTAGTTTTAGTCATAGTCTTTTGATTAAAATTCTTTTCAATTTTAGTCACAATTTTAGTCACTAAACTAGTTTTAATTTTAGTCTAATTTTAGTCGACGAAAATATGTGGCAGTTTTAGTCGACTAAAATCAATTGTAGATTTAGTCGACTAAAATAAGTATATTTTCTGAAGTATTAATTTAACAACTGCGATATAGTATGGACATTTTCTTACCATTCCACACTTCATCTGGCGTCTTCCCGGGAGCATCTCAAACAACTACGGAAGCCTCTGCTCACCGCTCAATAAGCCGAGCTCTGATTGGTTCTTTTCACAGTAGCCCCAGCTGTTAGCTTTTTGACTGATTCCTCTCTGCATCTTTCTTTTCCTCTGATTGGATTTCGTCGCTGTCTCTTTTCGTGTCGTCTTTTATTTGTCAAAGAAAATCAACATAATTTTAGTCATGATAATCGTCTCAAATAGGGCCGTCTATTTTAGTTTTCGTTTCGTTTTCGTCCGCAAAAATATATTCGTGACTAAAATTATGACGAAATATTTTTCTGCATGTAATTACACAAATGCACTATGCGCATTTCATAAATGTACTACTTCCTATCAGGCAAATTTTCCATTTAACTTAAGTCAGTTTTCCTTCGCATCCCCTTCTACACATCAGTGTTAATTTTGTTGACTAAAATATTTCGTCAAAGCAGAGGATTCCGTAGTTGTTTGAGATGCTCCCAGAAAGACGCCAGATGAAGTGTGGAATGGTAAGAAAATGTCCATACTATATTGCAGTTGTTTAATACTTCAGAAAATATACTTATTTTAGTCGACTAAATCTACAATTGATTTTAGTCGACTAAAACTGCCACATATTTTCGTCGACTAAAATTAGGCTAAAATTAAAACTAGTTTAGTGACTAAAATTGTGACTAAAATTGAAAAGAATTTTTGTCAAAAGACTATGACTAAAACTAAATTTAAATTTCTTGCCAAAATTAACACTGTTACACATACACAAAATCGATAAAAAGGTAGAAAATGAAATACCATGTCAATTTATTGAGCAATAAAAAAAATGTCAGTTCAGATCACAAATAAACCATGAAAAATGGTTGCATTACAAACTTGTGGCGGCGAGTTCACAACAGTTCACACATTCGCCTTATGCGAATATCCCATGATGCACGGCGCCGACCGGCAACATCCGGTTTGTACGTTTTCAATGTAGGGAGATGAGAATTCGTGTGCAAAAGCCTGAAAACTCGGGTTCAAGATGTGCTGCACCAAACTGTGGCAACAGACAAGGTCTAGATAAAGTTCATGGCATAAAAAGAAGCTACTACAGGTCCCCAAGAGGGGAGAAGCAAGCTAAACTAAGACGACTTTGGGAGCACAAGATACGAAGGGATCTGAACATCAACGGCAACCCTAACGTTAAAAAAGATGTATATTACCACCAAGATAACAATAAACTACATGTAACCTGCATCCAGAAACTTAAGCAAGCACAGCCTGCTGAGTCACGGCTGTTTCAGGTGTTTGTGGACAGTCTATGATTTTTCACCACTAGGAAGCGTGTCAAAAACATTGAAAACTATCTTAATCAAGATATTTGCGTAAATGAAACTTTAAACTCACCTTAAATTCTGATCAAATCCGAATGGAGCACACTATTCTCTCAGCTGTCTGGCATTAAAACAACAAACCGGATGTTGCCGGTCGGCGCAGAGTATTGTGAGAATGCGGATAAGGCAAATGGCGCGTTAGCATAAGCATAAACCTAGCATTCAAAAGCATTATTCATTGGTTATTAGCCTATTAAGCATGTGGGTGCGCTAGCTGCCCACAGGCTAACCCAACTTACAAACCGTTAGCAACTCGTAGTTGTAACATTTCCCATTAAATAGCACATCCTGACTGGTTTTACTGCTCAAGAAGCATTTTAAACCACAAAGCATTTCACAAAAGTTCCAGACTGACCAGGATATTCTTCAGTATAAGCTCACCTCCATGCTTAACGGGTTACAGAGCTCACCTTCCTCAGCAACTCTGGACATCAAAACAATTTTGACACTCAAACATGTCTCTTTTACTCATCCAGTGACGGGAAATAATAATACACAGAGATTTACATCGCTACGTGCGACCAGTGCCTTTAAAGAAAACTTCCAACTCTGAACTCCGTGAACATGCGGCTGCCTCTCACGGTAAGCAGCACTGCAGGCTGCGCTGCGTTGCATTCACGGTACGTACGGAAAACAAACACCCCACGGAAATAATAAAAAGAAAATAAACAAAAAACAAATGTGCTGGTAAAATAAGCATGGCTTACCCTCTCCCCCTCTAAACAGCACGAATCCCTTCATGCTGTTCATAAGTGAGCAGTGTAGTCTAGCACAAGGGAGATTGGATCTTCGTCGAACCGCAGGTTCGATTCCCGGTGCCAGCAAGATATGTCGAAGAAACTTGGCTCTGTCAGATGACTGTGTAACCCTGTGTCGAGTCTGCACACAATGATTTGGAACTGTTCAGTCTGAAAGCGTTTGAAAAGTCGAGGGCCATCTGGTGTAACATTTTGAGCTGATTGAAGGACACGCCAGCAAGTGTCTGCAAATACCTGATTGGTCCAAACATTTTTTGACCGTGTGAGATGGTTTATTTTGAGTATTTTAAGATGGAATTTTGTAGGTTTGGAAAACTCCAAATCTCGCAAGAATCCATCTTGCAGCGCGAGGTTAATGTCAAAGTATCTTTGGGCAATTGGGTACTGAACCGCGCACCTGTGCTGTACAAAATGACTGCCCTCTGCTTCTCATTGTGAGGTGCCCAGGGCATGGGTAAAATGCAGAGCTGAATTTCCCCACAAGGGATTTTTAATGGAAAAATATTATTATTATATTAATGACTTATGTGCCATGTGCCAATCCGTACTTCTTCTTCGTCTTCCTCGTCCTCATCCCTACACTCTCCTTTACTGTCATTCTGTCTTTCACAGTTTGTGGTACTCCTGGTCTTCATCTTCCTCCTATTCCCACCTTCAAATCAATGCAGCCTGGTCCTCAACAGGTAAGAGCCTGCAAGGGGGAAGCAAATCCCTGTGTAATGTGCAGGGGAACACCACCCATTTGGGGGTTTTACAACAAAGTCCTGGATACTCAAACTCACAGGCCTTTGGTAGAAGATCAAATGGGCAAGTGGAGAGGGTCATTGTGTTTCAATCATTTCCTTTACCCACTTGTTGCTGTTCAGGCAAGGTGGTGTCTATCTCCAGTGGTCATTGGGCAAGAGGTGAGGTTACATCTGCACAGGTTACTAGTCCATGACAGAGACAACCATTCACACACCTACCTAGGGCCAAGTTACCAATTAACTAAATGCATGCTTTTGGTTTTTGGAAGGAAGCTGGAGTTTCAGGAGAAAACCCACACGAACAGGGTGAACATGCAAACTCCATGCAGAAAGATCCTGGCCTGGTTTCAAACACAGGCTCTTCATGCTTCAATGTGACAGTGCAACCAACTGCTCCACCGTGCAGTTCAGGGCTGCAGTGGATCACTTTATTGTTTTTATCTTCATTTAAAAAAATGAAATAAAAACTGATTATACTGCATGATTAAAAATATAAAGGTTTTACTATGGCAAAGTAAAAGTTTGTGATAATTTAGCTTTGGATACTTTTTAGCATTTAACAATGAACTATATTGAGGAATATCTTTCTGCTGTTTAACCAAAAGTCCCTTTAAGAAACATAAGAGAATAAATAGGTGATTTTAGTGGGTGGATAATTAGTTTTAACATCACCTAATTTTGAGTTACATCAAATCCACTTCAGCTTGGAGGGAATTCCTGCTAGATTTAAAATAGAATCAGCCTACAAAGCCACACAAGTGCACACACTGATGCCCTTTACACATCAAATCCCTTAAGCACACTCCCTCAGCTGATGAAGCAGGAAAACCCTCCTTTGCTTTATGCAATTACACTAAACTTCATGAACACTGAGGAAACAATGTGCTTGTTTGAGTCATCGCAGAATTGTACTCAGTTGTGCAGAAAAAATGCACACGGGTGAAAACCCAAATGACACAGACAGTTATTATGAGTCACAAACACTCTATTCTGCTCGTGTAAATGTATTGACTGATCATCAATCGTGCAGCTGACTCACTGAAACATTTTCATGTCAAATCGGAACTTTTTTTCCTTTAACTTTATTTTTTCTAGTTCTTCCTTCCATCTCAGAGTTCCAGCAAGCTGCACCCATCTCCAGCAGCAGCTAGGGGACAGGTAGGGTTACACCCTGGACAGGTTGACTGTCCATCACAGGACCACATGGAGACAAACAACCATTTACAAACAAATAAAATCAGGGTCAATTTGAAAATTCTGCTTAATCTAACATGTAAAGTCCAAGTAGAAAGGCCTAAGCTGATATTGGATCCCAGACTGTCCTCACTGCAACCAACTGTTTGACCCTGTGATTTGTCAAACAACTCTGTAGTAATGAGACAAAAACATAAATACTATAAATGTTGTTAAATTCTTCAAATATGATGTATTATCTTTAATCAAATGCAAACTGTGGAGAAGTTGCTCAAATTTTGTTACTGGTGTCCAGCAGGTGACGCTCTACATACAGTATGTTTCCAATGTTTCCTCAGTTTTGGATCGTTGCCAGGTCTTGTTTTTGTTTGATCAAGCTATAAGACGTCTAAATAGAGTAGATGACATGATTATGTATTTTTGTTTATAAGGTTTTCCAAATTTAAAAGTATGTTTGCTTTTGTTTGCATCATTGTCTGGAAAGGAAGACAATGTTTTGATCTAAAGCGCCCAATAATCCTCACCTAACAAGAAACACGTTTCATACCTGTACATATTGTTTGCAATAACTTTTAAGCTTGTCTGCATTCTTATCTTAAAATGAAAAGGCTATCATATTTTTGGTTCGTGGTCTTGGCTTCATGTAAGAGCTGGAGGCAAGAGGACGTTTGATGTTGTTATGGCTGGCTGACCCGAGTCTGCAGCCTCTCCCTCCATGTGCAAAGGTATTGTGTTGGCTGCTCTTTTCATTATATCATCAATAGAGAGTGAAAGTTAGTGGAAAATTACGACTCCCAGTGGACATGGGTGAACAAACAAAAGTTTGTAGAACCTGGTTCATCTGAAGAATGTGAGTTATTCAGACCTTTCTGGGGATATTATGTCCAGTGTCCCATGTTGGGATTACAGCACTCAATATTGTCCTGGCTTGATAAAACAGTTTGCAAAGGCAAATAAAGCCAAGTATATTTTGTTTGGTATGTTTGTGTTTCAGTCATCTGAGTATTATTTTATCCCTGAAGGATGAATGAGTGGCGGCTTATAGGAAGCTGTAAGTACAAGTTTCACATTCAAAAGCCACCTCAGTTTTTCTCTTCTTTTTTATTATTTATTCTTTTTAAACCAAAAAATAAAAACAAAACTTTTTAAACCAAAAAAAATAGTATTAGGTTCCAATATTTGATTCAGGCACCACAAATACTTATACGGATGAAGAAAACGAGACATCATGTCTAGTTTATTATTACATTATGAAAAATAACCTGTAAAAGAGCCCGGGGCATTTTATTTAAAGTACAACATTTTAAGATGTTGTTGGTTACTAAAATCCGCATTTTCAAGCAAATGTATTCTTTTATGCTTCTTTGGTTTTCTTTGGTACTAAAATTCTATAAGTAAAAGAAAAAGTAGTGACAGGCAACACTGAACAGTGTTGAATGGATGAATCAACTTTCAGCCAATTCAACTAGAATTCATAGAAATGTTTTTTTAAGCTGTTATAACTTTTCCAGATTTAAGATCTCTCTAATTATTGCACAGAAATCTCTGGTCTAAGGATTCAATGTATTTTTCTAGCCTGGTTCACGTCTGGTAAAGAGCCGTTGACTGCTGCAACCAGGTAAAAACTGTTTAAACCTGGATTATTAAAGTTTTCCAAAATGGCTGATGAAATTGAAATTGGAGGTGTTTCCTGGTAGAAATGAATGTCATAGAAGCTGATCTACTCCCTAAACCCAAAACAAATGATCAGCTCCATCATGTTGAATTCTAACTGTAACTTTGCTGAAGTTGATTGAACTGAACTCTATCAAATTCCTTCAGTCACTAACCAAGAAACAGCAAACCACGCATACCTGTAACTTCACAGTCACTGTTCAACCAGACACTGGTGACTGTGTTCTGAACCAAACGTGACAGATTATTGATAATATCTCATCTGATTTAATAAGAATCTGGAGAATTGGGTGTTTTCTGAGTCCCTTTGGGATGAAAGTTACATTTTGAGATTAGTCCAGAACAAGGCTTTTCTCTGTGTCAAGGTGGGCAAGGAATGGGATTATTCAGGCACCAGATAATCCATAAGTACCTTAGACTGTCTGGCATTCTTCTATAGGTAGAGCTGCTAAAGCACATTGATTTGCTCTGGTGTTCAGACCTGTATGGGTGTCCTGTTTGCTTCCTGAGTGGATCAGTGATAGCTGCTTTCCATGACTTCACTTGTTGGTCACTGTGAATTGATATTTGTTTGTGAGGCGTTAGCTTCTTTTGCAAGCGATCGCGGTTGGGGGTTGGGGATCGAGGCTGCGTGTAACGAGAGCAGGCCGGCACTTGAAGGGCCTTGCTGTGTGCAGGTCAACCAGCCACAGTACACCAGAGGAAATCTCATGTTCCTGCCAGCCAAAAAAGTAAACATATCTGCAACCACCAAATACTGGCACCAGGCCTGATCCACCAGCTCTGGAACTGAAGAAATGAATCATAACACACTCACTGCTTAAAAGGAAGGTGCAAAACAAATCTTCCATTAAGACTTTTGAATCTTAGCCCAGTTTTGTAAATTTCTTAGAGAAAAGTCATTCCCATTAAACAGCTTGAACTTCTGTGTAACCACAACACGTTCCCACAGTGACACGACCCACTAGCTGTGAAGCAAATTCACCCGCCATTGAAACACATCTGCTCAGAAACCTCCTGCTCCATTCACTAATGTCAGATAACATCTCTTAGCTGTAGAGTTTGAAAACCTGCCTTGTCTTTTATGTTCCCCTTTTCCTCCCAGTTTCTCTCTCCTCTGTTCTCCCTGTTCCAGTTTTCTCCTCTGTCTACACATCTGCGGTTGTTTATCTGTTATTCTGCAGCAGAAATGTGGTCAACATGTGTCTGGCTTCCCTCCACTCACTTCTCATCTGCAGTCAACTTAAAATCCACACAGTGACCCACCAATTATTTAAGAGTGAAAACTGCAAGGGGACAGACAGATGGGGTCATTGTTCTAAATCCATTTACCTCTTTTCTTTTAGGTGGTAGAGAATGAGTGAAGAATAGATGTCGAGACTTTCCTGAATTAGTGTTCTAGGGGGCTATTTGGATTGCCTAAGCCAATGGGTATGCATTACTCTGACCTATGAACTTTAAATCTCAATGTCATTTGATCCTCTGGAAAGTTTATAGGCTCAGAAAAAGTAGGTTGCAAACACTGATCAAACTAAAAAACACGGTAATGGCGCCGGTAAGTGAAGGAATAAACAGAGCGTTGTCTTAAACACAGCATTCAGCATCATTTTGATGATTAAACTTTTTAAAAATACTTAAAATAATAGGATTTTTCTGCCGATATTTGTTTTCTCTTTCTGTTTTAGCCCAAAACTTTAACTAAAACATCTACAATTTGTTATTGGCACCCTGATGAATCACCATTAAAGTGCCTGCAACATGCGAACTCATGGTTATTTGTTTATAAAGAAAATGCCTGCATAGTTTTAGATTTGCATGAGTCTGGTTTCACTCTGATGGTTTTTTTTGTTTTTTTCTGAGGTTGAAAATTTGAATTCTGCTAACACGTAAGAGAAGCAGTGCCCAGTACCAGGCACTGCTTATTGAACATGGAAAACTGAGTTTAGACGAGCGACATCACAGGCTCATTCTCATTACTTCTCATCAGGGAGGGCACTAACTCACAAAACCACATTTATAGATCAGAAAGCGGTGCCGTTTCCCCCCCAGCTCTGGACAAGCCAGGGACATTCCTTCAGCTGTCTGACTTTCTTCATGATCATTAAAACACTTTTTGAGGGAATAAATAATACTTGAAGGAGCTGTTTGAGATTGGAAACAACACTCATTTGCCTTTTTCCTGAGACTTAAAGCATAACGAGTTTTTGTTTTTACAGTATCTTGTTCTACAGCAGTCTGTTTTGCTTGTGGAAAAACAAGAGACACAAGAATCAGATGATATATATATATTTTTTTCTTCAGTATAATTGCAACATCTTCACAGAGTATGGCAGTCCAACACAAAATGATATACAGACACCTGTTGTTGTTGCATGAAGTGATATGAGGCAAGCAGTTTCCATTTGTTAACGGGTGCCTTCAGTTTTCAGTCTGATTTCAAAGCTTCAGCAAACTTAAAAAATAGAGAATAGACAAATAAATACTGTACAACACGATATATGTAATACTAGATTCAGAAATCACAAAAAGATCATGCTTTTTTCTTTCTTTTTTTTTTTACATTTACATGTATATATGCACCTTCATGTAAGAATGCAGCATTTCTGGCCTTCACGATAACACTGTCATCAAATAACGGCAAAAATAAAGTGCCTTGTTTTGAAAACTGGCTGTTCCAAAAAAAAAAAATCCATTTGCATGTTTGCATTTGGAAGTAGAATTCCTGGTAAAAAGTTTTGCAGCATATTTCCACAGAACTAGACTCGATAGAAAGAATGAATCCTCAGTTGTTGTTTTTTCCCCAGCAGCAAATAAGTGATTACAACTAAATGTATTAAAAAATGGCACATAACTCAGCTAGATTCAAGACCTAGAAAAGATTATCTGAGGCATTTTTATAATTGCTTAAAGAGGCCATTTCATACACATTTCAGGACTTTGTGGTTATTTCTTAAGTATTAACCAGTAATATGAAACATTTTATATCTAAAAAACATCAGGAAACACTGATTAACAGACCTTTCAATCTATCTGCATTAAAATTCAGGTGGTTCCGTCAGGCCTCGAGCAGCAGCTTGAAAATATTTATTATTTGAATTTGCTGGACTCAGATTGGCTAACAAACTAGCCTATCAGAGCAAGGTATACTGTTTCCTGCCCCACTGCGCATGGTAACGTCAGACGTCGTGTCCTCCTGTTTGCTACATCTTATGCTACAGCTTTTAGCAAAGGAGTTGTGATGAAACAAATACAGGCCGTTCGAACTCGGGTGTTATCGCCACCTGTGTAGTTTGAGAGATTAAAACTGAAAGAGAAGTTGTTGACCTGTTTTCACACGCAGTATGAAGGTAAGAACACCTGTGGAGCTAAAATATTCAACAGAAACCTCAGAAAAAACATTTTTAATGGAAGGGCCTCTTTAAAAACAAGATGGGACTTAAAATGTTTACTGCAGCCAGCCACTAGGGGGCAGCTTATTTCAACTTTATATTACACCGGGTGTTTCTCAATGTTAAGGAACCTTGCCTTGATGCCTTGGTCCCGCCTCTGTTTCCTAAGAGATATGTCATCAGGAACCGCCAAGGCGTGTTCCAATGTTCGTGTGCTACCGAGGCGTCTGTCCTCGGTTTGCCTGCCGTTAGCTAACTTACCAAGGACACATGGGACGGGTGTTGATGCCTTCCCTTGGTCAAAAATTTCCCAGAATACAGTGTGGTATTTTCAAAAAATGGCGGATCAGGGGACGGCAGCAGCTACTTTCCATTTTAAATGTAAGTCAACCAATTGTACCTTTCAGGTATATATCTAAAATGTTTTTTTTTTTAGATCCAAAGCACTTATACTGTTGGCTAGTTGCTTAGTACCTTCAGCTTTGGTGGCTAGCAGGTATTAACTCGCTTACACGTTTATTTTTATTTTATTAACATTTCCAGTTCATGGCTGAAGGAATGTTGCTCGGCTACTACGATGGACGGGACGTAAACAGAGCATATGAGTTAAGTCTGTTCCCTTTAACCATTTTTTTTGACCAAGGAAGGAAGTGTCCTCATAAACAAGGTATTACACCTTGGTAGGTGAGGTGCCTTGACATTGAGAAACATTGTTCTCTTCTTGTCTACAGCTTTTATATGTTGATGTTTTAATATAATTATTAGCAAAAACTTTTACTCTTTTTGATACCGCACACCATAACAAAAGCTTGAAATATTTGGTAGAACCAGCTTATTCCTGCTGTCAGTCCTGATATCCCGAGTCCAGTCAGGGTTCCAGCTAAATGATGTTACAGAGGAAGGAATGTCCTTTCTATCCAATCGAGTTCTGTGTATAAACTGCTTGAAAGCAACATGTTTCTATACCACACAATCTTTCAGCAACTGTTCAGTTTATACGGGTTCCAGCTGTTTTCTGAAACCACACAAAAGCCTTTATCAATCATCACTTCCAATCTGGATTACACAGCTGATACACTTTCAATAATTCTGACCCCAAAACACTTTGTACACGATCCAGAAGTGCTCTGCTGACGAGGTAAATGAACAAATGTGTTTGTCGTTTGTTTGTTACTCCCCCTGAGAACATTGTACAGACACATCTCTGGGTAACATCTAATCACTGTAGAACTTCTACATCTGCTCTGTAAAAGATGTGAAGGCTGGATTTAAACTGGCACCAACAGTTTGATTTTTATCTCTTTGGCACCCACATCCTACATTTCCCAGTTGTGAAAGAAAATGTGAGAAAACACATGAAATCAATCTGTGTGATGCAATATTTGAAATCAAATGTGCTTTTTTCTCCTTGTATCATTACCACCTAATAAATATTTTCATAATTTTCCCTAGCAGGTCTGACAAGGACAAGAGAGCAACACAAATTCTTTTGCTCAAGAGTAACGAAGCAGAGCACTGGCTCAAATCTGCATTAAAGTGAATGCATTTTTTTTTCTTTTTTTTTTGGATGTATAAAAGTCTTAAAAGTCTTACAATGTAGCAGCATTGTTTGGAAGTTCATCACCTGGATTCTGATTTTCCTAATGTAATGTTTCTACACCTGGGTGTAGACTGTTTGTTGTTACCATCAACCACAAGCACTTCCGGACACCATAAAAGAAGTCAGTTAAGTGGACATCCTGAACGTGTTCTTAGCATACAAAAATAATAAAACTTTGATATTATATCAGATGTTTAGGAGGTTGAAAAGCAAAAGGACAACATTCCATTTTTTTTCATCCATTTGTATAAATCCTGTTGATGAGCCCAACATCAGGACAATGTGCCCATTTCTAAAACTCAGATAATCAAACTGCACCTTCATCATAAACCCCACACAAAACTTAGAATGACAAATGTAAATTTCCTCTGAGATTTGATAGCTGACGTGGAGGTTTGAAGTGATATTGAATGAATTTTAACAAAAGCTGTTGCTTTTCGAATCAGGACGAGGCCCTTTAACTGTCTGACTGAAATGTTGTAGTTTAAATGACTCAGTACTCTCTGGCCTCTTCGAGTTCATTCATAAACACGTCTTCATGCGGGTTTTCGGGACAGCTCAGCCCGTTATTGGGTGGTCGCACCTCGTGGAAGCGGCTCCAGTCGCCCTTGCACAGGATCCAAGGCAGCACGTCCACTTTGAAGTGCAGCTCATGCGAGAACTCGGTGCTGATCAGGTTAGGTGTGCCTGCACCCTTCCCTCGTGTGATCAGCCGTCCAAGATCGTCATAGCAACAGTGTTGTGCTGCAAGAGTAGATGAGTCGCTGGAAAGAGCTGAGCGAATGCAGCTGCGAGCCGAAGGCTTGTAGATATCCAGCCGCTCCTTGGGGCCGCTGGCGTCGCGCCAACGAAACGGCCGGCTGTGAGTCTCATCGTAGAGGCTGACCACAGTGTACGCTGCTTCAGAGGGGTAAGAGCAGGGGCAGCTGGGCAGCTCAGACAAAACCTGCTGCAAATACCTCTGGAGGAACTCACTCTTGCAATTGAGCCATTTCTCACAGCTGTCCACATCTGTTGGGAAAGAGGACAAAGAAGTTAAAATCCAGTTCTAAGAAGTTCATTGTACACTGATAGAAGGAACAGGTGTTATCAGGGAGTCACGTCTAAATCTCATGCCTGGCATTTATAAACATTTATACTAAAGTTCTGAGCAAAACTTCTCGAGACAGACAGATGAGTCAACGGCTGACTATTTCAATCTGATGGATCGGACTTTGTTCAGTTGTTTAAAGAGGCCATTTCATACACATTTCAGGACTTTGTGGTTATTTCTTAAGTATTAACTAGTAATATGAAACATTTTATATCTAAAAAACGTCAGGAAACACTGATTAACAGACCTTTCAATCTGTCTGCGTTAAAATTCGGGTGGTTCCGGCTCCTCATATTCATTGTTCGAATTTGCTGGACTCTGATTGGCTAACAAACTAGCCTATGAGAGCAAAGAATACTGTTTCCTGCCCCACTGCGCATGGCAACGTCAGACGTCGTGTCTTCCTGTTTGCTACATCTTATGCTACAGCTTTTAGCCAGCAGCATGCTAGGCGTGGTTTCAACTGCGGGAGCTGATAAATACCAACAAACAAAGGAGTTGTGACGAAACAAATACAGGCTGTTCGAACTCGGAAGAACTCAGGTTTTATCGCCACCTGCGTAGTTTGAGAGATAAAAACTAAAAGAGAAGTTGTTGACCTGTTTTTACACCCACTATGAAGGTAAGAACACCTGTGGAGCTAAAATATTCAACAGAAACCTCAGAAAAAAACGTTTTTAATGGAGGGGCCTCTTTAAGAATAACATGTCTGAAGTCAAGAATATATGGTTCATTTTTAATAACTGTTTTATTTAATTTTTTTAACTCACCTGTTCCAAATGGTTCTGTGCCGTTCTCCATCTCAAAAGGAAAAGGCTCTAACACAGCGTTGACATCACCTACAAAATTAAGATCCACGGATGAGTCCGAGTAAAAAAACAGCTGACAAATCAGTCTGTAAATATCTTTCTTAAGATAAAGGCAGAATCGAACCAGGACAAGGCTCCAAGTCACACTTCGAAGCTTCTGTCAGGGTGCAGGAGTAGCCGCAGGACTTCGTCCTCTTCCTTTCACCGTGTCCACATGTCACAGAGCACGGAGACCAAGGAGTCCACTCATCGGTGTCTTTATCTAAGGGAGGGAAAACAATTTCAAAATCACCACCAACTCTAACTAAACTCTTGTACTTCATTCCACGTAGATCAAAGCCAGCCGTCCGCTTTGTGATTAGATCAGTGTACAAACAGAGCAAACGAAACAAAACTGTTTTGTTTTGACGAGGATTTGTGTACTTCAACAGTCTAACCCTGAACAAGCTTTCAAAGTTTCCTAAATGTCTCAGTTTATAGAAATGACAATTTTCTCTTGGCTTAACCTTTTCCCATGCAAAGCCGTGTTCTTTTTAAGCAGACTTCAGTAAAATTAGAGGGAGAGACACTGTACTGCGGCTGTCCGCCTCCGCACCATATTTCCTTGTGGTGTTAATAACACTGAAAACAAGTCATTCCTGATTAAAGGCGAGGTGGGTGCAGAAATACCAGCTTGGGTGTAGCAAGCATTCAATTTTACTCTGCGGGTAATGCCAACTCGCCATGTGGCCACACGACTATAAAGTCTCAGGAGAGCTGTAATTACAGAAGCAGCTAAGGTTGGCATTTCTGATTTATGTTCACAGAGTCTTTCAGTGTGACCGTGTAGGATATTGTTGCCATTCACAGATTTGTCTGTATTTTACCATAAGGAGACGAATGAAAGCAAGTTTTAGACACCTGCAACACTTGATACACTTGTCTAACGAATATCTGTATCAACAGGAAATGTCTTTGAATTTATAATCATGACTTTAAAAAGATCTAGACTGGGATTCTCTTTTCTTTTTCTGACTCATCAACTCACATGTTTCACTATTTATATCAATGAATGTGTTGTCTGTCCAGGCAGAGACACAAGTTCTACAGTGCCCTTATAGTCTCGAGAAATTCTTGAACCCACTCAAAAGGCTGAACCGCAGAGGACAGTGAGGGCCATCAGGGTCTGAGGGGGGGGTGAAGGGTCCCGGGGAAGGATGAAAGAGCCGACCAAATAGTCCCTGTCATTCTGTGTTCCCAATCTGCCCTCTAATTGTCCGCGAGCAGAGGGATGTTTTGTCCCAGGGAACAGTGGCGGGCTCTCGCTGCCATTAGCGAGCGCATCAAACTCATCTTCAAAAGGCAGGCCTCTGCAACCAGCATGGCAGTGTCGACTTCAAAGTACCCGTAACCCACAGAATCCTCATGGTCGAGTGCTCCTGCTTCCTTGTATGCCGGCATCATTTGGCTCTCAGTAACTGGCGAGCAGCTAAAAGCCACTCTGCGGGTCTCCAGCATTCATTCCTTTCTTTCATTCTCAGTCACTTTATTCTGTTTGCTATGAAAGAATTAAGCAATTTAACAGACAGAGACTAACTGCTAATACAGAGTGTCATTTGGTGAAACATACCATAATAGCTCTGCATGGGATCCCAACCTTCGTTCCAATGGGTATCCCAGTCTCCTCCCACCCCACTGGGTAAAGGCTCCTCGCTGCCATAATCCAAAGAGTAGTCGTCTTCCCCCTCGTCTTCACCAGGTTCCTCTGACCCTGACCGACTGTTGCTGCCCTCACTGGAATCAGAGTCAGTGTAACTCCAGAACAGAGGCCAGAAAAGCTTCTTTCCTCCAATCCAATCCACTGTGGAAGAAGGGGAGGAGGGGGGTAACCAGTCTTTTTCATTAGCCAGGTCCATTTCAACCTCCATCTGAGGATCATCAACCACCTCTATGGTAACCTAAAAACAACAGTACAAGGTCAAACAAGAGATACAATAAACAGAGACAACAACAGGGTTATTGTTTTTGCTTTCATTTGACTTTTCTGGTTTTATGTATTTAGAAATGTTGCATATCATAAATACGTTTTACTGTTTTAATACTTGACTTAAACAATCAGTTGTGTGAAATGATTGGATGTCATTTTAGTGACTGAATCCTTTTCCCCAGATCAGTCAGCCAGTGAACATGAACATTCAGTGAACTTTCATTCTGGATAACTACCTCCCATTAACTCAATATGACTCATCCGAGACTGAAACAGAATGAAATCTACTGTTGTTTGTTTGAAATTAATAAACCCTTGGTGCCTTGTTTACCTGCAACAACAACAGGAAAACGTATAAAACTTTTCATTAGTCTCTATACATGATGTAAAACATTCACTCAATGACTCCAAACAGAGAAGTTAACCCTGCTAATCTCATCATAATGTAACATTCTTCTGGAAACATCTGCATCCTGGCAGGAACATGAGTGTTAGTTTGACACTCACTAGCATGCTACATAGTTTTGTAGACTAATCACACCCCGAACACATGGAAACAGGAATGTTTGATGGTATTAAGGGAGAACAAAAATTAGCAGAACCTACAAAAAAATGCAAAGAAGAACTTCATCATGTACCTCCAACCCTCTAAGATACCAATCTCACAAGAGGAATACGAGTCCAATCCTCAGAGACCCGACCCACAACACACACATAGTCTAAAAGATCTATTTCTAATATCACAGTACTTTACCTTATTCCCTATGTCCTGATTGCATTGTTTTATTTTTAGACGAAAAAAACACCCAAAATAAGGCAAATGGTCATAATGTTATGGTTGATTAGCGAATGCCACCACCCAGAGTTGGGAAGAATAAGCGCTTTAAAAAACATCAAACTTTCTGATTCTGGTTTTAATTGAAAGGAAATGATAATGAACACATATAATTAAATTCTTTTTTCCTTCTATTACATTTTAATAAGATACATCAGAATGTGAATCGTTGCTCCCTACTTGCCTGTATGTTGGGGTTCTGTGAGTTAATGTCAGCATTGGCTAAGTCTGGAAAATTGTTTAGGTCAAAGATAAAAGGTTTGGTCTCTTCCTCTGGCTCAGGCTGTGGAAGGACACCAACAGAGCGATGTTGGGGGTGAGACCACCTCCTCTGCTGGTTGTGAGGCTCCGGCAGGAGACTCTGAACCTGGTTCTGCTGCTCTAAAGCCTCGGGAGAATGCTGAACTCCACCACTGGGAACTGGTTGGCTGTAAATCTGCAGGAAAATACAGGAAGATACATGAGTTGAACTGGTTTTCTCAATCACAAAGTTTCTTACAAAAGAAGTTAAACGAATTACTTGAAAGAAAGATTTCAAGCTGCATTTGGATTGTGAGAGGAGTAAGTGAGCACAAACATTCTTAAATCACATACAACAAACAGAGAAAAACTAGCAGCAACTTTAGGTTTAATGACCCAAAAAGTATCAATAAGGCCAAAAATTATGATTTGATGTTGGGAAATAAAATCAGTGTTGTGCTTCCATGAATAAACTGATCAAATCTACCAGCTTCGTCAGCACTTCAGTTCAGAGAAAACCGACCAGCATTTGTTTCATTTGGTTTCTTTCTGTCCCCCGACAATACTCATGGTGTCCAAACTGTGGACAAAGAGCAATTTGTGCCAGAGAGAGATCCTCTTTTAGCTTTAATGAGAGGGCCTGGGAGTTGTGGGACTCCTAGGTGGATGCAAGAGTGTCTGAAGCTGCTCTGCAACTGTCATTATGTGGCTCTGCCTTAAGTGACTTTTTGGATTTTACAGTCTCGAAGAAGGTGATGACGAAGAAACCCTGAACCTTAAAGGTGGTATATGGGACATTTTTATAAAAAGCAATATTTTTAATAAATTAATGCCTCCACAGGGTGTTTAGAGAGTTGTAGAATGAAAATACAGCATTTCCTTTAAAAATTATATTTGAAGTAAAATATTATGAAACATTAATTTTGACGGGCACGACATTGGCATTTTGTTTACATCTAACAGCCAATAGCAGGCAGAGCAGCGGGCACCATTTTTGGTTGCCTAATACCGTAAATAATCCAGCACAGTGAGGCTGGTACTGTGGAGTCTGCAGGTCAAGCAGCTGGAAGCACCGAGGATATGTGGTGATTATATACCTTATTTGTTTGCCATAGAGGGTTTCCCATGTGACGAGCAAGTTCTGTGTGGAAACGTTTTTATTAGCAGCTATTAGCAGCTAGCTAACACGTAGTTGCTTCATGTCGATGAAGTTGAGGAGCTTCGGGCCACTTGTTTGACTGGAAGACACACCACGGAGGATTTTATTGCTTTTTTATTTTACTGGATAAGTGAGGTGTGCAGGATGAGGTGTGAGGAGGACAGAGGATCTTAAGAGGGGCTGCAGGAAGTTTTGGAGCCGCGGGACAACTATGAACTCTTTGCCATGGACTGAATCGATGACTGAGCTACAAACAGGTAGGAGCTGCTTTTATCAGAGTCAGTGTGTGATCAGCGGAGCTGGAGAGCATGATTAGTGAGCTGAACTCATGATATTTTATTGTCCTGCTCAGATCGGGGATCAGAGTGGGTTTAGTGAGGAATATTGGTCGGCCTGAGCATCGGAGCGCGTACGCGCGTGGGGGGGTTAACGAGCCTGGCACTCAGATGGCTGAAGGTTTTGTGCCGTGTTTTTCTGTTCCAAGTTCCATATACCACCTTTAAAGTATACTGATGGTCGAGGATGGTAGCTACAAGCACTGCATCTGCAACACAGTTATCAGAATCAAAGTTCTGGTTCATCTGATTCAGTGCTGCCCTGTGATGAACTGACGACCTGTCTGAGGTGGAGCCCCGCCTTTTCTCCAATGACCACTAGCCCAACCCTGTAACACTGTAAGAACAAGCAGGTGTGGAATATGGATCATTCTTCAGTAGATACCTTTAAAATCATGCATGTTAGAAGTTAAATTGCATCCACACACATTGAACCCTTGTCTGTCATTCAACCGTGTCTGTCATGTGCCAAATTGGACTTCTGAAAATGAAGCAATTTGTGGTCAGTCCTGTAAAACAGGGCAGTTAAAAGGTTTAAAGAGATGGAGAGATATCTGAATTCATGGCCAGTGAGCTGATGATGTATAGTTTTGGCTGACAGAAGAGGGTTTATATTTCAGAGACTGCCACATAAAAAAATGTACATTAATGGTCAAATTTAAGAGCGTGGACACATAAAGTCTGTAGAGAGGAGAAGCCTGCCATGCATAATAAATGACAGAGTTGGCCTCCTTCCTCAAATATCTGCAATCGAGTGATGACAAACAGGTAAGCTTTTAAAACATTTAACTTGCCTCTTTCTCAGTAACTGAATACTGTGTTTGAAAATATTTCAAGCAAATGTGATGTGTAGCATAATAAATCCAAAGTGATCAACTCAACATCTCGTTAAATTAGACTCATTAAAGCAATGCCAGTGAAAACAGTCACAAATCATGTCAGTACTTCAGCAACAATTTCAGCACGTTGATCCATAAAATGAATGAAGTTGCTCATTTACAGCTGCAAAACTTGATTTCACTGAAAGTTTTTGAAATATTTCCTGTTTGTATTTTTATACTTAATAATATGCTTTTACAGATCAAATTTACTGGAAATAAATGAATATAATTTAAAAAAAAATCATGCCACTAGTTCCTTTTTTGCTTGGACCAGATATTTTATACTCTGCAGCTTAATTTTTTCAATAAACATCCTATTGCAAGGATTATTTAGGGATTTTGATGATCTTAGATTCACTGCAGCTCATAATAAACACAAATGCAGCTATTAGAATGATTTAATATTTCAAAATGTTGTAAATCATGTGGCATGTTACAGCTCATATCTGGAGCATGATTTTACAGATCTTCCAGTGTTCCTCCCATATGCAGCATGATGAGCATCAGACCCAGATCTGACTAGCAGTGATGGTCCTTACCTAACACACACACACAGTCTCACATACTTTCACACTCTCCTCATCTTGTGTTGTTTCACATCTGGATCTTGTATTCTTTTTCCCTCTATATCACTCTTTGCCTTCTTTGGTCCTCCCCCCTGTTCTCTCTGATCCTGCTCTCCTCCTCTCTCAGGAGTGGGGGCTCCTCTGATCAAAGGCTTCATGGCTGATGGTATGCAGTGTGTTTAACTGGGAGACTACATGGATGCAGAGGGGACGCCGGTCTGACCGGGAGCCTGCAGTCTCAACATAGATGTCACTTTGAGATGAACATATGGTCAGGTTTTGAAGTGGATGTGACCCATTTTAGGCTTCTGCTGTTGCTACTGTTGATGATGACATACATTCAGGTTAGTGGGGAGGAGGTCTGGAGGCTGGATGAAGCCAGCAGGGTGTGAGGAGGGGTGGTAGGGATGAGATCCGGTAGGACTGGTGGGGAGGCTGGAAAGGCATGCAGTGTGGCAGCCCTGATTTATGTGCACGCAGATATCAAAGGGCCCTGCACTTGGCTGTATCCAAACCATTACAGAAGAACAATAAACTATGGACGCTCTTTGATCAGCATCTTTTTCAAACAGAAACACAACAAATGCATGCACGGTGGAAATGGGGTGAGGTTGTAAGGAGGGGGGTGAGTGGCAAAGCAGAGAGTAAATGGGGCAAACAGGTTCCACTATTTGGAAAAGAGGCCACTCCACCATAAACCTCCTCATTCTCTACTTTGCTTAGCAATGGGGGGGGTCAAAAACAGGAAATTCCACATTAACACAAAAAAGAGCCAATGTAAACAAGCAGATGAATGACACTTGACCCAAAGCTTCAGTGTGAGAGGTGCTGATGACCTGCTTTTTACTGGTTACATAAGAATCATCCACTTTTCTCTCCTTTCATCCACCACACATGGAGCCACACCCAGGATGTGCACAGAGTCATCTACTGCTAACTTTTTGAATTGAATGAACACTCACCCTCGCTGCAGTGATCATTTTTCCCCACTAATGACTCCCTTCTTCCCTCTGTTTTTTTTTTTCTCAGTGTCTTTCCGCGTTGACATCAATCAGACGGATGATGAGAGAGAAAGTCCTAACAGGGCATCCATGGGAGGCCACACAAGATGGAAAGTTCAAAGACAAAATCTGAACTCTGACACACGCACAAACAGACTTTGATTTCCAAATATGTCTGTGTGGAACACAAACATTCTCTTAGAAACACCATGCACTGCACAGCATGTGTAGCGGCACGCCGGGTTTGGATTTATGATAGCAGGGTGTATGCCCAGTCCTTGCAAACGTTACTATACATGGAAAAAAGAGTGAGCAAAAGAAAACAACATGCACTCATGAGGAAATATAGCCAAGGAATCCAAAAATCTTTGGATGTCTTTTAAATAGCCTATTGCATGTAAATGAACAGTGCAGCCTACACACAAACATGGGCAAAGAATATTTTTTACAAAATTGGTTTTACAGGTCAAAAAAACAAAGTTAGCCATATGTTGTTACATCACTATAAATATTTAATTTAATTTTTATTCCTATGTTTTATTGCATGGGAGGGATACAACGTTCAGAGGACTCTGAGTGTCAGTGAAGCAACTTAAAAAACTTGTTCTGAATTTAGAAGAATTATCTTTAATGTTAGAAATATCTTACTATGATTTTTAAAGTGTTCTTGTGAGAAAATAAGGGAGCAACAAAAGAAATACCAATTAATAACAATTAGCTGCTAAAAGACAAATACACTTATATTAACTTAATTGTTTAACTTTGGCAAGAACTATAAACATCAATTGAACACATTCTGTCTTCAGTAAACTTACTTTATGAGGAAAGTTCTTGCGTTTTGTCGGGAATCCGGTTCCCAAACTGACGAGAAGTATCGAGCAAAGAACGAGCAGCATCTCAAACCTCCGCGCGACCTCTTGACGCATCTTCTCAGCTGTAACGATTCTCTTAAAATAAACGAGTAAAAACTGTATAAGTTCTTTAATCAGGTGTAAATGAGTTTGTTAGTTTAAAAGAAACGCGTGGAATCTCCTCCGACGTCTGGCTCAAACTTTAGCTCGGAGCAAACAGGTCTATAAGCCTCGTGAGTCAAAGCCTCGCGCTTTATGAAGACGCGCACTGGCGTCAGGAGCTATCGCGCGCGCTATCCATATCTGACACAAGCGGCTCGCGCGGCAACTGTCAGTCCGTATGGCGGTGCGAATTTAACGCTTCTCTTCCCCATAAAAAGCAGCCTGGAAGGTGCGAGCTGTAAGAAGCAGAAAGTTCAGTAGCCAGCGTGGAATCTCTCCGTCCGCACCAGCGCTCGCCTTTTCTGCTACTTTAAACCGTGACTCATTCCTCGTGGGTGGGTGAAATGGCTGTTTCATCCAAGTACATTGACATCAAGGCTTCAGAGTTTGCTGGTTTATCTGTTAATCCATGAACAAGCTGAAGTTCATCCTCCGGTTCTTCAGGACGTGTGCGCGCGCGTCCCGCCCAGCCGACCGGTTTCAGTAAACTGGCCTTTTTTTACGCACGCATTTAGAGGCTGCATGCTGCGGGAGTGGGGGTGGGATTGTGCGGAGGGGGGGTGTAATGAGGCCGCTGAGGTAGTTCGATATGAACAAGGATACGCTTGCCTGATAGAATTGAGTGTTTTTAACAATTCATTGTAGCATTAATCAGAAAACTTAAATACTAACAATCATGAAATTGCTGTTTGCCACAAGTTATCGTCTCACTTTAAATAAAACAGTTAAAAACTACAATTTATAGTCTGCGGTGCAGGAAGACTGGTGTCAAAATGTGTGACAGAAATACTTTCAACCTTTGTGTCAGTCTATGTGCACGTGATTAAATTAAACAAACAGACCCAGTCCACAACACATCTCAGATTGTAAAGTGTTTTATTCTTCCAGGCGGCATTTCAGCAACACAGTTTAACAAACATTATGGCTTTACAAACTCCTCTAAGAGGTCCGTTTTCAACCCAAATTGCAATTCTGAAGGCAACAGCAGCAGACAAGTTTCCACTGGCTAACGCAGAAACATCTTACAGGTGTGTGTGTTGCAGTTTACGAGACAAATGTTCACCTCAGATCTTAAATCTGCAATTGCTGTGAGTGTGTGAGGAAACTTTGATGAGAAGAAAATTCTTCTTTTGGGGCACTTCTTCAGAGCAGCACATGCAGATCAGTCATGTTCTCCACATTTTAGGTTTTATATATATTTAAAATAAAGCAAATGAATCAGTTGTTATTCACCTGTTAGAAGACAATGTTGGAATGCCTCAAACAAATGTGTCATCAGTGCATAATAGAGGTAAATCAGACAGGAAATATCCTGAAACAAACATGGCTCTAGATATTTAGGTTTCATCACTATGAACGTTTGTAGGAATGAGTATGTGACCATAGAGCAGCCAACTTTCTGACCATCAACATGGTCTCAAGTTCACATTAACAGTAAAGGAGCACAAAACATTCTATCAAACCCAACAATAAAAGCATGTTGAAATGGAATGCCACTGCAAAGGATGATCACAGATGTTAAATTGGGAAAAAAATATGTAACAAAGTTTATTTTATTTTGCCAATTTTACTGCCTACATCATCTGGACATTTAAAATGCCTGTCCGCAGTGCAGTACTGCAGTTAAGACGCAAAGTTTGTTAAAATTCAAATATTTGGAGCTGCCGTTTTGTGTGGAATAAAAAGTTAAAGAATAACAAGCATGTGATAAATAAATCTGTAAATCAGATGAGTATGGAGAGCAGCATCGTCATACATACAGATCCAGCGCACTGTCGTGCTCTGATGACTGATTTATAGAAAAGCAAAACAAAAACAAACTTACAGAAATGTTAAAGACACTGGGCTCATTTTTTTGAGTGCAGGTGTAAACAGCTAAATTAGGCTGAAGCTATTTCTAAAAAAAAATGAGCAGTAAAAAAATATTTGCCAGTCTTGTTCCCTGGAATTATTTCCCTGTTACAAGTTTGGTTTTTTGGAACATCTGTTTGCATTTCAAGAGAAATAATAGAAAATATATCTATACATATACAACCTTTGGTTAGGAAAAAAATCCAATAATAGATAATAGATACTCTCTCTGTTCAAGTAAAAGTGATTAGGAAAAAGCAACCAGGTCAACACATGCAGAACAGATGTGAAATAACGCATCCGTCGTTGAGGTTTGGGATGCCATCGTAAGGCAGTATTACAAACATCATGATAAATAATATTTACATAATTCATCTTTTCATCATATGTGCATCCCGGTAAAAGCTGGGATCAGATTCATTGTTCTCCAAGAGCACGAGCAGGAACTGGGAGCGGCGCTGCTTACTTTGTTTCTTATTTTAATAACAAAGTCAACATTTTCTGTTATTGCACAAATAAACATAGATTCAATGCGCGCGCAGCACTAAGACTGGACGTGATGCAAGACTGGAGCGCCCTGGAGACAGTTTGGAACGAGAGACGTGCAGGTGGTTTGAGGTTTGTCAGGGTGTGAGTGAATCAGCTGGACTAATCGCAGACGAGTCTGCGCATGAGTGAGTGGATGAGAATCTCATACAGTACAGACCAAAAGTCTGGACACACCTTCTCATTCTCTTTGAATGAGAAGGTGTGTCCAAACTTTTGGTCTGTACTGTATATAAAAAAAAAAGTAAGAGAAAGCAGCTGCGTGGTGGCTCACTGGACAACAAGAGGTTAGAAAAAGAAGAAAGGCAAATGGAAGTGTTGGGTGTTAGCTGAGGGGAGAGGAGGAGGACTTGGAGGTGATGTAGCTCAGTCCTGAAGGAGACTCTCCTCAGACATCCATCCCAGTGAAGGAAGAGGCTGCTCACGTCTGGAGTACTTCAGCTGCAGCAGGTCGCCCACTTCACTGATGGCCTCCAGTGCCTGAAACAGCAACAAGGAAACTGAGTTTAATCTCAGTTAAAAGACGCTTTAGTCAAAAGTTAAAGGCAGGAGTGAACAGTGAACAGAAGGCTTGCAGGGAAAACGCTGCTTAACAGAAAACTCCTCCACTTTCCCCCAACAGAGACTGTATCAGTGTTGCAACACACCGCAGGGCACCTGGAAACAATTTACCTTCCTTCTGACCTTTTTTCTGATTCCATGCTTTGAGAAAAAAAAAAAAAAAAAAAAAAAAAAAACGGGGCCTGGCTTTTCCAAAGACGGAAAAAGCGGCTCCTCAAAGTTTTCGACAAAAGCAGGCTGATGCTCTTTAAATGGACTAGAACAAATGGTGCTGACACGGTGCTCAGTAAGATAAATGAAGAGTCTCAGGAGAAACAGAACAGCTTTAATAACAGAATATAAAAATCAAAGTCTTGGACATGTTTGAAGACAGTTTGATGTTTCAGGTGGTTTAATAAAAGTGCTGGAAGTCATGTGACACATGAACAGAAAATACAAATGTGTCAGAGAGAAAGTGATGCAGCTTCATGAGCAGAGCCCCCTAGTGGCTGGTTCCAGCCCCCCCCCCATGAGACATCATCCTGATTAAATAACAATATACCACCTTCCTATCTTTCTGCTGTTTAACTATTAATTATTGTTACACATTTAGCTGTAATTAATTATGTGATGCATTAAAAAACCCATGATTGTGTGCAGGTGAGCAGACATGACGTCCTTGTGGCCACAGTTCTCAGATTTAAAGGAGGTATATGGAACTTGGAACAGAATAAAACAGCACAAAGTCTTCAGCCATCTGGGTGCCAGGCTCTTTAACCTCCCCGCACGCGCTCTGATGCTGAGGTCGACCAATATTCCTCACCAAACCCACTCTGAACCCCGATCAGAGCAGGACAATAAAATATCATGAGTTCAGCTCACTAATCATGCTCTCCAGCTCCGCTGATCACACACTGACTCTGATAAAAGCAGCTCCTACTGTTTGTAGCTCAGTTATCGATTCAGTCCGTGGTAAAGAGTTCATAGTTGTCCCGTGGCTCTTTTAGAGCAAACCAAGACTTCCTGCCGTCCCTCTTAAGATCCTCTGTCCTTCTCACACACCATCCTGCACGCACCACTTATTCAATAAAATAAAATAAAGCAATAAAATCCTCCGTGGTGTGTCTTCCAGTCAAACAAGTGGCCCGAAGCTCCTCAACTTCAGCGACATGAAGCAACTACGTGTTAGCTAGCTGCTAATAAAAATGTTTCCACACAGAACTTGCTCGTCACATGGGAAACCCTCTATGGCAAGAAAATAAGGTATATAATCACCACATGTCCCCGGTGCTTCCAGCTGCTTGACCTGCAGACTCCACAATACCAGCCTCACTGTGCTGAATTATTTACGGTATTAGGCAACCAAAAATGGTGCCCGCTGCTCTGCCTGCTATTGGCTGATAGATGTAAACAAAATGCCAATGTCGTGCCCGTCAAAATTCATATTTTATAATATTTTACTTCAAATATAATTGTTTAAGGAAATGCTGTATTTTCATTCTAAAACCCTCTAAACACCAAGTGGAGGTATTATTTTGTAATAAATATTGCTTTTTATGAACATTTTCCATACACCAGCTTTAAATTTTATTGTTTTCCTGGTGCAAATTTTCAGCCAGTTTTTGGGACATTTTAAAACTTTTTTCATGATTATATCTTCTAAATTTAAGGGAAACATTGAGACAGTGGTGTACAATATGGAATTATTTCATAAAAAGCAACATTTTTAACAAAATAATGCCTCCATGTATGGAGGGGTGTAGAATAAAAATACACTATTTCCTTTAAAAATGATATTTGAAGTAAAATATAATAAAATAATAATTCTGGGGGGTTGGGGAGAGACAAGCCTGGCACCCAGATGGCTGGAGGCTTTGTTCTGTTGTTGTGGTGTTCATGTTCCATATTCCACCTTTAATTGCCCCCACCCCCCCCCACACACAAACACACATTAAAATTTTTTGTAAATATAGTTAATAGGAAATGACCCATCTGTGGAGAAATCTAAAAAAATGTCAGTTATTATGAAATGTTTAGGTTCTGGTTTTCTCCAATCAACAAACTAACTTATTATTTCATGTTGTATATAATTTTCACTGTCAACATATGATCTGCACCTATCAGAATCAGATTATCCCCTAGAGGCAATTAAAATTCAGACACAACTGAGCAGCATGAAAGACAAGACGTAAACAAACAATATTCAAACAAAACATGTACAGTATTTACTTGTTCTCCAAAATGGACTGAATAAAATAATAAATACCTATAAAATGAGTTAAAAATGTCAACAGTGATTCTAATTTATGGTAATGGGCATGAGTTCCTATCGGTGGAGTTAAAAAGAAAAGTGGCTTTGGGAACAAAGGTGGCTACCCCACATCTTTTAAATGTTTCTCTGTATTCTATTTTTGTGAACTTATCCAGACCTGGGAAATAATAATAAGTAGTTCCATGTTTTTCAGACCAGCGCAGGAACCCTGATGGTCTGTGCTGTGTTCAGATTCTGCAGCGTAGGAGTCATGACTTACCGTATCGAGCATCTCTCTGGTGTGAGCAGCCGAAATACAGAAACGAGCTCGTGACTCAATGATGGGTGTCGCTGGAAAGCCAACAACCACTGTACCAATGTTTCTCTTCACCATCTCTCGACCGAAGGCCCTTAAAAAAAAAAAAAAAAAAAGAGGAAATGTCAGACGCAATGCAAAATAACCCCCCAAAACACATCCGAACCCCTTTCATCAATTCAGTTCAAGAAAATAAATCAAGTTAAAGTGTCTGTGACACGAAATGTTTATGTTATTTTACTACTTCATATTGATTAACATTATATTCAAGATCCAAAGCTTTTATTGTCACATGCACAGTAAGGAAACACGTTTCCCTGTACAGTGAAATTCTTACTTTGCTGCCCACACTGGATGCCAAGAGTATATAAACAGAAAAATTAGGAATAAAAATAGATAAATAAGATAAAGAGAGGCATGAAAAGATATAATCAAATAGAAACTTAATCTTTACGGAATTTAGCCTATGAAAAATATAGGATATATTTTATGTACATACAGACAGTGTGTAACATTCGCATTTTATGTGCAACTGCTATTAGTAAAAAAAGGTGTGCAAAGACGGCTGAGATAGCAAACAGGAAGTGTAAACAGTCGAGCAGTTACATGTGCAACTGTAGTTCGTAGTTTAACTCAACAGTCAGTTAATAATAGTGGAAATTATTCATGTGGACGTTTTTCCATATAAAATCAGGATGTGCAGATTTCCATTATTAAAGTTTCAAATATGCAGGTTATTGGAATATTGCAGAACAATTTCAAGGAGGGTCCATTTATCGAAAGCAACAAAACGCAGGAACAGGAGATTTGAACAAAGTGATTGTAAGGGCAGAAAATGAGAATCAGATTAAGAATCTGTTGTTTCTGAGAGTTTGTTTCTTTCAAAATGTCAAAAGACGAGACAATATGAAGAGAAACTAGCCTGGTTGCACACAGTGGTTTATGTTTGCGCATAAATCTGTTCCACAGGGTTCTAGTTCAGCTGATCAAACACACTGAGTCTCAGTGTCATCGTGAATGGCAGTGAACATTTAACCTTAAGCTCCAAGATGGATTCTCATGAGATTTAGAGGTTCCCAAACCCACGAAAATCCATCTTGAACTGCTCCAACTAAACTGTCTGACTCAACTCCACTGGTGATTCGGACCAATCATGTGTTAGCATTGTGCTTTGGGGCAGGTGTTCAGGTATGATTGGCAGCAAGTGTCCAGGCAGGCAAAGCAAAACAAACATGGCTGCCCTGGTGGATGTACACATAAAAGTGGCTATTAAATCTGTTTTAGGAGAACTAGAGAAGATTTCTTGGTTAAAAAATGAGGAAAGGTAAGAACTTAGTGCATTTCTTGGTGGTAAAGATGTGTGTACTTTTATCCCGATTGAATTCACAAGAGCTTGATTTACTGTGATTGACTAAAGACAAATCATGGTAGGCAGACACTTCCTGGTGCGTCCTCCAATCAGCTTAAAATATTAGAATTAATATTAATATAATATTTCAGATGCTTTCACACTGAGAAATCCCAGATCTATGCATAGCACTGAGTGGACACGTGGGCTACACACGTCTGGCAGAGCCAGGTTAGTGAACATTACCAATAACTAGTCAGATCAGATCAGAGTAGAAGAAGAAGAGAAGCCACCTCTCACAGAAAGGTGGCTGTCCATGCAAGATGTAAACAAAGAGCTATGTTCTTCTGTTTCATCACTTCCAGTTTCAAAATTGCCTTCTAAGTGTCAAACAACACAAATTTACACCATAATTTGTTAAACAAAGTTTAACTTCTAAATGTTTAATCGACACCTGAAAGTGTCAGAAACCCTTTAAAAGATGAACTCGGATGCCGAAACTCAAAATAAAATCCTCATACCCAATTTTGGCGGGCATGTACAGCATGAGGGGAACGACAGGCGAATCGTCGTTGCCGTAGATGATGAACCCCATTTCGTGGAGTTTCCTGCGGAAGTAGTTAGTGTTCTCTGAAAGCTGCCTGAGGCGATCGGCACCTGGAAAACATGGAGGACGGGTTTATATTACACCACAGATTTCATTCTGTTACTTGAACTGAAGCAGCTGAAATTACAGGTTAATGAAAGCTTCTTATGCTATTAGATTCAATAATTCAATCCAAAAACTTAAAACCCAAATTCTTTTTTCTTAAGCTTCCAAACTGTTAAAAACTGGCTTCTTTCCCAAAAATCCCTGCCGCAATTGTTTCAGCAGAACACTTTATTGCCCCTATTAGTACATAGAGTTTGGTGATTTAACACATTCCAGTAAAACCTGTGGAGATGTTTAATAAGTCAAATTGAAAGCATCTGTAAAGATATTTTGGTTACTATTTACGCATGTGAGTCAAAATCATTCAGAACTGTTTCCAACATTTGGATTTTTTCCCTCCATCAATAATGAGTTTCGTTTTTTTGGCTTGCTTTTCAGCTAAACGGATCCAAAATGAAATGAGAAATCAAAGACGAGCTGTTCCCAAAACGATGTCAAACAAATAAAAAACAAGAGGAAAACTCGAGGCAGTGTATTTTACAGTGTTCTGTTCAGAGGAAAGTCTCTGAACAAAATTCCTTTAGTTCAGGGTCAAAAGTCTGAAGCTAAACAGACATCAATCGTCACACGGCAGTCTGATGCACATTCTGGATTCACTCACAGGATCCTCAAAGCCTGCAGAGATAGCATCTTAACCAAACAAATAATCGTATGCCACAAAGCGCCAACAGCAACACACATCCGCTCCGTCTTGGTTAAAAACATCACGGATTCATCACAGTTACCCACACAGAGGAGGACTACACACGGACTCTGATCAGCTGGCCCAAAGGAACTTTACTTTTTACATGCTTTAATGTTCCTTTTATGCCAACTCTGGTCTCTGATCATTTATTTTCTCAATGCTTTCAGTGTGAGTCAGGCATGTGTCTGGTGTCCTTTCCTTAGCAACATAAAGAAAACAACAAACGTTTAACAGGCAGCTCAGCTGTCACTTTGATTTTGTGTCAGCATTTGATTCTTCAAAGGCTTGAATTGCAAACAGTGACTGGGCTGCAACCAATCATACTGTCACTGTTCCTCTTCTGCAAGAAAAACTGCTCGGGCTAATATTTCTGCTGCAAGGTCAGCCAGTCTGGCCTTCTCTTCTCGGAAAAGACACAAAGGAAGAGCTGATGGCCGCTACAGAGGCAGAGCTACAGAGGTTCCTCCAGGAGTTGTTATTCTCACACCTATCAACCGAGCAGCTCGGAGGCCGGATCAGTCAAGCTCTGTAAAGAATCAGAGGGAGCTGTCCTGTAAGAACAACAAGACTGTGTGGTTTATTTGTGTGCACAGAGGCGCCCAGCAGAGTCCAGTCTGCAGAGGTCTCTGGTGCAGGGCACCATGCTGCTGTGCATCCACAGAGTGGAATCAAGAACATGTGAAAGTGATAAAAGGAGTGTGAGAATGTCCTTTTATCAGTAAAAATAAAGAGGCAATTTTAAAAAAATTACAATCTAAATATTAGTAAATAAAAAAACTATATCTTCTGTATCACGACAGTCAGTTACTGATCTTTGTTTCTTATTTGAGAAGTTACTAGCCTCATAATGAGAGTAAAGGTGTTTCACCTTACAACTTCCTGTTAGACAAGTCACATTCAGTTCAACAGCTCTATACTGCCATCTTGTGGTCAGGTCTAAAAAAAGATGCTAACAACATCTACATGAAGTGAAAGGACAGAGATTTCCCATCATTCCATGCTTTGACACTTACCCAGTGAGGTCCCATCTTCTCCCATGATGATCTTCATGGAGGTGATTATCTGCTGAGCCACAGGAGGGGACATGGACGTGGCGTACACGGCGCTGTGAGAGTGGCAGCGCAAGTAGTCGATCAGCTCCTGAAGGAGAAATCAGTGACGTTTGTATTTGACAGAACCAGGTCATATAAAGACTTGATGCAAACATCCTGTTTGTGTTCTCTTGCTTTTTCTTAGTCTGTTTCAGTTATTCTGAGCCATATGACGTATCACTTTCACTAGAAATGAAAACAAAAACTGAAGCTACAGATCGGAGGCTGGACTTTCCATTATGAGGCAACAGCGTTGCCTGACATCAAATGACAGACCAGGATCTAGGAAATTGCTCAAACTCCTGAGGATGAGTAAGCGCTCTGTAATCAGAAGGTAATACTTCTTCTACTGAGAATAAAAGGTCTCCAGTTCTATTGTTTGAACTCATTTAGCTCACTGACCTTTTTGCCTCCGATGTATCCACCTGCAGCTCCAAAGCTCTTAGTGAACGTCCCCATCATGATGTCAACGTCTTTGGGATCCAGACCAAAGTAGTCCACAACTCCTCTCCCATTAGGCCCGAGAGCGCCGATACTGTGAGCTTCATCCAAGTACAAATAAGCCTTGTAGCGCTTCTTTAAGGCTACGACCTCAGGCAGGCGGACGATGGACCCCTCCATGCTTTAGGATAAAAAACAAAAAAAACAATAAGAGCAAATCAAAAACAGCTTGTGGTTTTGATTTATGTTGCACAGCATTCAACTCTAAATGGAAACTACCTCCGCTTTGACTTGGTGTTTGTGCACATGTGATTCTTTAGGTTTATTTTTAGAACGTTAGTTTGATAAATCTGTTTATTCTGCATTAGCACAGAACATTAAACATGTGGGGCAGCTTCTATCAGAAACCCACGGATCAACAGATCGATTGCTTTTATAGTAGCTACAGTCATTGAATAGTCCTGCAGACACACGTCCAAATCGTCATTATTTATTCATATCTAGAGGATAAAATAAAGAAATAAATAAGCTTTTTATACATCTGCTCACATTATATTTTCAGTCTAACTGGTTTTCAGGTGTTTTCCTCTGATGTTCTAAAATAAACGAATGAATGAAGAGTATTTCGTTCCTGTTGATGATCAGGTGTTTTTTTTCACTCCTGTACTCAGACTGAACACCTACCTGTAAATACCCTCCACCACAATGAGGATTTTCTTCCACGGCCTGTGGGTTCTGGGTTGCCCGTGTACGATCGCGTCTCTCAGCAGCTTCTCGAGGCTTTGCATATCTACAATAAAAAGACGAACTCTTTAAAGTGACTTCCGTCACCAAAGCAGATGAGTGTGAGTATTTTTTGGTGGGTTTGAAGCACTGAGATCACATCCTCAGGTGTCGTGCGACCCGGTTTACGGTCATTGTGTTTGGTAACTCTGCTTGTTCTCTGTGTTCCCGATCCATCACTTGTAATACAAACTCTAAGTGTGTGCGTGTTCTGAGCCACAGTTAAACGTCTGTGTGGAGGAGGAATGAGATGTGCCACCCACTGTTGTGTTTGAAGACCCGAATAGTGGAGCCCGACAGCCGAGCGCCCAGAACCAGCGAGGCATGATTGAGCTCGTCACTTAAGATGAGACAACCCTGCAACGATAAACACAAGAAGTCAGAATTCTGGTTTGTGTTTCAAAACAGATGAAACAAAAAAAAAATGAAAATTGATGTATTTTTTGTTGGAATTTGACTGAATTGCAACTTAAAAGCAACTCAAATACACCAACAATAAGCCTTCAGCTATAACTCCAGTTCATTCACTGCTGAATCAATCTACTGACATGCCTGACCACTCACAGGCTTTACATAATTTCCTCTGGTCAAAGTTAAAAATGAGCTTGTTATGCAACTGAATAACACCCATAACTGAGAGTTTATGAACTTGTGACTCAAATCTTGCTCAGGCTAGTTGCTTTTTTACAGACGTCTGTCAGGAACCGAGTTCTTCAGCTGTCATTGCACAGACATGTGGATGTACAACAGAAAACAGGAACTGATGTGTGCGATCCGTTGGCGTTCCCTTCCCTCTCAGAACGTTTACAAGTTTTGAACCGGAAGCTGAGATGCAGAACATTCTGATCTCTTCAGGTTAGCTTACACGTCCAGTTTGTTTTACACAAAAACATCTTCATCTTCAACTGGAAAGTTATTATATAGGCTGCATCGGGTGAATGTTAGGACATAAGCACACAGTTGAACTGATCAAGTGAGTTATGTAACACTCAGGAAAGAACAAATAAAAAGAGGAAGTGAACAGAACACCCCACCTTTCCAGCGAGAGCTGGAATGTTCATGGAGTTGGTGGCGAAGCCCATTCCAAAGGTCATGGATGACTCAACGCCCAGAAACCGAGCAACCAACTGCTCCAGTTCCTCATGAATGTCCAGGTTGCCTGAAAAGGAGAGTCAGGAATTTCACTCCAGATTCTCCCGAGTCGGTTTCCAACAGAAAATACAAAAAAAGTGTTCGCAGCAAACTAGAAGATGATTGAAATGACTTTGAATCCCGAAAGCTTTGGAAACTAACAGAACAAAGATCTTGTTGAAAAGATGCAGCCCTCACCCATCTCGCAGCGAGTGCTGCCCACTCCGGCTCCGTACGTGTGTGTGGACTCTACAGCAGCGTCAGCACAAGCTCCAGTGTTCTCAGCAAAGCCGAGGTAGTTGTACGACCCCATGTTGATGACGTCCTTCACTACTTTGCCCGTGTGCCTGGAAAAAAACCCAAACCCATTCAATAACTCATTCTATAAGATAAAACAAATAACCGCCATAAATGTGAGTCTCGGTTGCTTGGCAACCCCTGTTCCGTAATCAAACTTGATGATTTCCTTCTCGTGTGGATAACAATACGTCACGTTCCAGTGTGATAAGCAGGAAAGCGTGTGACTCAGTTAGAAAGTTATCAGTGGAATTCGTCTATGAAAACACTGATACATTTTCTCCAACTTATTTTCAGGTATTTTACAAGCAGCTGCAGAGAAAATCAGGGAAAAGTATTTTAAGTTTTCATGTCACAGAACTCAAGAAGCTCCTAAAGATCAGTGTGATACAGAAACCCAGTTAGAAAGAAGTGAAACTAAATCAGTCTGTCATTTAATATCTAGAGATTAGGCTCATTTTGTACTGTCACATGATGTTCCCAAAATCTAGCAGTAGATAAAAGCAGAATATGTTGTTGTATTTATTTTTCAAGGCCGTGTGACAGATGCTAGAGATTCTACAAGTGAGTCATGGTTCCTATCAGTAAATACTGGGTCACCATCCTCTGGGCTCAGTGTATCGGCCTTAAGCAACACCTGGGTGTGACGGCACAGCCCCAGCGTCTCACAGTTACTGCTACAACTCAGTCATGCATGCGCTAACTCTGGTTTAGCATCTAACACAGGAAAACCCAAACGTTTTCCCAACTTCAAACCGTACCACAGATTAAAGTTTTGGACTGATACTGTGTGTAAGAACCACTTATCGTACTCAAATGTCCAGTTGTAGTTGGGGGTAACTCGCTCCACCAAGTCCATCTTGGCACCAGGGACACTGCAGATTGGTCGGTTCCAGTTATCCCGGATCCTCATGTACAGATTCCTGGTGTAGAAGTTCTCAAAATCCTGATAGAGAGGGACGAAATCCTGCAGGACCAGAAGCATTTAGGAAACAAGACAGAATCTTAGATGAAGTATGAATTAAATGGAACTTTGTTTTGAGCAGCTTTATAGTAAGACTCTACCTTCTGCTCCTCTCTCTCCTGAGCCACGTGGCACTTCTCGATGTTCCAGTGGCGGAGGAAGTCTCTGAGGTAGCCGAACAGGGTGAGGATGCCATAACCCATGTAGGTGAGCACAGCCACCAGCAGAGGTGTCTCCTCAAAGGACTCCGCAAAGGGTTTCTTGTACAAACTGGAATTAATGGCAACATTTTGCCTCTGGGGAAGGAGAAGGGGAAAGAATCTGATTACTCATTAAATGTTACACCCATAAGCTGTGAGTTACGTCAGTAAAACCTCGAGGATCAGAGTTATACATGTCCATCAGGATCTTTGGAAAACGTTCCACAATGGAGGAGCAGCGGGACAAAAAAGCGGCTCAACAACAACATGGTGGGTCTTTGAGTCAAGTCCAGGCGCTTGTTAGGGGCTCTGAACTGCTGCTTAGTAACCGCTCGTCATGTGACGGGTCATGCTTTTCTGAGAAAAACCTCGGCGCTGCAGAGAGAGTGGTATGTAAGTAAAACCCGTCCTTTCATGATGGAACTCAGCTGCCTGTATCATCTTCTAACCACATCACTCCATCCTACTCCATCCTAACCCCGCCCCTTCATACCTAAATGATCTGTTGCAAATTCCTAATCCGACCTGTTCCTTCAGAAGTTCCTCCCCCACCCACCTGATCACCACGGGGTCTCCAGCATTCCATCGCTCTGCCCCTCACCTCTGGAACTCCGCCCACCTGATACCTGTACCTTTCACTCTTCAGCTCTCGTCTGAAACACTTTTTTAAACCTGCACGTTCTGTTTAACCTCTGTTGTAATGAGCTATTTTAGTTTGCACTTTTATCTGTATTGTGTTGTATCACCTCATTCGTGTATTATTTTTATTGTACAGTGACCTTGAGGGCTTTAAATGGCCCCTATAAATTAAACATAGTTACTATTATTACTACATAGAGCTCTGAAGAGTATTTTTTTGCCTACACAAAATCATGACAGCTAAATATTTGCATCTCTTTTTTGACCTTTGGACAAACTGTGTATTTTATAGTGCATCAACAGATGTTCACTAAACAAAATATCCAGATGGTAAACACACACAACAAGTGTCTGGATATCTACACGCTTTGCCCCGAGTGGATCATGTTACACTGTATACACAACAGGAGATGCACCTGGTGTGTAGTTCACACTACGGAGTAAATACTGCTGATTTAATGCAAAGATAAATTTAAAATGAAATGAACATTTTTTTTGTTAGTCCAGCTAAAAATTGTTATTAGCTTTCTAGATTTTCAGCAAGTGGATCATACTGTGTGTGCTAATGGATTCTACAGAAAAGAGGGAAAATAATAATATAACTAATAAACATAAGGTTATTGTAAAGTGATCTAAATATGGCACACTTCTTGTGAGCAGATAGATTTAACCCGTTTTCTCAATAAGTCGCCCATCCCTGACATAGCTTTTCATTTCTTTTCTTACTCTGATTTACACGCACATTCATGTTTAGATTTACATTACTGTCAAGTAAAATACCAATGGTATGTTTAAACTTCTTTTTATTTCAAAATCACATGACGGAGCAATGATGCCACTTCAGCGGGTAAATCATTAATATTATATAGATCTCATTTAATTTCACAATGTTGATTTGAACATTTCTTTCATCTGACTGGGCCTTAAAGGATCTCAGTTAGTCTGTCAAAACCTGTCAGAGCTCCTACCACAACATTCAGTACAGCCTCACATTAACCACAATCTACACACAAATATATTTTCTTTTTGATTTTATGAATCCAGCATTTAAAGGGACCACACCCTTTAAAACATGCATGGGAAAGGCGTAGTCAGGTGGTAGGTGAAATCCTTCTCTGAACACAACAGGATGCTGGGCTTTTTTTTTTCCCTCTTTCTTTTTTTCCACAGTAGAGTCAGTAAACAGAGACCTGTCCAACTTCAACATGCTCTCTGAGCAGGAAAACAACAGGGTGTAAAGTTACAGGGGAAAAAAACTCACCACTACAATCCTCCCAGATCAAGTTTCAGGATCACCAAGTGTTTTTAAAGTAAAGGGTCACCTTTAAGTTACATTCTGGTCAACTGTTAAAACATATAAGCGACAATTTATACAACAAATACAAACGATAAAAACGCGATAATTAGTGAGCTCCATTTAAGCTAACTATAATTACAGATAAACGAACCGTTTTATTGATACACAACGTTTCTGTTTCCGTGTTCCTGCTAAAGAAAAAAACTCTCCTGACAAGAATATTAGCCGCCACATAATCACTGTAAGCTAACAGCGGTCTAAACACTGAGAGTTTTCATTAAATCAATCAAGACTCATCGGTTGGGCCTCACCTTCTCCCCAGGGCCACGAAACTTCTGTGACTGTTGAAACAGACAGTGGTTCTTCACGTAGCCATTTTTTCCATTTGACGTTCGGTGACGGGCTTCTCCGTTTAGCAGCTTGGTCCCAGAGCTTTCTGTCATTGTGGGCCGACGGCACCGGGAAATTCGCCAAATGAACAGATTGTGCCTCGAGTAACGTTTCAAACGTGAGGACTAGTTTTAGATAAGACGGATTTAACGCCCACTCTGCCCTGTGACCGCTACCGCTTGTCGGAAATCCACGCCCCTGAGTGGGCGTGATAGTCGCCTGCAGCGATACGTCAACGTGCCGCCATATTAGGAAGGGAAGAACAGTCCGCTGTACTAATAACTAATGTACTAATAACTATTCAAATTTACAATAAGCTAGCTAAACAATAGCTTATTTTAAATTTGAGTAGTTATTATCAATGTGCTGTAACAATATTGTTCTTCTACAGTGACCTTGAGGCTTGATAGTTAATCAACAAACTGCATATAAATGCTCAAGAAAAAATATATAATTTATTTAAGAGTTACTTATTAAATAAAAATTTAACATTTTAATTTTTAACCAAGGGAGAATTTTTAATTACTATTTTAAATACATATTTATGCATCTAGACATTGGTTTTGCTTCTTTACTTAATTTGATCAAGGCTGATCTGTTTACTGCAAGTGTAGAAACACATTAAGTAAAATTGGTAACTACACATAAATATTTAATATTAATTGCCAGTAAGTTCATTATCTATATATTCATAAAAAAAATCCTTTATAGAACAAAATCATGAATAAACCAGAATTAACTGAGCATTGGCCATTTGTTCATGTACTATTACAAATGTCTAATCATGGTCATGTGAAAGTTTCATAGCTGTGACCTGCTGTGCTGAGTCTCCCTCCCCAATATGGCGGGTCTGCTTCTGCGAATGCCGGCACTGTTGTCCAATGAGGAGGTTAAGCACGTGTTTCAAGCTGTCGACAGTGAGCCTGTTCCTTTGCAATCAGCCGACTGACGAACCGGGGGGATGTGACGAACAGCGAGGAAGGAGGAGTTTACATACTCAAAGGAGGGGAAAGACGGAAAGAACTGTCACGCCCATCGAGGCCGACCTGTCACAATTGGCCAAGTCTATTATTTCATCAACAGCTGTCAACATACACGTGCAATGGAGATGAGAAATATGTAAGAAATCGCTTGCTAGTTAACACAACCTGTAGAACAGATTAGCTGATTTTATTAACTGTTTTAAGTCTCAGTATTGAAACAACTTTGTCATGTTTATATATCTCATGTCACCAAAGTGGGTGTTATCTGGTTGACCCGCTGGATCCAAGTCGAGAGTCAGGCTGATTGCCCCTGTAAAAACCCCGCCCACCCAGCTAGACGCTCAGTCACAACAGGGGTGGGCAACTCCAGGCCTCGAGGGCCACTATCCTGCACATTTTAGATGTTCCCCTGTTTCACCACACCTGATTCAAATCTGCAACCTCTCAGCAAGTCCTATAGAAGCCTGTTTACGACCTGTTCATCTGCAGCAAGTGTGGTGAAACAGGGGAACATCTAAAATGTGCAGGATAGTGGCCCTCGAGGCCTGGAGTTGCCCACCCGGAGCTCTCACCTCTGCTTCTGTTTGGTGTCGGATGTCCTAAAACCCAACCCCTGGCACAGGTGTCAAACTCCAGTCCTCGAGGGCCAATTTCCTGCAGGTTTTAGAAGTTCCTCTGCATCAGAACACCTGATTCTTTTAATCAGGTCGTTAACAGGTCTCAGCATTGTTAAAAACATGGATAGAAGCTGAGGACTGTAGTTTGACACCCCTGAAAGTAACACTTTAATGATATCAAGAACATTTCAGGTCATATAATACAAGTTTCATTGTAACAGTTGAAAAACAACCGTTTATCAATCGTTTATTCAGGATGGTCAGACCTGCAGCCAGGACTATTCAACATAGTCTTTCCAGTGTGCACACACTTTGCGTTTGCATTGCAGAGAACATATGGATCTTGAAGGCAGCATGTGTTGCACTAAAATATGAACATACATTCATATTAATGCTCTAATCAAGGAAATGTACAAACCTTTGCACAAAGCCACTGTATAAAGGAATTATTAATACCAAGCTAGATGATTCTTGTGTGTCTTTGAGGACAAATTACAAGATGTTACTTATTAAAAGTAACAGAGCCACCTTCAGACAGACTTAATATACATCTTCCATTGGCACAGTGTTTTAAGTTTAAAGATGCCTTTGTGAAGTAATTTCACCATATTGTGTTCAGAAATGTTTCTCTAAATCCAAAGTGCCAAAGTGGTTCTATCAGCTGTTGAGAAATGATTCTTGATGCAGTGGCATCTAACATTCTGTACCTGCTTGCTTGGGGTCACTGGAAGCTGGTGTCTACCTCCAGCAGTCATTGGTTGAGAGGTGGGGCCACACACACTCACACCTAGGGCTAATTTAGAATTACCAGTTCACCTCATACATGTTTTTGGTCTGTAAGAGGAAGTTCTGGTCTGTACCTGCTTATTCCTCTTCAGGGTCAGGGGGATCTGGTGTCTCCAGCAGTCACTGGGTGAGAGGCGGGGTCACACCTTGACAGGTTACCAGTCCATCACAGGGCCATGATAGACCACCATTCCATTCCATTCCATTCCATTCCATCCCATTCCATTCCATTCAATTCAATTCAATTCAATTCAATTCAATTCAATTCAATTCAATTCAATTCAATTCAATTCAATTCAATTCAGTTCAGTTCAGTTCAGTTAAGCTCAGCTCAGCTCAGCTCAGCTCAGCTCAGCTCAGCTCAATTCAATTCAATTCAATTCAATTCAATTCAATTCAATTCAATTCAATTCAATTCAATTCAATTCAATTCAATTCAATTCAATTCAATGTGCTAAAGTAAACATATGATCTGTTTTTTTAACAATTACCTTTTTTTTACACAGTAACACAATTTGTAAGAGGTCTGTAAGAGGAAGTTCTGGTCTGTACCTGCTTATTCCTCTTCAGGGTCAGGGGGATCTGGTGTCTCCAGCAGTCACTGGGTGAGAGGCGGGGTCACACCTTGACAGGTTACCAGTCCATCACAGGGCCATGATAGACCACCATTCCATTCCATTCCATTCCATTCCATTCAATTCAATTCAATTCAATTCAATTCAATTCAATTCAATTCAATTCAATTCAATTCAATTCAATTCAATTCAATTCAATTCAATTCAATTCAATTCAGTTCAGTTAAGCTCAGCTCAGCTCAGCTCAGCTCAGCTCAGCTCAGTTCAGTTCAGTTCAGTTCAGTTCAGTTCAGTTCAGTTAAGCTCAGCTCAGCTCAGCTCAGCTCAGCTCAGCTCAGCTCAGCTCAATTCAATTCAATTCAATTCAATTCAATTCAATTCAATTCAATTCAATTCAATTCAATTCAATTCAATTCAATGTGCTAAAGTAAACATATGATCTGTTTTTTTAACAATTACCTTTTTTTTACACAGTAACACAATTTGTCACTGTGGCACAAGCTGTATCTTTATTAAAACTGTAACTGGGAACTTTTGACAATGTCTCAGAAAAGTTCCACAGATAAATACTAATCGAATTAATCTACCTTTTCATCTAATACTAGCTGAAATCTCCGGTAAAGCAATTACTGTTTCAGAAGAGAAACGGCATGCATAAAGAGAGATACTTTATATTTTTGTAGAAAATTAAACGTGCATTAAAAATGCATTTTGACATTTAATCATTTAATTTAATTTAATCCTCCTTGACAGTTAGTCTACGTTTGATCTCATCTCAAAAAATGCTTCTGTCTGTGACACCCTGTCATTAAAAGAGAATAACTGCTCTGTGGTTACTGCTTTTCACTTCCTGGTAAACTTTCTAGGAGAGATCTTTGTAAAGGTGATTTTTAGTTGCACAGATTAGGAGAGGCCGTCTGCTGTGAGCCATTACAACAACAATAGAATTTCATGGAATCAATCCAAGTTTTTACTTGAGGTTGTTTTTCCTGTCCTCTTCCTGTTTGGTTGCTGTGGTCTGGTTAAACGTGACTATCAGCACAGGCTTTTCTCTCTGCTGCACATGTCTAAGACTTTCCTTGCAATTTGAATGCATTTGTTTCCTGGATCATTTTCATATGTGAACACTGCAACATTCCTGATTGTAGAAGTCAACCCAACCTTTTCCCCTTACTTCATCCTCCTAGATGGCACTGTTGAGCTACAGACAGGCTCAGACTAATCAGAGGTGAAGCTGCTGGGTTACAGTTCAGTATTAAGTGGGATTGGTTTGCAGCTCATCGTTTCACAGATGTCACATCCATGATTAAGACACCAATGATAACATCTGATAATTTGATTCCTTAATCAATTTTCAACCCTCTTCTTGAGGTTGTGTCCTTGAGTTTGGGATAATGAAACATCAGCCGTTTGGTTGGTTCTTACAGCACAAAGGCTGTTTAAGCATCAATCCATTCCAAACCTGAAGACGCTGATAAAGATCCAGCTGCAAAAGGATCAAATAGAGCAGTCAAATGAAACTGATACTTGCTCACTGGTTCGGATATTACAGTGAACTTTATCAATGACCGTTTCTCAACCTGAGGAGAAATTTAATTAGGATTGTTGGGATCTTAAAAGCTAGATGTTTAAAAGTTAAATGTTTCTAACAATTCAGGACATTTTGCTCAGATATCTATTAAAGGTGCTCCATATCTCATGACTGACCGACATACTGAAAGGCTGTATGATGGTGAAGACCTCATTACAGTAAAAACACTTGGTATAGATTATATTTTACCTCTTAACTCTTTCAAAATAAAATCTAATTTCTACTGCAATATCAGTACATTTCAAGACTTGGGAAGACAAACAAATCCCACATGTATATAAATTAATAATAATCCCAAACCTTCAGATAACTTATCTGAGGTGTAAAAGTAGATGTTGGTTTGTATTTGGCTACAGTTTTGCACACAAAACATAGAAAACGTTTGTCTATTTAACAAATGTTTGAATCACATCACTTAAATCCTTAACAAATATAAGATGTTACTTTTACATTTCTTAAAGAGGCCATTTCACACAAATTTCATGACTTTGTGGTTATTTCTTAAGTATTAACCTGTAATATGAAACATTTTATATCTAAAAAAGTTAAGAAACACTGATTTACAGCCCTTTCAATCTGTCTAAGTTAAGATTCGTCCGGCTTCAGCTCCAACTCATTAATATTCATTATGCTAATTCGCTGAACTCAGATTGGCTAACAAATGCCTCTTTTCCACCGACAAATCGGCACAGCGCGCTTGAGAGCGGTACAGTATAGCGCGGATCAACTAGCTTAAGGCGGTGGAAACATAAAGTGGACGTGAGTGGGGATATGGGCGTGCCCATCTGGCTATGAAAAGTAGCGCGCAAAAGTCTTTGTCTGCGTCGTCACAGCGAGTGAAACAACAATAACAATGGCGGATTTACGTGTGTTTTGTACTTTGCACTCTGTCTGTGGTTCATTTTGGTTGGTTTGATTTTTGGTTCTTGTGGAGGAAGTCGCCATTGTCCAAAGTCAATTGTATTTTAAAATAAAATATTTGTATGGTTGCTGGGAGTTTTTTTAACGCCTTTTGCGGGAGCGCTTCTATATCACACCACGTGAACGCCACACACAGCCGGGCCAATCAGGGGCTACCACTACGTAGGTAGTTGTGTCACTGGCAGCAGTTTACTGGACCAATCAGTAGACAGGTGGGCGTGTGGGCCCGCTTTGGGCCGCTTCGGACCACCAAGGAGGTGGTCTGAAAATGAAGCGGTTAAGACCCAAGAAAGGCAGTGGAAAAGGGTCCACAGGGGGCTAAAGTGAACCGAGCTGCACCGTGTTCTGTCGGTGGAAAAGAGGCAAAACTAGCCTATGAGAGCAATGCTTCCTGTTTCCTTCCTGCTGCACATAGCAACAGCACACTGTTTATCTTCCTGTTTGCTACATCTTATGCTACAGCTTTTAGCCAGCAGCATGCTAGGCATGGTTTCAACTGCGGCAGCAGATGAAAACTAATAAATAAAGGAGCTGAACGTAGCAAATACAGGCTTTTCGAACTCAGGTTTTATCGCCACCTGCGTAGTTTGGAAGATAAAAACTGAAAGATAAGTTATTGACCTGTTTTCACACCCACTATGAAGGTAAACTAAAAAGAGCTGTAATCCATTTACAATAAAGAAAAATGGACTCCTGGAAGAAGTGATGATATTCTTTATTAATTCACTTATGACTTCATATCAAACAGCAGCTCACATTAGGTGTTGGCTCATATTGTCCCATAACGAGTTCCATCAGGTGCCCCGAAGCATCTTTGTTCAGCAAAAACAATTAAATACCTGCACTCACAAAACCATTTTTTTTTTCAAGTGAGAGGAGGATTTTAAAAAACTATTTACTTTCTGTTGCATCATAATCGGAAAACCAATAAATGTGGCCATCTACCTCGATATAATTTCCCTGTAGAGGGAAACATCAAAGCATCTTGATTGCAGTGTCTCTATGCCACGGCTGATGTTCTAATTCTGATAGCATCTTATTTCCTATTCACCGAAGATACATTTCAGCTCTTTTTTTTTTGCAATTTTCCTGCTTTGATGTCATCTAATGAAATCACCAGGAGGATCAATTTCTCCTACGATCCCCCTGACAGTTTATTAAGAATCATTTCTACAGGAAGTCTAAGCAAATAGCCATTTTTCATTCTTCAGTTGCATCCAAATGCAGTAAATAACGAATGATGAAATAAAAACAGCACCAAAGTAACATCATATGACAAACAGAAGAACTCTTTCTGTGCTTTTTTCCCCTCAAATTAAGACATTAGCTGAGGCATCAATCACCTCCTGACATAAATTGCTCAAACACCTCAGCACTCCCAGTCAGGCCTCACTGCCAGCGTGAAACAAGTAAACTGCTTTCTTACGGACACAGCCATTAGAGATTGTTACACCTGTCGAAATCTTCCCTCTGTGAAAGATTACCCACACTGGGAGACACTCAGGGAAAGGGCAGATTCTTCTCTCCAGGTCTCAGCTTAGGCAGGCATGACAGACAGACTGACAGGCAGACTATTTCACAGAGAGCAGTGGACTCTGAACAGCTCTAGACTTCTGGAATAATGATGAATGAGTTCCAGTCTGCATATGCTCAGGACGAGCGCTAATGATAAGAAAGTGATTGAGTGACAGCTGGAAGGCAGGTTGCTCAGGTGCGCACTACTTGTGATGGATGCAAGTTTGACAGATTCAATTTACAGACAGCGGGTTTGTATATTGTATCCACCCGACGAATTTACACCATGAATTAAAATGAAGATAGGATCTACAGATTTTAGTATGAAGACAATGTATTTGGGAAAGAGAGAGAAAAAAAGAATATTTTATCATGAATCGTTCAAACCGATGGTGCTGTAACAAGCTTTAAATACAAGAGCAAACAGCATACATTCAGTATACAAATACTATTTGTTGACATTTTTTCCACTTTTTTCTTAATTTACTGGCATTTCCACCTAAATAAACCCTCATTCAGTTGAATTCATGTCTTCTTTAGTAGAAGTTCAAAAAATCTGTAAACAATGGTACGCTTAACTTGAGTAAAATTAGAAATAAAGGAAAAGAATTCTCAACTAGGACTAAGATCTAGAGCAGGGGTGGGCAACTCCAGGCCTCAAGGGCCACTATCCTGCACATTTTAGATGTTCCCCTGTTTCACCACACCTGCTGCAGATGAACAGGTCGTTAACAGGCTTCTGTAGGACTTGCTGAGAGGTTGCAGATTTGAATCAGGTGTGGTGAAACAGGGGAACATCTAAAATGTGCAGGATAGTGGCCCTCGAGGCCTGGCGTTGCCCACCCCTGCTCTAGAGAAAAAACATGTTTTCTAGACCTCCATTTAAAATGATCCACAGTTTGGGCAGCTTTTATTTAAAAAGGCCTTATTAGCCACCACACAAAAAAAACAAAAAACTTTTGCTCTTTTGTACTGATGATTACTAAATAACAGAAAAGGGTAGAAATTATTTTTTTTGCTGCAGAAAGAACAAAGATTAATCTTTCTGATGGTGGTTTCAGAATTCATCTAGTCATAGGACAAAATATTCTATGGGCCCTCAAAAATCAGCAACAATGCTTAATACCTCTGGTACTGAGGGGGATAGAAATCTGAAAGTGGCACTGAATGAGTTAATGTGTCCTCACTTTCTATGAAATGCCTCTCTTATTGCTGAATGGCTGATATTTGAAGAGGAGAAAAGAAAGATCTAAGTGACAAAGAGAGAAACTCTCTTTGGCCACCACCTTCGACACATCACACAGAACAGTGGAGGAATGCATCATCCAACTTTTTGCTTTGCCACCCTTAAAAAGAGGCATGAGGGCAAAATATCACAAAAGGCATCACGAAATAAACCGCTATCCTCCTCCAAGTCCAACGAGCAGAAAGATGTGCTCTGGCAACTCAATATGGCTTATTACTTGTGGGTTTGTTTCCTTGTGGAGCAGAGATAAGGAGCTATCCATCATGGCCTCTGTCTGCGACCTGAGGATTCCATTATGGCCCAAACAATATGTTCACTGTTTACATCGAACGGCACACAAAGACGATGCCAAAGAACCAATTTCCTTTTACCTCCATGAATAAAGAATCTCATTCATCTTCCTCTGTGCACATTTCTAAAAGCAGACGAGCTGAGTGGAGACCCATTATCAAGCTGTCCTCAGCAGTTCAGCACTGGGCCGAGCACAAATGCTGGCTGATGGAAGCACATCCTTTCTGCTGTTTGGAGATAGGAAACCTGCTAAATTGGAAAGTATCAGCTGATTGTGTTGACTTTTGCATTTTTAAAAACATTTTTCCAGTTTCTCACAAGAACTTTTCTTTAAGTGTGTCCAACAATCATGATGAGCTGGGGTTTGATGTCAGCTTCTTTTAGCTGTAGGTTTCTGCTGAATCATGTTAAAGCATCGTCGCTGCAGCTCAGTGAAGGATTTATGTTTATCCAAATTCCACTGATGGAAGACAGAAGAGGATCTTGGATGTTTCACTATGTTTGTCTATGTCTATTGACCATACAAGTGGTTTTCACTATTACTGTAGTGAACTAATGATAAAAAGGAGTTGTAACAAGATCCTCCGTCATCTGTCAATGCGACATTCTCTATTTTTTCATCTTTTTTACACATGTAACTAATGGTGCTTTCCAGTCGTCCTCGGAATTTCCGACATGGAAATGACGTAAGGAGCTTGTTTTGCATTCCAGCGACCACTCGGAAAAGCAACTCAGAAAAAACGGACGCCACCAGCAAAGCTGCGTGTTGTTGCTCTATCTCAGTACAGAGAACTTATAACCAAGTATTCTTTGCACCTACAGTAAAAACCATAAACACCAGTACATTTTTTGCAAAGTTTGCAGGATTTCATATTTATTTTCAGCTTTGCAACAACGCAATTATCTGTAACAACAATACCAACTACTCGGTGATACTTACATACCAAACAGAATGAAAACAGAACATATAAATGAGGAAAGAAAAAAAAGATGACAAGTAGTACCGGACGCAGCCTTCTGTAAATGTAGGATCTCGGGGTCCTCTGAAACCTCTGAGCTCACAGCTCGGAATTCCGAGTTCATTGCATCATTTCCGGCTAACTTATCTCGGAATTCCAAGGACCGCTGGAACGCACTATAAACATGTGATCAGCCATTACTTTAAAACCAACTGCTTAATTTTACATGGGTGTTATTTTTGCTTTTGACCATTGAGAGCATGGACATGAAATCTTTGTTATTGTTTGGCAGCTTTCTAAGTGAATTTGTGCAACCGAGGGAATTTTGGTTTGGGCTAGCAATACCAGCACTGCTAGGTTTGCTAAGCAAATAAGAATCTCATTTTGAAAGCAAAGATTCAAGCAGAGATGTTTAACCATGACGCACAGCTTCATGTTTGTTCAAACAACATTCCAATATAAACTCTGAAGTGTTGAGCACGGTGGTGGAATGCTGATGATTTGGGATTGTTCTGCTGCCACAGAAGCTGATCATCTTGTAGTCAATATCTAGTGAACAGCCATGGCAATCTGTGTAGCTACACGGTTTTCTACATTAAATATAACTATCTGCTCTCCGTAAAGAGACACTCACGCGCATGTTGTTTCTCTTTTTCATCCAGTGGGCAGCGCAGTAGCAGCAGTAGCATGTAGCCGCAAACTAACACACAGCAGAAAACAAATGCACCCTCAAGTGGGCTGCCATTCTATTGGCTGGAATGGTTGCTAGGCGACAACATTCTTGGATTTGCAAGGGAGCGCACAGAAAATTTGCGAGCACAAATACAGGTGCAGTTTTGATCTGTGCAGAGACAGTTTGTGCGTGAGGAGAAAATCTGTGAGCAAGAAACAGAGAATCTGAGCATGAAAACAAAGATTTGAGAGAACAGAGAATATTTGAAAGTGAGCAGAAGTTTCGAGAGCAAGCATTACAGGTTTTGAAGGACAAAAGACATAATCCTGCTCCCAAATTGTAAATTTATGCTCCTGGTAAATGGCAATAAAATCCCCCCATATTCATATAAAGTACTCCTCCATTGTCCAGCCCAAGTCTTAAAATTCAGGCTTGAATGATTTTCGTAGAAAATTGGTTTTAAAGAGGCCATTTCATATAAATTTCAGGACTTTGTGGTTATTTCTTAAGTATTAATCAGTAATATGAAACATTTAATATCTAAAAAACGTTAGGAAACACTGATTAACAGACCTTTCAACCTGTCTGCATCACAATTCGTCTGGGTCTGGCTGTTTCTGTCAGGCTTCAGCAGCAGCTTGTTCATATTCATTATTTGAATTTGCTGAACTCGGATTGGCTAACAAACTAGCCTATGAGAGCAAGGTATACTGTTTCCTGCCCCGCTGTGCATGGCAACGTCAGACGTTCTCTCTTCCTGTTTGCTACATCTTATGCTAACAGCATTTAGCCAGCAGCATGCTAGGCGTGGTTTCAACGGCAGGAGCTGCCGAATACTAACAAACAAAGGAGTTGTGACGAAACAGATGCAGGCCGTTCGAACTCGGGTGTTCTCGCCACCTGCGTAGTTTGAGAGATTAAAACTGAAAGAGAAGTTGTTGACCTGTTTTCACACCCACTATGAAGGTAAGAACACCTGTGGAGCTAAAATATTTAACAGAAACCTCAGAAAAGCTGTTTTTAATGGAAGGGCCTCTTTAAAAGTTCCATCACATCAGGCAACTTCAAAGAATCAGCTGCAGCAGTTGAAACCACGCCTAGCATGCTGCTGGCTAAAAGCTGTTAGCATAAACACGTATCAACAGAAAAAGACTCTGTGCGCTGTTGCCATGCGCAGCGGGGAGGAAACAGGAAGCTTTGCTCTCACAGGCTGGTTTGTTAGCCAATCGGAGTCCAGCAAATTAACATAATGTATATTAATGAGCTGTAGCCGAAGCCAGCCGACTCTGAAAGGTCTGTTAATCAGTGTTTCCTGACATTTCTTAGATATAAAATGTTTGATATTACTGGTTAATACTGAAGAAATAACCACAAAGTCCTGAAATTTGTGTGAAATGGCTTCTTTAAATTCCTTCTTTGAATCTTCACTGAGATGGGTCAGTCTGAGAGAAATCTCTTCATTCCTAACATAGAAACAGATTCACCTGAAGCTTCACTAATATCAAATTTAAACATTTAGAGCTTCTGTTTTATCATTTTATTCAATTCATTTCCAAGCTATAAAAGTTATCCATGTCATTTAGTTATGTTCAGTCATTACTACTGCCAATCGCACTGTCCCCATCTGCACATTTCATCTAATTTCAATGTACATCAAATTGAATCTTTAAAAGAATCATTAAACATAGGGGATGATTGATTTAAGACATTTTAAAGCCAGAAAATTGAGACTTCTCTTGATTTGAATGTTTGTTTCTTTATATAGATCCAGACTTTGAAACTTGGAGGTCCAAAAGAACCATGAAATCTGTCAATGAAACTATAGAACTATCAATAGAATGATAATACATTATTTTTAAACAGATGAGTTGGAGAGTCTGCTGGTTCTAGGCAAGATCTTTTCAGCTGTACTTCGTTGCCAAAATCTCACCAGATAAAACTGGAGCAAAATATGATTGAAAAGAAAGGTGATTCTTTAAAGTTGATTGATTTGATGGAAATTTTAAAACCAAAGAAAATCATCCAAATGTCAAGACTTGGACTGGACAAATAAATTACTATATTTTAGCCTCCCATAATTATGTTGCAATGAATTTTACTGTATACACAACAAATGTACTTTACTTTGTTCACTCTTTTCGCAGCTTCATCAGGATGAATGAATGAATTTAACTCTGCGGTCTTCAGAGTTGACGCAACATGGTCATGATGTCATTTGTTCTTGTTCATGAACAAAATATATCTGACGTATATAATAACCCTAGAACTGTGGTATGTGGATTCTAAAACAACCTGACCATTTAAGTTTTGGCAGATCACAGTGAACGTATCACGCAGTTAAATGTAAATGAACTCGTGTTAATGCGTCTGCAGCAACACGTCGCTCAGGCTTTGCCTCCCAAACAAAGTCCAAAGCCATAAAACATCACAGAACCCTGGTGATGTGAGGAACATAAATCTGGGATGTATAACAAGTGTTGGAACCCTATTGAAGCATGACTGAAAGATGACTTGGCTCAGACATTTGGGTCTGCTGGGCTCTATAATGCCACGATGATTACTTTCCAAAGCACGGGAAAAATAAAACTGTCAGGCTGCGTAAACTGTAAATAATTACAATGAATTGAACCAGTCTAGAGTTTAATCATCACATAAATCTTAGGTCATTTTTAGTTAAAACAAACACAAAAAATGTGTAAATCCGCCTACTGTGTAATTGGTGGCTTCTCTCAGGCTTTTAATCATCTGTTAATGGGCTGCGTTCCCCAGGAAATGATTTAAATAATGGGAAACTACGATGAGCAGATTATAATCATTACACAACTAATAGGCTTTCCACTGTTGAAAAAGTTGGTAATGAACAATTCTTGGTGTGAAAAACAGGTGAAAATCCATGTTTCAGAACTCAGAAAAAAACCTCTTCTTACACAATAAACAAATATAAACACTATATGAAATTTATTCCATTGGTAGCAATGTACAAGATTTATAAAGCTTGTCTCATTTACTTCCTCCAAATTGTGTATAAATCTGTTGGACAGGAGTTTAAATAAAACTAAGACGTCAAAAATGAGACAAAACACGAGGAAAATAGTAAATATTTACCAGTTACGGTTCTAGTTGAGTTTCCTGGTGGATTTTACTCTGTAAATATAAAAAAAAAAAAAAAAAATCTACAACTGGAACATTTTTCTAAAGACATTACAGCGTCATCAGCTTTACTGTACAAACTCACGGTGAGTTTACACGTCATCAGTTTGTCTCAACTTGTTCGACATGGATTAAAGAGTAAATGACAAACAGGATTTTATACTTTTGAATACAGTTTAGCTGAGACACAGAAACTGATGTAACATCAGGCTCATCTTCTAAACGGCCTTCAGCGGTCTGACAGGGACGTAACCGGGAGTGCTCACTCCTTCCTGCGTTTCTTGTCGTGGTAGTCGTCCTTGGAGCGGGTGCTGGTTGACGGCCTCTTGGAGCCGCCGTGCTGCTTGGCTTGTTCCAAAAACTCATCAAGACCAAAAGGATCGTCCTCAAACTGGACTGGCCCCTCTCTCCTCTGACCGTGTTCGGCCCCAGAGAACTCTTTGTCTGGAGCAAACCTGAAAACCAAAGGGGGGGGGGGGGG
>SSNP01000064.1:389146-401896 GCA_006937955.1 Pachypanchax playfairii
GGGGGGGGGGGGGTATCAGTATTTAATGCTAACCCATAAGAAACAGTTAATGTTTGTAATCTAGTGCAAATTAGGATTTGTTTTTGACTTGTAAGTTTGTTTTTAAAAAATGTCTCTTATTTCTGAGTTGCCTTTGGAAACCAAGAGCCACAATCAACTTCACAGTCCTTAAAACAAAAAACTATGAGAAAAAGACCTGAAATACTCAGCTCATCTATGAATAAACATTTTACTTAAAAAAATACTAACTGAAATATTTGCTGCTTTGTGCTGTTAAAGGTACAGTATGTAAGAATTAGACCTTGTCGTTAAATTTGTGTCCAGCAGTTCATGTAGAAAAAAAAAACCTCAGCTCTAAACCACTTACCTTCTCCCCTTCCTGATTTTCTGTTGGGTTGCCAGTTTTGATGTTGATTCTCATTTTGTTTCTCTTGTATTTGTTCAATTTTTGGGAATGTCTGAAGGTCTATATGCTCAGCATTGAGTTTTCCTAAGTGTGTTTGAACGCCCCATCACGTGCAGCTCGGCTGCTCAGTTGGAAGGATGAGGTGGTTTCTTACTTTTTGCTGCTGGTCGTTGTGGAATTACAGCTGCTTGTGTTGAAGACTTGGCAGCCTTGCAGACTCACATGTGATTCGTTATGGAACCAGGAAGTCTGGACGCGTAAATCATCCACCACCCAGCCACCCAGCTGACTGAGATCTGTTACAATGTGACTTTGTTGTCAACATCAGTGGAACATTAAAGTGTTGCAGACCTGCCAACCTTCTCAAAAAATATTTGAGTACCACTTGGGTTGACCGGCTTTTTCATGCAGAATTCTGCGATACAGACACAGGCAAAAATACCTACTCTATACACCAAATAATTTCTACACATTTCACATCAAATGACCACTTTGGTTGTAATATTCAGATAAATTATTAAATGTTTGATTTTTGTCAATGAGATTAAGAAAGAAGACTTTATTTTTACCCTCCCTTCTCTGTTAATGCATGTGATAATCAGTGATCAGCTGTTGTGCGCACTGATGATCAGTGATTAACAATCTGCGCTGCTGTGCTCTGATTACTGATAAAGCGACACGCAAATTTCATGCGTGCGTTCGTGCATGTATCATTCACAGGCGGGCTAGCAACGCCAGCCCAGTCGAGGACCAATAAGCATTGACAGACACACACAGACCCGCACACGCGTGTCCTCACACACACCGAGAGAATTTACCTTTTTAAACGCCAGAACAGCAGCGAGTAGGGAACCAGAGGATGGAGAGAGGGTGCGAGCAGCAGGACACAGGACGAAGTGGGGAGGCAGGGGCGGGGGTGTTACGCTATAGGTTATGCAGACTTTTTTTTTCTCAGCTTTTCTGCGATGATTGGCTGAAACTTCTTCACCACACTCCAGCATTTTTTTTTTACAAAACTCGCATGTGCGCAGCTTTTAGGGTAGTTTAGAGGGGCGAGTCGTACCCGCGTATTTAGATGCCAAGTTGCATACTTGCTATGCAAAATGTGTACAGGTTGGCAGGTCTGCTGTTGAGTATTTCACTGTAAAATTCTTACATACTGTACCTTTAAATGAAACGTGGGATAAAAAGACAAGCAGATACACTAAGATAAAACAAACAGCCCAGAGCACCTGTTTTTCTTCATAAGTGACTCAAAGTCATCTGAGTAGGCGTCTTTGTCGATGTTCTTGCTGGGCCTGTAGAGGTTTGAGGCCATGTCTCTGCCACTGCGGAACGGCTGGTCGTACACGTTGTACGTCTCGTCTTCACCACCTGCGAAACCACTATCCATACCCTGAAAAAAAAAAAAAAACAGAAGGAAAAGGGGCTGATTAAAATAGAATTGGACACAGATCCTGTAAATTAATCTCTGAAAGCTTGTTCTGCTTTAGTCTCAAGAAAAGAAACCAGCATCAGTTCAGTTTTTAAAGTGCATGTTTGAACTGAACTAACTTTTGTTCATGTTCAGGTTAAACATATGAGCGATTATGGTCTTCTCTCTAATCTAAATCATGACGAATCCTCCATATTTGAACACAAATGCATGTAGGTGTGGAGAGGTGTCACCTTGCTCTGATTGAAGAGTCGCTGGTCGTACTGAGCTTCGCTGGAGGAACGAGGATTGGGTTTACCCAAAGCAATCAGCTCACTGATGTCCCTGTCTTGATCTCGCTGTAACTTTGACCTGAATCAAACAAAACAGATTGTTAAAGAGGAAAAGTTAAAAAAAACTAACCTAAACAAAGTTCTGACACCATGTGCAGATGTCTGGCTGTGGGTAGCTTCTACACTTCTCATCAACATTATGACAAAAACTGCTTTTGAAGGCTGTTCAGACTGTTTGCATATTTGTTTTATGCAGGTGTTTGTTGTTGAAATTCAAATAAAATATATTTTTTTCTAATAACTGTAACTGATATTTCATTTGATCTTTTTAAATGTGCTGCCAGTCTCCAATGAAAGGCCTAAATGTCTCTCAGACGAATGACAGTGATGGTGTCTGGGACCCAGAGAAATGGCATGCCTCCCTGTACCCCACCGCAGAGCAAAGCTCTCCAGTAGATGAGTTTAAAAAGGACTATGAGACGAAAGAGTTCCTTTGAAATGACGAATCCCTGACCCCTGTGAGAGGTTAAAGGAGGACGAGGAGGCGAATAGTCGAGCAGTTTTGAGCCAGTTTGAGGATCGTTTTTTCCCCCATAACAAGACTGAAGAAGCTGATTAATTTAGTTTGTAAATAAACCCGCTTGTTGATTTTACACACGCCTCCTAAGTTCGTTTTAGATTATTGGACCCCAATACTCCTATGTTATTTTTGTTTTCTTTTTAGCTTTTTTTTTTCTTGTTACAGTCGAAACGAGCCTGGGTCGTAACAATTCAGTAAAAAAAAAAAAAAAAAAAAGTCACATCTTAAGAGTTTTTTTTAATAAAATTAAAAAAGTGAATAAACAATGTTCCAGTTTTGGTGATTTCATACTTTCTGACAGTGTGTGTGTGTGTTAGAGACTTTAAGATGCTGGTTGTCCTTCAGCTAACAGTCACCTCAAAGTGAAGTGAAAGATCAGTTTCAGATAACAAGGTCTCTGCTTGTCTGACAGCTGGAACTGTGGCTGTAATGAGCTCTCCTGTGCATTTCACTCTCTACATTTGTCCAGGGACTTTCAGACTCACCACCAGACAGGCTGACAGAGCACATAGTGTGTTCACATGCAAACGCACACTGATCATGCACCTTGCATGATAAACCCTACAGAGAACTGCTTGAGGACACCGTAGAATCCTGCTGGTTTTCTGGGACTCTTATAAATAATTCAGCTGTGAACATTGCAGCTGTGTGTGGCTGCAGAGGGGAAGTTCACACACAGTGTTTTAAGCATGTGTCCAGCACCTGTTAGCGGGAGCGACCCTGGAAAGGTTACGGTCGTGCTGTTGCTGTTTCCTTCTTTCATGGCGGATTATGTCACGCTCTCTGGCTTCGCCGTCCTCGCCACCTGATGTACACGAGAAAGGGAGAGAGAGGATCAAGTGAGGGAGAAAATACAGACTAGATGAGGGAGGAGGGAATAACTTAACACAGAGTGGCATTTTTTTTCTCCAGAAATGTCTGGAAGCCAGACGTCATGTCACCACTTACAGATCCTGTCAACACGAGCAGAGTGAAAACTCTGTCATCACCTGCTGCTGTTCACGTTCCAAATTTGGAACTGGCAACAAGATAACACAACTTCCTCCACTGTCTCACAAAACATCACATTTGAATTTTCTCACAGATGTTTGAAGAGTAAGAAAGTGTAAAAATCAAAGATGATCTAATCTTCAGGACTCACCTTTATCACCGTGGCTTTTTATCCCCGCTCTCTGGTCTCGAGCCATTTGAGCCAATTCTCGGAGTTTCTCCTCCTTCTTTTCTTTCTCCTTTTGAGCCATCTTCTTCTCCACTTGTGCTCGCATCTCTACTGCCTCCCTGGCCTAAACACACAACCGGCATTCCAATTAAAGCTTAAAGATTTTACTCCAAGCTTCTAAAAGCCACAACACGTTACCTTTCTATCAGCGATGTAAAGAGCCTCGGCCAGCTTGGCAAAGTTTTCATTAATGTGGACTGTCTGCAGACCCCTTCCATCAGCAGCCAAACGTTTGTCAAGAGGGATGGTGTATCCCTGAAGAAAATCAACAACAAGAATAGAAAAATCAACTAAACTATCAATTAATGCCACGTTTAAATAAACATCAATATGTCTGATGGAGAAAATTGAAGTTTCGGGGAGTTACTTTAGCGTTCTTCCAGTTGGAAATGCACGGGGGAATCTTCCACTCCTGCTGCTCTTTGACTGTCATCTACAACAAAGTGACAAACTGTCAGAAACCACAGAAACACCTCGGTTGGATTGATTATGTAGTCGTAAGAGAAAAAGCCAAATGAATCCTACAGTTAAGCAAACCCTACCTTTCTGCTTGGAGAGTGCATGACTGGGGCGGGGGGTGATGGAGGCCCTCGGGGAATCTTTTTGTTGATTCTGAAACAAATTTATTATGATTACAGCCTGTAACTGTTGGGTTGCACAAGTCGGATAATTTAGACCAAAAACAAATTAAGTTTTTTGTGGCGATGGTTCACAGGAATTTCAAAAGATTTAATGTTTTTAACAGAGAAAATATATGCAAACAAATAATTCACAACCAAAACACGACAACTGCCTGACTTCTTTTTAATGAAGCTTCTTTAAAATTCTCCAGGTTTCACAACACACTGACATTAACTCAAAGTAAACAGACACAGAACAAAAAGCAACATGCTTTTCAGACAGGTTAACTTACTTAAAGCGAGGAGGTTCCATGGGGTCCTTCTGCATTTCCACCATCCGGATCACCCTCTGCTTGGCTCCTGAATTAAAAGCCACTCCCTGCTGGGACGGAGTGTATCTAAAGGAGGGAGGAAGAAGAAAATTATCATTTTAAATCACATAGACTTCATAAAACTCTTAAGCTGAAATTTGACAGACTTGATTAATAGGGTTAGGTTTCTTTTTAATATGGACACAGTCTCTGTAGTGAAGGTGCTGCTAAACAGTTATTAATATTCAACTTCATCAGTAATGCATGAAGTGGTAAAACTCAAGCACTAACTTTAAATACATAATGAGCACATAATTATAACTGATGTGGTACATTGGACTGCAACAGTACCACAGAAAATTGCCATGTTTACACATATTGATAGATCTAAACAGCTGTTTAACCTTTGAAGGACATTAAAAGGCAGGCAACAAATTTTCACTAAAACGAGATAATTCAGTGAAAGCAGGGAAAGGAAACTGATCTTAGAAGCAGCTGCAAACTCATTTTATAAAGTTAAGTTCAAGTTCTTTAATGTTTCGGCTGAGTAACACACACCTGATGTATTGTGCAGGAGCTTGTTTGTCTGCAGCTCTAACCGGCATGGCAGCAGCGATCTTTTGTGAGACTTGCTTTTCCAGGGCAGTACGTGTTTTCTCTGTCAGCTAAAAGGATGAAAACAAACCCAATCATGAAGACTTTATCATGACCACAGATAAACAAAGTAAAACCAGATTAAATGATGAAAACGCAGCAAGAACAAACACTAACTTCATAATGACTGAAAAGAAAGAAAATGAACCACTTCAGGTTCACAGAGAACGAAGAATTCAATGATTCCAACAACCTGGTAAAAATCTGGGTTACTAATGAAGTAGGGTTACAGTTAGGAGGAATTAAAGTCTATCTGATGAGATTTCAACAAAATATATTCTAATAATGTTTGAAAAAATATTACGTGCTTTCAGAACAGCAATATTCCACAATTAAGTGAGTTTCAAATCTACCATCTACTGGCTGACTGTGTCATTTCACCATTTGTCCTCAAGTGGCGTGTGACGTCGTCACCACACAAACAGCCTTTCTCTATTTACACTATTTGTGATGTTTTGTCCAAAAGATAATCTTGTGTCATTTTTCTACAGGTAACCCTAACCATATTAAAAAATGCGTAAACTGTCAATTTTATATATTTTTGGCAGCTTTGACGATGAAGCTTGAACTGAGTGCAAAACAGACTGCAGGAGATGCTGCAACTGAACGTACGAGGGCTATAGAGGGGAACTATGTGATGAGGAGAGGTATTTTCATCGACAACCAAAGTGAAGCAATGACGAGAGGCTGCCATCAGCCAACCGCCACAGCACACAGAGCAGACACAGACTGAGAATGTAACACTAAGCTGACAGCAGGAGATTTATGTAAACTCAGCTCAGAGGGAACAGGTGAGAACCCAGACTGAGAGAGAACGATCACATGACCTGGACTTTTTAATAAAAGTCTGCTTTCTTCATAAACTGATTAAGTCTGTACATCTGAAGAATGTTTCACATCCAGCTTCTAAAAACAAGATGAGTCAGAATTTAGAAAATAATATTAAACCAAAACTTCAAGTGTCGAAACAAACTCGTTTTCTAAATTTCCTCAGAAATATCACTTAATTCTGTAATCTGTCTCGGTCACTCTCCACGTTTGTTTACATCCATATTAACTAACATTGGACAAGCCAAGACACATTCAACTGATGACATCACAACATGGCAGATAGTTAAAAAAAACATATTTTCAACTTGAGTGGCTAAATGATTATCTTTTAAAAAATGTATCTATATTAATACTAAGAAAAATAATATGTTCTTTATATCAAAGAAATATTTTTATTCTGTTTTTCATTTACAGGATAGATAAACTTTAACTGTTGCAGATAGGCACCTCCTCCCAGTGACCCTGAACAGGAAGGAGTATAGAAAATGGATGTATGGATAACAAATCCAGTAAATCCGAAAGCTAAATGATAAATTCTTCTGGTAGCAACTGAAGAGAATATTTTACACATGTATGTTGCATGACATTGTACCTCTTGAACAGCCTCCTCATCAGGCTTCTGCAGTCCTTGAGCATCTTCATTAAGAACCTCCTTTGGGAGCAGGTCAGTGTACTTGCTGAAGATCACCTGCAATAATAAAACACAATAAAAGTTGAGAGTTAACAAATACTGAAAGCAGTCATTGTACTTTTAAACACATCTAACAAATAAAATAATCAGAAAATAAACATCTGAAACTTATTATATTTGAACAGCCTGAATGAATGCTACTTTTTCTGAAAACACAACAGCTAAGTAAAGTATAAAGCCCATAACTTGCCAACAGACCTTATCTTTTCCCTGTCCTTGTCTGGCAATGGCATCATATTTGATCTTTCCTTCCGAATCCACCTGTACTGCCAGGGCATTGGACGTTTTCTTCTTTCTTCCCATTTCCAGAGGAAACTGGGCCACATGGATCTCTGGGAAAGCTCCTCCATCTCCAAAGTCCTGCACAAAGACATCCCTCCAACGTTCATAGCCCGTCCATTTGTATGGAGTGCAGATACTACTAAAAGTACCCCAGCTAAATGAGTTTTTACAGAAATACTTACCTCCAGTGCCCGGGGCACCCAGCCTTTTCTGTGTCCGTAAGGAGGGGGCTCTCTACGGGACGCGACCAGAGCGGTGGAGTACGACTTCTGGGCACGAAGCCTTTCCTCTGCTTCCAGCTGGTCCTGCGACAGCTGCGTCGGCGCTGGTAAAAAGCTAGTAAAAATACACACAAGTCCAAATTTAAGTCTTAATGTTATGAGAAAAAGCGCTCGAATGCTGTTAGCCCTGATCAGCGTTAGCCTCTAGCAACAACCAGCTCAACCCAAAAAGAAATAACTGTGCTACTTAAAGGTGGAGAAACAATCTAGTCAACCTAAAAAACATGTTGCTGATCTCAAGGCCAATATTAAACAGTAAAACCAAAGAAGAACTTGTTTAGCGACCACAGTTGCGTGGTGCTACAACAACTAATGCTAAACGTTTACCTTTAGCATGCGAGCCTTAGCTAATGACTTTAACTATTTTTAAACAATCAGTTGCAGACAGACTTGAAATTTCGTTGTAAAACCTAAAGTATTATATAAATAACTATATTAGTTAAATTACCCAGAGTTAAAAAACATTCAGTAACATTTTGTGTGTTATAAACACACTAGGCCTTGTTGACGCACTCACCTCGCGAGAGACATTTTCCTGTCTTCCTTAGCAATGAATTGCGCATGCGCGGTTTGCGCACTGGCGGAACAAAAAAATAATTTATTTGGGGAATTTTACCATTTTAACTGAAAATGCAACAATATTCACAGTGAATATTACTGAAAAGAAAATAAAAATTAAGAAAAGAGGAATTACAAACTGGAAGCAATTGGAAGTGTGGCAGAAAAGTTCTGAGAATTTTGAACTCACTTTGAATTCACAGTCTGCAGAACAGACAGCAACTTAATCAACTTTCAAAATAGCTTAACTGAACTCTGTCTGTTGATGGGGAGTACAAGTTGGGATTTATAGCTTGTTTTTATGTTTTAGAACAAACTTTATTAATCCAACTGGGAAATTTCACTAGTTATTATGGCAGCAGAACAAATATAGAATAAAATAACATAAAAATAAACAAATACCGTAGCCCAAAATCGCACAGAAATGTATACATACATACAATATAATCTATAAACAGCTGAGCTGTGGCATTGTTACAACAGTGGAAAACAAATGACCTGCTCTGGCTTACATTGTGTCTTTGTCTGTCACTGAGGAATCTGCTCAGAGCCTCCACAGTCAGAAGCGGGTAAGAGGAATTGTCCAAGATGGAAGTTAGTTTAGCCAACATCCTTCTGGCCAAGTACCAAACTGGCTCTTTTAAGCAGCTTGTTCAGTCTCTTCCTGTCTGGGTCAAAGCTGCCTGTTCGCCAGCAGACCACAGCAAAAAGGATTCTGGAGCCAACTACAGTAAAAAACCCAATTATCCATTAGAGGCGAGCTGAAGGAAAAATCTTACAATTCAAATACATGAAAGTTTTTATATATAAAATAACATCATTTTATTAATTTACTGGTGTTTCATAATATTCATAAACCTAGCATTAAAAACAAAATAGTTTTCTTATTTTATGCTTTTTTTGTACAATCAGTGAAACATTTGTATTAACTGCCATTCAAATCAGGACCATTACAATAAGGGATGTAAAACATTGTATTTCCACATTTTCTCCAGGGCACTCCTTCAGTCAGACCAGGATTTAACTGTATGTACTGCAGTTGCTGCATCTCTCTGAGAGCAGGTCCTGTCCCTGCAGACTCTACTCCTGTTGTTACATGTCAATGTTAACATCTACATATATCATTTAAATTTACAAGTTCTATATGTTGTTTGCTTGAGTTTGCAGCTTTCAGTACATCCTTCTCCCTGAGAACGTAGAAGCACAAAGCTGTGCTTAACTCAAGTTTTAGTTTTTATAAAATCTACAAAAGCAGATTCAGCCCATCCTTGTTGTCAGTTATTACCCTCCTTTGCTCAAATTTGCTCTTCCTTTTGTTCATTTTACTGACAATCTACACAAATGTTTTGAGTTTATTTTTAATGTCACATTTTTTCTGTATTACATTTTTCTACATTGAGAGGGATTTGATTAGCACCAAATGCAGCCTGTGATGAAGCTTGTCACATAGAAGAATTGGGATGCCTCTTTTCAGCTGTAATGATTTTTGAAAACCAAAACAGAATGATGAACATCGTGTCAATTAAAGAAAAGAAGTCATCCTCCCGCTTCCTTCTCAGCAACGAGCTGAGTGCCTGCACAACTCAAGAGAGCCCCGTCTCCAGATTGACTGGACATGCACAGAGATGGAAAACACATTTGGGGCGCAGATGAAAATGGCAGGTTTGTAATTATTTTATTGAGTGCTCATGCAGCCCTGGGTGATGAGTCCCATATCAAAATATCCTAGAGATTAAAGTCTTTGTCATCACTTCAAGATTTTCCAGATAAAATCCCATGCAGGGACATGATATTCTCACTGCTGCTTGGTGCAACTTGTAGCTCAAATCAGCAGGTTGTTTATCAGAGCTAACAAATCCTGCTGTACAGGCTGCACACAGTGTTTCACAATTCTAATCCACCTCTTTTAATTTATAAAATTTTTTTAAGCATCATGTTTAAAGAGGCCCTTTCATACAAATTTCAAGACTTTGTGGTTATTTCTTAAGTATTGACCAGTAATATGAAACATTTTATATCTAAAAACGTTAGGAAACACTGATTAACAGACCTTTCAAACTGTCAGGCTTCGTCAGCAGCTCGTTCATATTCATTATTCGAATTTGTTGGACTCAGATTGGCTAACAAACTAGCCTATGAGAGCAAGGTATACTGTTTCCTGCCCTGCCGCGCATGGTAAAATCAGACGTTCTATCTTCCTGTTTGCTACATCTTATGCTACAGCTTTTTAGCTAGCAGCATGCTAGGCGTGGTTTCAACTGCGGGAGCTGCCGAATACTAACGAACAAAGGAGCTGTGACGAAACAGATACAGGCTGTTCGAACTTGGGGGAACTCGGGTTTTAGCACCACCTGCGTAGTTTGAGAGGTAAAAACTGAAAGAGAAGTTGTTGACCTGTTTTCACACCCACTATGAAGGTAAGAACACCTGTGGAGCTAAAATATTCAACAGAAACCTCAGAAAAACAGTTTTTAATGGAAGGGCCTCTTTAATAAATGGACCGATAAAAGCATTTTTCATTGCAGGCTTTCACACTAGTAGTTCAAACACATTTTTTGTCAGCTGTATTGACTTTTTGAGGTTGACACACAGTAGAACAGCAGAAGAAGCAGACGGACGTGTAAAATAGCCAGTCGGAATCCCCAAAGCTGTTTTAGATGACCAAACAAGTTAAATTCTTACAAAGAGAGTTTTGTCATTGAAGAAATGAGTGATGTCACTCTAATAGACTCTGCTGCTGATATGATGAATATCTTGACTAAGACTCTTCAACTACTGATATTAAAGACTCTTACATAGAGCTCTTCCAATTTTTTCATCAGCCTTTCTGCGAGAAGTTTTCCTGTCAACCAGATGGTGTGACTTCGGCTAAAAGGACATGTCAGAGAAGATCCATGTTGGAGTTGTGGCACGAGACTAGAAGGCTTTTAATAAATCCAATCATGGTGATGCTTTTATGTGTTTGGCATTTGGTACTGAGGAGCTTCTCCGCCTCTGTGGAAATGCTGTATCAGAAATGATTGATCTGTAAAGCTTTTCTCACCACTTAGATTAAATGTCCTTTAAACAAAATTGTACGTGTGGAATCTGGACATCAAAGTTTTTGGAACTGTAAGGAATACAGCTACATTTTGACATATTCCCATACAGACATAATGGTTGGATATCTTTGCAAAGACATGAAAGAAATATAACATCCATTCAATGGAGTGATGAGGCTTCTGTGCAGGATTGCAGCAACCAGTGTAATAAATGAGCTAATAATGTGGGCAGTTTGAAATGTAAAGCCCATAATATATTACAGTTTTTCAGCCAATAATATAAAAACACTTACTGTGTCATAGGAAGATCGAAAGAGAAGGATGGAAGGATGTGCAGCAGATCAGGGTAGTGAAGAATAAAGAGAGAAATGCGTTGACAGGAACCAAGAAGTGTGACAGTAAGATGGAAAGACTTTGAAGAGCTGATGAATAAGGAAATGAGAGAAGAAAGAGTAGAAGAGGTGATTGTTGTGGACCATGAAGTACCAAAGATTAGTACAGATGAAGTTAGGAGGACACTCAAGAGGATGAGGAGTGGAAAGGCAGAGTTTTTGACTCCATTATTTAACAAGATCTTAGAGCGTGAGAAGATTTCTGAGGAATGGAGGTGAAGTGTGATGGTGCAGATCTTTAAAGAGGCCATTTCATACAAATGTCAGAAATTTGTGGTTATTTCTTAAGTATTAACCTGTAATATGAAACATTTTATATCTAACAAACTAGGGCAGGTATACTTTTTCCTGCCCTGCTGCACATGGCAACGCAACGTCAGACGTTCTCGCTTCCTTTTTGCTACGTCTTATGCTACAGCTTTTAGCCAGCAGCATGCTAGGTGTGGTTTCAACTGCGGGAGCTGCCGAATACTAACGAACAATGGAGTTGTGACGAAACAGATACAGGCCGTTCGAACTCGGGAGAACTCGGGTTTTATCGCCACCTGCGTAGTTTGAGAGATTAAAACTAAAAGAGAAGTTGTTGACCTGTTTTCACACCCACTATGAAGGTAAGAACACCTGTGGAGCTAAAATATTCAACAGAAACCTCAGAAAAAACGTTTTAAATGGAAGGGCCTCTTTAAAGGTGTGATGACATCACTGTTTAAACTGGCGTAAAGCTATTTCATGTAGTAGATATGCCCGCATATGTCAACTCACAAAAGAATTTGATTAAAAAACTAACACGGCGGGGGTGTACGGGCAGGTCAGAATCCTCTTCTCAGCAACACGGTTCCTTTCGTTAATGATATGTGGGTCTCCCTGGCTGACTTCGCTCTGATTGGCTACAACCATTGCCCGCAGCAAGCCTTTCTTCTCGGCTCCATCAACAGTCCAGTAACATGGCGAGTGGACGTTTACAACCGTATATGTTCGAACCTGAAACGTCTTCTGAGGAAGACGGAGGGGTGAACACATAAAACTCAACTAATCACATGAGCGAATAAACAGTGCTGTCAGATGTTATCAATGAAAATAGATTCACAATATGGTATGATAAACCTGTTGCTCACGGACATTGTTGCTAGAGCGGCTGTCACATGCTAGCATCATGAACTCTTCAGACCACGAACAA
>SSNP01000064.1:402070-422949 GCA_006937955.1 Pachypanchax playfairii
AATAAATAAACTTACGGGTATTGACGATGTGGTCGCCTCCTTCAGGGTTGGTAAAGAATTTTTAATTAAAATCAGTTTCTTTGACAATCCCAACTTGAATTCACCCAAGTTATGGAAGCAGTCCTCCGTGAAGTGAGCTGAACATACTTTCTAATTGAGGTTATAACTGCGTGGCACTTCTCCATAAATGAACTTCAGCCACTCTTCTCTAGTTTTTTCATCCTTCGGGAGTGAGTGTAAACTTCCAGCATGGGTTGAGCATCCTTGGACACAACATGTCCCCGTTTGCGTAGCCATCTCTTCTCAAGAGCAGCAGCACAAGCTAGCGCAACGCAGCTACCAGTGTATGGGCTGGGGGTGGGGGGTTGGACTGTTTACTTCACTGTGCACTTTTATTGGAGGCTATGAAATATGTACGATGAAATGCCACGTAGGAAAAAATGGTGCTTTCCGATTCAACCGTTTTTTAAATATGAAACAAAGCGGACCGCCCACAAATGGGAACTTTGATACTCGCTTTGGACGTTCACACGGCCTCATCAGTGCACAACACATCATGATATACCCCAAAAACCTCAAAAAAGTGCATTTTGATGTCATAACCCCTTTAAGAACAAGGGAGATGTGCAGAGTCATGGAAACTACAGGGGAATAAAGTTAACGTGTCACACTATGAAACTGGGAAAGAGTCATAGAAACTAGCCTAGGGACATAAGTGAACATTTATGAGCAGCAGTATGGCTTCATACAATACTACAGATGTAGTATTTACTTTGAGAATGTTTATGGAGAAGTACGGAGAAAACCAGAGGAGCTTCATTGTGACTTTGTAGATCTTAAAAAATCATCTGACAGGGTACCGAGAGAGGAACTGTGGTCCTGTATAAGGAAGTCAGGAGTAGCAGAGAAGTATGTTAAAGTGGTGCAGGACATGTATAGCTATATGGTGGTGGTTCGATGTCTTGCAGTTGTGACAGAGGAGTTCAACATGGAGGTGGGACGGAATCAAGGATCAGCTTTGAGCCCATTCTTGTTGCTATGGCGATGGACAGATTGACAGATGAGGTCAGACAGGAATCTCCATGGATCATGATGTTTGCAGATGACATTGTTATCTGTAGTGAGAGCAGGGATCAGGTGGAGGAACATCTGAAGAGGTGGAGGTACTTTGGAAAGAGAGATGAAGGTTTGCTGCAGCAAGACAGAGTCCGTGAAGGAGAGGGACATGAGTGGACATCTCTCTCAAAACTGTATTTAAATAATTATACTGCACTGTAATGAAACTTACCTCTGATGGGCAGCATGTGACATAAACACTCCTTTGTGTTCATAAAAACAAACAAACTGAAGAGCAAAACATCATCATAAAGCTGATAATACTACTTTCAGTAAATGTTGCCCAGAAGCTACATCACTAAGCAGAATCAGCTTTAATTCACTGATTGTACCTGCCAAATGACTGTTTTATGCACAGACTCAGTCCACTGTTGCATCCAACAGCCTTGCAGGGTTTCATAATGAGACTTTCACTAATAGAACACTCATCTTGTCTGCCCATCTTCTCCAGGGTTTTATCACACAGAGGCCATATTTAAATTCTGTCAGTAAATGCTGTGGCATATACACGTCATTTTGCTCCCAGGCGTGATGAATTCTAAAATTACAATCCCTTCTTTGCTGACATCAACACCAAACTCAAAACATATGTTTTGTTGTTTGCTTGAAGTGCTTTGAGGAGCTCCAGACTGTTCTTCTAAGATCAGTGCATCATCTCTAGTGCAGTTTGAAGACTAGTAAAGCAAGTGTTTCTGAGTTTAAAGAAAATCAACAAACACGAGCGTATACACGTTTCCCCAACACATCTGAGCTTTTATTTGATTGTCTTTCATAGAAAATGATAATGACCTGTGTAAGAAATGTTGTTCTTTAAAGAGGCCTTTTCATACAAATTTCATGACTTTGTGGTTATTTCTTCCATTAAAAACGGTTTTCCTGAGGTTTCTGTTGAATATTTTAGCTCTACAGATTTTCTTACCTTCATAGTGGGTGTGAAAACCGGTCAACAACTTCTCTTTCAGTTTTAATCTCTCAAACTACGCAGGTGGTGATAAAACCCGAGTTCTCCTGAGTTCGAACGGCCTGTATCTGTTTCATCACAACTCCTTTGCTCGTTAGTATTCGGCAGCTCCCGCAGTTGAAACCACGCCTAGCATGCTGCTGACTAAAAGCTGTAGCATAAGACGTAGCAAACAGGAAGAGGCGACGTCTGACATTGCCATGCACAGCGGGGCAGGAAACAGTATACCTTGCTGTCATAGGCTAGTTTGTTAGCCAATCTGAGTCCAGCAAATTCGAATAAGGAATATGAACGAGCTGCTGACGAAGCCTGACGGAAGGAGCCGAATTTTGAAGCAGATAGCTTGAAAGGTCTGTTAATCAGTGTTTGCTAATGTTTTTTAGATATAAAATGTTTCATACTACTGGTTAATACTTAAAAAATAACCAGAAAGTCATGAAATTTGTAGGAAATGCCCTCTTTAAACAAGAGGCAGTTAAACCCTGGACTAGTTGCCAGTGCCATCAAAGGGCCAGATAAAGCCAAACAACCATTTAAACACATTCACACATATAAACTTTAATACCACGGGACAATTTTGAATCACCATTAAATTCCACATACATGTTTTTGGTCTTTGAGAGAAAACTGGCATTCTAGGGGAGAACATACAAACTCCAGGCAGAAAGACCCCAATGGGGAGTTGAACTCAGGTCGTCTTTGCTGCAAGATAATAATAACCAACTGCTGCACTGTGATGATTCTATTTGACAGCCAAAACCCAAATTGGATAATCAGAAAACTTTCACTCTCAGGCCAAATTTAACAGAAAAAAAAGCCCAGAAAAGTGCACCTGGGGGCTCCGTACAGGTTTGTGCCCCAGGCTGATGTCTGTGCAAGAGCAGCATGAAATGACTTTCATTTTAAGGAAACAAAGTACATATTTATGTGATATGAAACATCATTTTACAATTCTTAGTCTGATTTACAGTAAGAATAAAATGCAGCATAGTTTCAAAACTTAAAAAATCTTGTTTTCTTTATAATTTCATATTAAATGTGGTTTTGCGAGTGAGCTATGCTGTTTGGATTGAGATGGACTGAAATGAAAAATCTTTGCTATATTTTAGCAAAGACCAATCTTTAATGTGAGACAATCTAAGGAAAAAGATGCCTGTATTGTAATTTTGTAAAGTTACCTTAGTTTTCTTTGTATTTAAGTTTTCATTTTAACATGAAATAAAGATTTTCTATTGAAAGTAAACACCTAGAAAATGATTTGTTCCTCTAACGTCAATCAAAACATGTGACACTTCTAAACTCATCAGGTGATCGACGGGCATTAGAAGAACAGTTTTCCACCCCCGCTCCACTCAGCTATTTGTTGGGAACTTGTTTTCAAAGCAGAGCTCCTCTCTGCTGGGAGTGATTCATGTCACAATTATTACAGGTAAATGCTGGGAGGAGAACAGGAATAACTTAGAAAACAGATGCACGTAGAGAAAAAAGCTTTCTGTTCACTCAGGGGGAGAGAATTAAAAATGAAAACAACTCGAAGTGGGCCAGCAGACAGAGAACTCCCTGTCTACTGAAAACACACATTCAAAATAATGCAAGCACACAAACTGGGATTCTCCACAGGATGTTTATTGCTTGATGCACAGCAAGTTTGACAAAATGAGGCAATGCCTTTGTTGTGCCTTGTTTATTTGTGGCTGTGCTGCAGTCCTCCACCTGAGCTAATAGCTTGCTATAGCTTTGTTACCATGTGCCACCTCTGATTTTATTTTGCAGAAAGAAGGTGTTAAATGATTCAAAGTCTATTCTATTTACTTCTTACCTGTCAAATAAGGTTAAACGACTTCTGGTGCTGCTTCGTTCTGCAGCTGTTTGATCAAGGTGAATCCCTTTGAATTACATGGATGTAAGTTCCTGAGTGTCGGGAAAAATATTTTTCATAAATCCAGTGGACAAGTGTGAAGAGCCACTGTGTGCTGACGACTCTTCATAAGTGTGTCACCACCTACTGCACACATTTACAGGTTGCATTGCTTATTGGGCTTTTAAAGTGAGGTAGAACAAAAGAAACAGGGAAAAAACTGACAAGCCACGAAGACGGAGTATTTTTTTATTGGCTGCAATAATCAATTTAACCTCTTAGACTGACCTTAAACTTATATCTTTTCTGAGGCCAGTGGCAATGATACCTGTCCTTCCTGCAGAGCTTTCATTCCCAATCACAGTCCAGAAACAGGCAAGACCAAATGAGGTAGGACAGTCCAGCCTAGAAGGGTTATATAAACTCTAGACAGGGTCTGAGGAGCCTGGAAACAGTAGTTTAAATATTTTGAAGTGTTCTTTTTTTTTTATCATTGAGAGGTTGTAAATTATTGATCTGTTGTAAAAAGCTCTTGAAAACAACCATAGTTTGGAAAAGAAAAAGATAGGACCAGATTGTCTAACTAGTGGGAGCAGCGCAAAGACCAAAACAGGATGCAGATGTTTTAAAACACTTGTAATGTCATGAATGCTGACCACCTGCAACTGCACTGTAAAATGCTAATAAATAAATGGCCACTGCCCATAATAGTATAAAAATGAAGACGAATAGTGATATTACATTTTCTAAAAAAAAACAACATTTTAAATGTCTAAGAACTCTAAAAAGAATTTTGTTCTGGTTGACTGATGCATTATCAGCTGAGCCAGTTGTTCTTACCGCTTGTGGTCTAGTGTGTTACACATCTGTTCAGCAGTGTTGGGAACGCTACTTTAAAAAGTAGCTAGTTATTTATAGTTACTCACTACTTCCAAAAAGTAATTGAGTTAGTAACTGAATTACTCTACACAAAAGTAATTAGTTACCTGAGAAAGTAACTTGTATTATGCAAATAAAACTAGGCAGTGAGACTGATTCTGCTTCAACATGTAGTCTGCCAGTTCCGGGGATTGAACCCTACCACCTGAACAAGAGGTGAGCGCACCCACTAGACTACGGTGGCCAGCCTATCTTGTAATCCCCACAGCCTCCATACAACCGTGTGTGTGTGTGTAGCCACATTACGTAGTTTATTTTACCAATTCATAGTAACGTACTGTATTTTACATTTACTAAGGATAACGGCACTGTAACATTGGAAATTGTAATTAATTAGATTATTATTATGCTGCTTAATGCTGTTACTTTAAACGGCGTTATTCCAAACACTGCTGTTAAGATTATCAGACTATTTCTGTTGGAATAACAATGTAATATGAAAATGATGGTGATGTAAACTAGCATTAGCATGAGTCACTACAACACTACAACTGGCCCCACTTTGACTAACTGTTATGTCATCTGTTCATCAGAACTAATCTCTATATATTGCCATTATCGATATTAATTGTTCACACCTATATTGTAAAATTCGAACAATCCCTTTAAGCTAAAGAAAAATAAATCCTTTTTACAATCTTAAAATAGATTTTATTGTTCAGTAGAGGAAGAATGTTCTATACTATAAAGCTATTATATAAGAAATAATTAACATTTTTCTGGGTAAGCAAGTATTTGGGGTAGTGGATGATTCTGTAAATATGAACATTTAGCTTCTGGAAAAATTCAAATGACATAAACAGCTTTGCACACCAGAGTCTCTGTTGCCTGCTTGAGGCTTTAAATAATCCCATTATTTTTTGCACCCCAACTGTTAGACTTAATCATTTGTTTTTGTTTTTTTAAGCCAGTTTAAATTAATCATAAATGTCCTCCAAACAACATTCTGTAATATAAGATTGAATATATATTAAAGACGAAAGAAGTGATATTGAAATGTGTTTGTTCAACCTTGAGTTCACTTGTAATGAATGAAACGTGCAGTGAAAGTTAAACAGATTCATTTCTTTACCACTAGATGGCACCACTACCCAAACGCACAGAAACCCACACAAGAGCATCTACTTTCACAAGTGACTACAAGCAGGCCTGCAGGTGATTCCACGAGTTTTACTCTGCAGCATCTGATTTGCATCAGAATGAGACCGACAATGACATGGTGAGATGATGCTGCACTGTTATGGGGGACTGGAGCCCATGTTGTTTTGTCTAAGTGAGAGTGTGCAGACCTGTGAGAGTGCCAGAAAATGCATTAGCTTTGAGTGAGACAGAGGAAGCCAGCATCAGCCAGTCGGTGTCTCTTTAGATCAGCAGGCGGGTTGTCTGAGATACGATTCCCTCCTTTCTGTTTGGACTTTTTCCAACTTGGACAGTGAATATCCCATTCAGGATGCTGGAAGGGAAAATTAACTCCCACCAGCTACAACAGTCCCATCCTTGCCTTCCCAATTTGGAGAGGAGGTCATTAATTTCCCAGCTGACAAAAAAAAAAAAAAAGCTTCATAAATCTGAGATAGCTTGTTGCTGCGAACAGGAGCTAATTAAAATGCTCTCAGCACACATCGACAACCTTTTTACACAATTATGCAGCCAGTATAAACAAGCAAGTGGAGCTGCAGTCTGATAAAGCCTATTTCATGCACTGTTCATGCCTTCACACACGTGCTGCTCACTGCTCTGCTCCTCAACGTTGTGATCTGACCTTGAAAATGGGAAGGTGAGACACGTGCAGAGACAGTGGAACCAGCAGCACATAGGGCTGATCTCCAGAGCCCGTTGCTCGATTAGAGTCCTGATAGAGAGCAGCGGCATTGTCTCCCGCAGTGCAGATATGTATCACTCCATATTTCAGACAGAGCAGAAAAAAAAGAGAGAGAAAAGCCAAGGATTTGAAAGGCAGCTCCAGGCAGCCACAGTTCAACCTCATTCTCTGTGCCTTTTGATGTTCATCAGAGGTAACGGTTCAGTTAGAGGGGAAAGGATTAAAAATCAGGTTAGACTCCCCATTGGGTTCACAAGGAAGTATGGAAACTTATAGAAGCAACTGCAGTTTTAACTGGATCACTGCACTCGTTGTGCACTTTTATTTGGAGGGGAACTTTTAAAGTGTAACTGCTGTTTGTGTCATCGGGTAAGGACCATAAAGTATAGACACAGACATGAAGATGCTTATGAAAGATACAAAATGTATTAGTAAAATAAAATGATTGCACAAAACAAAAGAAACAAGCACAAGAAACAACAACAAAAAAACAGTGGAAACTAAAAAAATAATAACAAACCCTCAAAATACAAAACAAGCAAACAGTAGGATCTGACAAACAAGATATTGCACAATAAAAGCGCACAAAAGAAATAGAAGATATTGCACTGCAAACTAAGCCAATATGCTAAGATGATAATGATGATAGCCATAATTTTTATCCTCGTACATCTGGTTGTTGTGTCTCTTCTGTGCTCCACTGTAATCCAGGTGTCATCGTCAAAGCGCGCAGGAATATTTTAAAGTCTATAATTTAGATTTAATTAGCAGTATACACACTTTTCAGTGTAGATTATTGCTAATTAGCGACACATAGCAAATGACATGCTTCTTTTTTTGAGCAAAACAATGGTGTAAGGCAAGGCAAGGCAAGTTTATTTGTATAGCACAATTCATGTACAGGACAATTCAAAGTGCTTTACATGAAACAAAAGCATAAGTAAAAGAATGAAAACAAATGGTGTAAACAAAGAAAGGATGTTCACATGTTTCAACCAACGATGTCACACACCGCTTGGGGAAAACTAGCTAGATGGCACAGTCAGCCGGGGGTGGTAAATTTGAAACTCACTAAATTGTGAAATATTACAGTGGAACCTTTGTTAAAATGTGTGATTAGGGATTTCTAAAGTGTGATTTTTTTTTTTTAGCTTTAATATAACATGTTTTGGGTGCTGCACTGTGGCGCAGTTGGTAGAGCTTGTTGCAGCAAGAAGGTCCTGGGTTCAAATCTGGGCTGGGGCCTTTCTGCATGGAGTTTGCGTGCATGTCCTCCCTGTGCATGCACAGTCCAAAAACATGCAAGAGGTTAACTGGTGATTCTAAATTGTCACTAGGTGTGAGTGTGTGTGTGAGTGGTTGTTTGACTCTGTGTAGCCCTGTGATGGACTGGTAACCTGTCCAGGGTGTCCCCTGTCTCTCGCCCAAAGACAGCTGGAGATAGACACCACCAGCTCCCTGCAACCATGAACAGGAAGAAGCAGATTTAGAAAATGGATGGATAACATATTTTCTCAAAACTGTGTCAGATAAAATGTTGTTCACTGTCAAAGTGCTTCAAGCAGTATGTTGTCTGGATTTTTAAAAAATATGTTTAGGATAAATCTGGTGTTAGTTCATATATGATCGCCTAAACATGTTAACACAGTCATGATTATAATACTGTTATACTGTTCAACCACGTGTGGAACATACTGTATTCCTGTCAACATGGGGAGCTGCTAGACCAGCTGCACCCTGAAACCACTGTCTGATTGATTTGTCAGAGACCCTGTGCTTTCATCTTTATGCATAGAGGTTCCCTGAGGCAGGCATTAACCCCCCACCCCCACCCCCCCACACACACACTGTCAGTGGTTTCCTTCGATCTCTTGCTGCCCCCTCCCTGCCTTGCACCCTCAGTCAATGCTTTACTTCTCCATCATTGAAATGGACCTGATTATCATAATAAGTGTCAGCGAGGTTCCCCTCAGTGTAGCTGCAAACACACAGCATGTTTTGGGAGGGGTGGTACTGTGATAAGGCCTCTCTGCCTTAACTGTTTTCGACAGGTAAAGGAGACAAGAAGCAGGATTTGCACATGCTCTCTACACATAACCTGCTAGAAGGACACAACTGAAGCTGAAGTTTTTTATTTCATTACAGAGGAAGACATGGTAAAAGCTAACCTTTTTTTATGAAGGGTGTATGACATAAATAAATTTAAAAACAGTAGTCCAAGAAGGAAGAGGATTTCACTACTGTGAAGCCTGACAGGTGAAATCCAGGCAGAGATTCCAACCAGCACATAGTGAGGAGAGTATACTGCACACAGGGGAAAACAAACCTTCACAAGGATTAACTACTAAAATTATTAATTGGTCAAAGGTCACCATAGTTACTAATAAACTACCACTGGAGATGGGACTATTCTCAGTGTTTATGAGTCTAGATCTGGAACAGCTGAGGAGGTAGAAAGGCTGGAACGAGTGCCATTTCCCGCTTCACAAATGATGTGACAGGAAATTGTGATAGAAAGAACAATAAGAACACAAGAGAAAGACAGGCTTTCCTGGAAACCGTGTAACCTAACAGTCAGAACTGATCTTTGTTTTTCTGAAGGTCATTCAGACAGTTTTTTTGCTACTTTTGTAAGTTAGACAAATGTGTTTCAGGCTTTCATTCTTCATACGCTGCATATCTACCAAGCTATCTCAGGAAAATACTTTCTTTTTCTTTTCTTTGTTTGTAAATTTCTGTCAAAGTTATTTAATAAATACATTGAAAAAAAAACCATTCAGTTCAGTTTAGTTTAATCCTTCTTTATTAACCCCCAAAGGGAAATTAGATATTGTAGTAACTCAGTTTTTCTTCATAGATTCATCAAAGAGGGTCACGGCTTGGGGCAGGAAGGATGTCCTGCAGTTTCTGTTGCAGTCACATCATACACTGAGATGGACATTCATTAACATCTCAAATCCAATCAAGAATAACGAGCCTAAATAATCTAATAATAAATTGTATATTTTATTGATACCTCTTGGGGAAATTAAGACTCTGCATTTCACCCATCTTCACCAGAGTACAGCCATTTTGGACGGTGCCCAGTTGTGGGGTTCAGTATCTTGCCCAAGGATACTTCGACACGTAGCCTGCTGGGACATGGGATCGAACTCCAGGATGCTTTCAGTTGGCTTGAGTTGGTTTGATAATTGATGCAGTCTGCAATTCTTCAGGAGCTGTTAGACTGTGATACCCAGTCAGTCATCATTAAAAAAATCTGTGGATTTTTGGTTGTGTACTAAGACTTTTCAAAGTGTGTGGACTAATAAAGTTGCTTAGCGTGTCCCTAGCTTAAATGGGACTGTCACCACTGTCTCTTCTTTGTTTTTTTGGAGCGCTCTCTATAACCATGAAGGATCGAGTATATTTCTTTGCACTGGCCTGGACTCTAAATTAGCAATGCATGAAAGTAAAATATGAAGCAGGAAATCAGCTTTAGCGTTCTTCCCCCTGTGATATGTCTCCTTGGAGTTCGTGGCACCCAGATGAATTTTCTTGTGGTATTTTCCATTACAAATGAAGCAGCAGAAAAATGTAGATTAAATCTGTTGTTAGGGATCAGCACTGGAGAGATGTGCATAATAATGTGTTACATTTAGAGCAAAGCAGAAACATAATTTCCGGCTACAGAAGATAAAGAAATGTGTTATATGCAATGCATGTCATGTTCTGAATTGTCAATGGGGTGTTGCAGATATTTAATATTGCCTAAAAATATCAAGATTTTAGCGACCTTTGATGAATACATATAACAATTTTATTCCCTGTTTCATCACTTTCATCAATTCATCTATCTTTTGATACTTATGTGGGACTAGGTCGTGAGGGCAACAGCTTTAGCAGAGATTTCCACCGCTCTCTCTAACCAGCTCATCCAGAGGGACTCCAGGGTGTTCCCAGGCCAGCTGTCAGATATAATCTCTCCCATGAGTCCTGAGTTTGCCTTGAAGTTTTCTCCCACTGGGACATGTCTGAAACACCTCCCTTAGAAGACATCCAGAGGGCATCCTTACCAGATCCCCAAATTGCCTCAACTGGCTCCTTTTGATGCAGAAGAGCAATGACTCTACCATGAGCTCTTCTTGAATAGATGAAGGTGGAGGAAACTCTATTGCTCAGAGCCCATGACCACAGGTGAGGGTGGAAACATAGATCTATTTGTAAACTGACAGGTTTGCCTTTCAAAACCCAAGGTTTGCAATCCACTCTTTTCCATGTAAGGACCATGGCCTTAGTCTTTCATCACTCTGAAAGGTTGATATAGATGAAAAACTTATTATGACACCTTGGATGTTTCCTTCTTAAAAAAAAAAGAACAATGCAGTTTTGACTTGTTTTTTTTCTTAACTACAGTTGCAGGTTGCAGATAAGTCATGTTTGTCATGTTCTGCCACTATCACATACCAATTTCTCACTCAACTTTGTCATCAGTTCTCATCACATTCACCTGCTTCCACCTCATCAGTCTGACCTGTATCTGATGCCAGTTAGTTGAATACCATAACCTTAATGCTTCCTAACCAGCCTGTCTTGAGTTTTTGCATTAAAGGAGCTACTTCTACTATTGATTCATCTCATCATATCTGTCCTTGGATTATGGACTTTTGCTTTGGAGCTCGACCACGTCTCCGCCTGCTTCCACCTGTGTCAGTATGTTCATGGAGAAGAGGCACTGACAATTGCATGTTTTACGAATTGGATTACTGGATTGTGGATACTGGATTTTCTTGCAACTCAAGTTTGGACTGTGTATGACCCCTGCTTACTCATCTTACCTCAAGTTTGTCTGTCCCCAGCCTGTGACATCATGCACAGCGACTGCTGTCATTAGCATTATTGCTATGCTAACCCTTTACCCATAGTACTCCCACTCAAGTGTATTACCTGCTTGTATCACTTATAGTACCTATCCACCACAATGCTTCTGTGAAATACTTACCTTGCTCAGCTTATCTCTGACATCATCTGTGTTTCCTTGCTGACTGCTGATCCATCCTCCTTGCTTCCTGCTCCGCTGCAGCAAACAAAGGTAACCCAGTCAGTTCATCCTCACACAATAAGAACTGTTCAAAGCAAAGTGTTAACTTACCTCTCCCAGTCTGAGATGAGCCAGTTCCTGCTATACTGTATGAACCCTGTCCTGTAAAGTCCCTTTCATCATTGTATCTATTTTCATTAAACTTTGTTACTTTTTTGCTCAGCTCTTGTTGTGATGCATTCACGGTCCGGCAAAAAAAAAAAAAAAAAAAAACTAGCATGAACCACCAAGGTCATGTCATAGCATCTCAATAGGATTCAGGTCAGGACTTTGACTAGGCCACTCCAAAGTCTTCATTTTGTTTTTCTTCAGTCATTCAGAGGTGGATTTGCTGGTGTGTTTTGGGTCATTGTCCTGCTGCAGCACCCAGGATCGCTTGGATCTTGGCATGATGTCTAGCTTTTGAGGTGCTTTTGGTCTACTTCTCTGTGTCAGGCAGCTCCTATTTAAGTGATTTCTTGATTGAAACAGGTGTGGCAGTAATCAGGTACACCACAGTTAGGTTATTTTTTAATAAGGAGGGCAATTCTTTTTTCACACAGGGCCATGTAGGGTTGGATTTTTTTTCTCCCTAAATAATAAAAGCCATCACTTAAAAACTGCATTTTGTGTTTACTTGTGTTATCTTTGACTAATGATTAAATGTGTTTGATGATCAGAAACATTTTGTGTGACAAACATGCAAAAGAATAAGAAATCAGGAAGGGGGCAAATAGTTTTTCATACCACTTTACCTGTTAGTAGCATTCCCTGACAGAACGTTGAAGTACCAATGCTAAAAATAAAAAAAGAAAGGATTGAGTCTGCATTAACTTAGTTAACCTTGACTTCCCCATTGAAGTGTGTTTTTGGTTGAGTGAATAGTGTTTCAAGGTTATGCAGAGAGATGCAGTTGAAAGTAAAGGCAATCTGTAATGAGTGTTTTCCTGTGGGATGGATGGTGACTTTGTGAATGGCAGGTGATTTAAGACCAGAGGTGGAAAAGGATTACAGACTCTTGAGTCCAAACTAATTTAAACTAATAAATCACACTTTGGCAATGCTTGTCTTTCCTCTTTGTGATGTGTGTTTCTTGTGTCCTGTCTTCGATCTGTTTGGGTATTTGCATCCTTTTTGTTTAGATTCACTCAAATCCACGTCTCATTCATTTTCTGTTCCTCTGTTTGCCTCACCTGTGCTTTTTGTCGGTATTTTCTCTTCCGCAGTTACTCTAAATGATTCAGAGAGCTTAACATAACTTGTGGGGTTTTTGCAGTCATTTAATTATTCATTTTCAGATTTGAAAAAGCTTGGGTCACGCACACAATGTAAATAAAGCCCAACTAAAAAGTTTAAAAGGTCATACAAACTACATAATTTAAAGTAATTTCACAAGTAACCCCCCCCCCAACACACACACACACACACACACTAATATGCATAACTAGTAAAACCACTTCTTTTTCTGCATACGAGATACAAGTCTCGGCTGTAAATGGCGTGGAATAAGATTATTGGCTTAAGCACCGTGACAGAAACACATGATAAATCACAGAGCAGTGGGAAGTGGACACTTCATCAGCTTGTGCATTTTCTGAACACGCCTGCAGTGAAATTGAAGCACCGATTGCCATCATTTGTCCCTCATAGCAATTAATGTCACCGCAGAAATGCAAACTCTTAGATAAATACAGAGGGAGAAAAAGAAAAGAACAGAGAGACAGAAATGGAAATGAGCAGCTAGCAAGCTTTAGGAGCATGTAATTAAGGGTTGGACCAAGTGCCGGGACTTTGATTTGATAGTAATGATACAAGAACAAACGCTGTTTCTTAAGGGATGGTTAGAAGAACAACATAAGTACTTCTTGTTATGTTGATTGTCTTCAGTTTACATGAACTAAAACAGCTATAAATAAGAAATTTGAGTGTAAAGATACATATGGTAATTTAAAGGCGAAACTGTATGTTGTGTGGCTGAGCTGCCTGTGGGTGTGATTGTGTGTGTGGGTGTGTCTGCTTAACCTCTCACAGGTGGATCAGCTCTGGAGCGCAGGTGTGGCTCATCTCCTCATCACCTGAGTCGAGATTTAAGGGGAGGATCAACATGAGACAGGCGCCAGATAGTTCTCCTTCCTTCGTGGTAGAGTGGCTGAATGACTAACCTGATTCTTCTCAATACTGAGCCTTATAACGCTTGGTCTCCTTATCCTTTCCTTCCAGGATCTTCACCCGGACCTGACGCCTTCCCGCAGATCCGTAGCTCCTATCCTGGGGGAGCAGTCCGATCCACGGTCCTCGTACCAAGCTTGGGTTTCCCGGACCTGCTCCTAGCCTGTCTCTCGTCCTCCCCGGAGCTGCACCTGCTGGACCATCACACAGACCCTGAGCTGATCTGTCCACCCTCCAGCACCTGCACACCTTCTACCGGACCCACAGTCGTTTCTCTCAGCCTCCAACCACTCCTCCTCCTCACAACCACCAGCATCATCACCATCACCGTAAGCTCTCTCTCTCAATTCTCATGCTTGCTCATCCCTGCTACCCACCAGTCCACTAACCTGTTCTCTCCGCACCTAGATACTACCAGCTCCTCCAGTGAGGCCCAGTTCCTGCCCCGCCAGCTGCACAGGAACCTCGTGCCTGGCTGTTGTTTTCTCCTTCTGTTCCTTGTGTCATTAAACACTTTAAAACTGTTTTGTCGTCCTGGAGTTGTGCTTGTAAGAGGGTTCTAGCATTACTAAACCGGTCATGACACTGTATGACCGCCCCAATAACTCTGGTGTCATGTTAAAGAGGCCCTTCCATTAAATACAGTTTTTCTGTTGAATATTTTAGCTCCACAGGTGTTCTTACCTTCATAGTGGAGGTGAAAAAAGGTCAATAACCTCTCTATCAGTTTTTATCTCTCAAACTACGATAAAACCCGAGTTCTCCCGTGTTCGAACGGCCTGTATCTGTTTCGTCACAACTCCTTTGTTTGTTAGTATTCGGCAGCTCCCGCAGTTGAAACCACGCCTAGCATGCTGCTAGCTAAAAAGCTGTTAGCATAAGACGTAGCAAACAGGAAGAGAGAACATCTGCTGTTGCCATGCACAGCGGGGCAGGAAACAGTATTCTTTGCTCTCATAGGCTAATTTGTTAGCCAATCAGAGTCCAGCAAATTCGAACAATGAATATGAACGAGCTGTTGACGAAGCAGCCTGACGGAAGGAGCCGGAACCACCCGAATTTTTAAGCAAGCAGATTGAAAGGTCTGTTAATAAGTGTTTCCGTTTTTTAGATATAAAATGTTTCATATTACTGGTTAATACTTAAGAAATAACCACAAAGTCCTGAAATGTGTATGAAATGGCCTCTTTAAGCCTTTGTTCATGAACATTTCTTAACTGTAGTTCTTCTTGGTATGAAAACATGGGTGTTGCCAAACAGCTCTACTCATCTGTCTGTTTACGGAATCAGTCCCCTCTTTTCACACCACAGTATCATCAGTTGTAAATTTGTTTTTTCACTGAGTGAGAAAATGGATGTGTGGTGTGAAAGCATGTGAAAACTGTAAATTGAGAAAAGCTTGGCCTCAATGAATGAGACCTAGGGAGCCTTGGATAGAAGACAGTCAGAAACACATGCAGACAACAGGTCCACACGTGTTCTGTAATGTTTTGATTTACAGGGTAAATGTGCAAGTTCCAAACATACAGTATATTGGGATACAATGCTGATGAGTAACATGTTTGTGTCATCTTCTTTAACTGGATTTAACAGTGCAGCGCTGTGAAAAAGCTTTTCTTGCAAATCTTACTTTAAATAATGCCACAGTGCATGTGTTTCCATTAATTCCGTTTTTTTACCTTTTGGGTTATTTGCAGATTCTCTGTAATTGGATGCCTGATAAGGCAGACACCAGCCTCTAGAAGCAGTTACTGAGTGACAGACGAGGTACACCAATGGGTCGCCAGTCCATCAGAAAGCCACACAGAGACAAGCAATCAATTTCAACATGCTTTTACTTTGAGACCGTTTCGTTTTGGATCACTAATCAACCTCACATTCATGTTTTTGATCTGTGGGAGGAAATATGGAGAACATGCAAACGTACTACATGCAAACTTTGTTATCTGGCTCCTCTCTTGTGGAACCAACTGTGAGGTAGACATTTTTTTTTACTTTTGACGTTTTTTTTTTACTTTTTAAGACTAGGCTTTAAACTTTCCATTTTGGTCAGCTTTATAGGAACTTAAGGCAGCTTTACAAAATCTGACTCAGTGCTGCCGCAACAGGCGCTGTGGCTAACTGCAGCCACCAGCCAAGCCGGCACGGGAGCGCGCACAGACACTTTACAGACTGTTCGTCTTCACAGCACTGCACCGGGGAGGCTAACATACTTCACGTCAGGTCTCTCCACTCTGTTATTTGATTTGATCTCATCATTTTCATACTGTATCAGGCTCTAAACACGACCTATAATGTTTTCTCACCTGGTCACAAGGAAATGAGCCATGTCAGCATCCGTTTTCACTCCCAAATGCAGCTGAAGTTCCCTCCATGAACCGAACGCATATCCAATATTTATGCGGGTGCCTACCCGGCTTCGGTCATATTTTTTTTTAGACTCACGAGATGCCGCTGATAAAGTCTTTTTTCTTCGTGGTGCCACTTTTTTGGGGGGTGAGAGTGGATGCAGGTCGTTAGCTGGCTGCAGAAACATCCATAAGTATACCTTCAGTGTTTGAATCCAAGTCCACGGCGGCCATGTACTTCCTGTTCAAGAGCTGTCGGCAACGCGCATGCAGCGTCAATTTACGTCACATCCCTACAACTGCGCGGGAAATTCGGACGTCGAACTGCAGCGCATTATGTAGCACACAGCGTTTCCAAGGCAACAGACATATATGCGGATGGCCTCGTTATTTTGGGTTTTTAATGCTTCATGACCCATTAGCATTGAATAAACTGGAAATGCATGTGTAGTTTTTCACAAATCTTGCCTTAAGTCCCTTTAGTGTTAGCTTCGGTTATCCTGACTTATTCCTTTAGTTATACTGCTATAGTCTTAAACTGCTGGAGGACTGCATGAACAGGAAACAAGGGTGCAGCTAGGACTGCTGTGAAGAACCAAAAATGCAGGCTGCAGGGTCCAGACAGGCAGGTGAGATTAAATGCATTTAAACAAATTTACAAAGTCAACTCCCTTGATTTGACTTTAGATAGACTAAACCTGACTTGACAGGACAAAGTACATGAAAGGAGCATGTGACAAAGGCCAGAGATGCAGGTGAACAACACGAGGGTTAATTAACAAACACAGATGAGAGACATGAGGCTTAACGAGACATGCATGGCAGTGAAAACCAAGGAAATGGGGGGGGGGATTAGGCACACTGCTTATTTATTTGACAAAATTACAGTCCACAGTGATAATGTAAGTTAACTAACTAATAAAATAGCAGTACCTGTGCAACAGATGGTGGTGACTTCGAGGTGTAACTGTTATTGTCCAGCCGGAAACGGCGCCCAGCGACGAATGGTTTAGCAATATTGTTATCCAGGTGAAAATCAGTGGTCCAGGGAGATTTTCGGGAGGAGCATTGAAATTTGGGATTCCCTCAGGAAAATCAGTAGGGTTGGCAAGTATGTTTGGACAAGAAAGAACAACAAAAATAACGTCTCCCCCCAGGGATAAAAATGAATGGTCGGGGAGGGGCATCAAAAGCTGTGGGGTGGTAAATCCCCCCATCAAATTGCATCCTGGATTATATTAAATAAACCACAGCTAAGGTTTTAATTTGTTTGTTCAATGTTTGTTTGAGTGAGATCTTCACAATTCACTGTTCTTAAACTAGTTTGTTAGTTGATTTAATTTGGACCGCCAGTGAGCAGACAGAGTCTCTAACTGCAGGAAGGTGTGTAAGATTATAACTCTGCTCTCTGTTCTGGACCTGGATTGTCACAGGATGGAAAACTGATAAATTTGAGTGTAACCGTGTGTCATTACAGTCAACTTAAATTATAATCTTATCCTTAGCTGGCACTTTTAGGAAGCTTTTGATGTTACCCACTCTAGCCTTCAGAATCTATTTGACTTTGGTAACTGGTATTTCTAATGTCACATTTTCAAATATAGAGCTGTCAATAACCACAGCTGGTTTTGGGAAAAAATGGTTTAAAATGGAAACAGTTCGATGGTGAAACAAGGGCTTAGCCTTAAGACTATGCATCCTTCTAACAGACACCCAACCAGCTTAAAGTCCCGGCTACTCTGGATTGACAGGAGGACAGCTAGCGGTAGCTACTCTTAGTGGCTCTGCACTTGAAAAAGACTACATTCATTACGATTATTGCTGAAGGAGCCAGAGAGGTAACTAAACACCTGATTACACGTTTGCTTCAAGCTCAGGTTCTCTACCAGAGACCTGGGAGCATGTGGGTTCTATTTTAGCTATTTGTACAGTAAGACTGTGTTCTTTTGAACAGGGCTCTCTGATATTGTTCCTGGGATCCACTGAACAAACTCTCCCAATCTGGGGGTCACAGCACCAAGTGCTCTGATGACTGCTGCCACTGAGGCCTTGACTTTCCACAACTTCTCTATTTCCTCTTTCAGCCCTTGATATTTCTCAAGCTTCTCAAGTTCCTTCTATTTGATGTCTCTATTGCTTGGGATTGCTACATCTATCTGTACTCCCTTTTTCTGTAGCTTGTAGACCACTATATACATATGTGGCAGAAATTCACACTCCTTCACGACCTGCTCTGAGTCTCTCTACCACTGATGCCCTCATGAGAACTTCTTTTTGATCCTTCAAACTCACTGCTGTCTGCTGCAGGAAAGATACTGACTGCTCACACTCCTAACTCCCCTGACCCCCAAAAGAAGTGAAAAAGAAAATCAAAAGGGAAAAACACAAAAGTTTCACAAAAATAATGAACAAATGTTTATGGATGATTCATATCTGGTATTAATCGCATTACAACTTTTATTCTTGACTATACTGTATTTTACTGTAAGGTGAAGGTCTTCACGACAAATTCAACAAAGTTGGAATCTTCACTGACATTTTGTTGACATTTTTCTTTGATATATGTGGTATATTTCTGACAAGACCTTCATTTTTGATTTCATTGTGTTCCGGACTGACCAGGTTGAACAAGGTCTGTCAGTTTAAGCCTTAAAACTGGGGAAGCACCAGATTGGCTTCATAAAACAACATGAATACAAGTATATGGAAAAGGTGTGTGTGTGTGTTTGTGTGTGTCTAAACAACCGAAAAATGATGGCTTTAACAATAATAACGTGTAATTTGATTTCTCATTCTGTATGATAAATTAACCCCAAAAATTAACTGATTGATTGATTGTAATCAATCAATCAATCAATCAATCAATCAATCAATGTTAAAAAATGTATACAGTAAAGAAAAAAAAAGGGTCTTAGCTCAAAGGGAGTGGGAAGAAACCAATGCTTATTCAATCCCACCACCTTACTGCATACAACAATCTATCTCATATGTACAACATATACAGTACAATATTTCAGTGTATTTTTACTTATTCCAATACAATGACATCATTACCAACAAGAACATACTTTTCAGCAGTAGTAATAATCTGCATTACTATAGTAATATAATGACATAATAGTAAGAATAAAATCAACAACAATAATGCTTCTCATGACCCTTTATTTTAATATACATTGAAAATCATTTTCTTATAAGATGATTTAAATACCGGTATGTTTATATTTGGACATTGCTTGTGTTTGTCCTCCAGTTCATTCCAAAAACAGACACACAAAAACAATTTTTTGGTGGTTTTCTGCCTTTGCATTTTAAATTGTTAATAATAATAAACCCCCTCCCTCTGACTGAAAAGGTTCTGGAGTTAGGTGGCAATAAATGCTTTGCAGCTTTAAACATGATCTATGCCATGTGATAATGAACTAGGTCCTAAAGTTTAAAGAGGCCCTTCCATTAACAACGGTTTTTCTGAGGTTTCTGTTGCATATTTTAGCTCCACAGGTGTTCTTACCTTCATAGTGGGTGTGAAAACAGATCAACAACTTCTCTTTCAGTTTTTATCTCTCAAATTACGCAGGTGGCACTAAAACCCGAGTTCCCCCGAGTTTCGAACGGCCTGTATCTGTTTCATCTCAACTCCTTTGTTCGTTAGTATTCGGCAGCTCCCGCAGTTGAAACCACGCCTAGCATGCTGCTGGCTAAAAGCTGTAGCATAAGACGTAGCAAACAGGAAGAGACTACACATCTGTTGCCATGCCCAGCGGGGCAGGAAACAGTATACCTTGCCCTCATAGGCTAGTTTGTTAGCCAATCAGAGTCCAGCAAATTCGAATAATGAATATGAACAAGCTGCTGCTCGAAGCCTGACGAAACCAGCCGGAACCACCCGAATTTTGATGCAGACAGATTGAAAGGTCTGTTAATAAGTTTTTCCTGATGTTTTTTAGATATAAAATGTTTCATATTACTGGTTAATACTTAAGAAATAACCACAAAGTCCTGAAATTTGTATGAAAGGGCCTCTTTAAGTAATTTTGACTGCAAAAACAAAGAATTTGTACGATCCACAAACCCAACTTTGTGTATGACTTGAATTGCCCTCTTTTGAAGTACTGAGAGTGAGTATAGTTATTTTTTATAAGTTTATCCCCAGATCTCGATACAGTATGTAAAATATGGCAGAACTAACCAATAATATAGAACGTGTAATGAATTATAATCTAGCAGCTGCTTCAATTCATTTATAATTGCAATGTTCTTTGTATACTTTGTTTTGTATGTGTCTGCTGAAATTTATAAAAGTTGTTGTTTGTTAAGATATTTTTTTAGTATTTGTAAGAAATTCCAACAAAGGCTATGAAGGTCTCATCTCATTGTTGCTGAGCACAGACTGAGACTACAGCATTAGACGTTACCTTGTTTACCAGCTGTACTCATACATCCATATCCATTTTGTATTTCATCTTCAAAGAAGAAAAAAAATGCAGGTTTGTTTTTAAGAACACACTGGGAGAAATTTTGTCTGCTGATTGTTCCAAAGCTCAGCGGTATTTAAAATCCAGCACACCTTTCATTGACAAACACAAAGCATTTTTTCACCCCCTCCC
>SSNP01000064.1:429014-444448 GCA_006937955.1 Pachypanchax playfairii
ACTCGCTTGCATCCACAAATGGCATCCTTCAAGCGAAGAATTTTATTTATTTATTTATTTTTACAGCTTTTGTTAAATTTAACCGCTGCAGACAGAGACAGACAGACAGAGTGAGGTGAAGAGGAGAGCTTGTAAAATGTGATGTGTGTATACAGCGGGCTTGGCGGGAATGAGGGTGAATCATGTTGTCATGTTCTGCAGCAGCTCGTGGGGTAAAGGTTAATTTGGTGCTCAGAGGAGAAAAAGGAACGAGGTGAAATCCAAAGAGTCTAACGTGGCAGGAAACAGAGGTGGAATCAGATGAATCCTACACACACACACACACACACAAAGGCATTCTAAATGAGAGCTAATATAGAAGACAGGTCGAAAGGAATAAAAAAAGGGCAGTAAATAAGTTAAAATTATAGCCTCAAGGATTGATTAAGATGGATTTGCATAAAATTTCACTGCAATCTTTGCAGGATCCTGCTTGACAACTCAGACCACAGATTAATGATGTTTTTTGGGTCAATCTTGAAAATTTATGACATGATTTATTTATCTACCATCTGCGTTACCTTGATGCCTTATTATCTTCAGCGTTCTCACTGTGTATGTTCAAATAAAGAAAACCCTCAAAGGTACAGTATGTTGTCTGTAGCTGAGCTACGCAGTTTCTAAATTCTTCAGAGACTCTTTAAAAGTGTTTGGGTTGAGTGTAGCTACAGGAGTCAGCCATTGTTCTCCCTCTTTCTGGTGTATAACCTACAACATGACCCAGCAGCACCATCAAGTGCTTTATAAACTGACTTTGAGCATTATTCTTTTATAGAATCACATTTTTTAAGGGTTATTGGAAAGTTAATTGCCGTGTTTTTTTGTTGTTGTTGTGTTTTCCTGGCCTAGTGACAGTAACAGCATTCCACCTGCTTGTGTTCGATACTGGCCTTTTTAGACCCAGTTAGGATTCATCTGATAAAGATATGATGCCCCAGGGATTTGAATAAAGTGGACGCTGTTTTACAGGTGTGATTAGAACGGAATGATGACACATTCAGGTCCCTCAGACCAAGTTCAGAAGTAATCTGGGAGGCTTTTATGCACATTTATTTAGTAGGCTGAAGTAAAAAACAATCCCATTCACTGACCTGAAGTAAAAGCACTTTTTATATGGTTACATTTTAGTTTGAAATTACTCAAATCAATTTGAGATCCTTTTTATTTAGTACTTTCCAGTACTAGAAACTACCTGACTCACTTCATCAATGTACACAAATTTAATATTTTTGTATTTTCAGTAAGTGGACCACATTAGACTACCTTACACTAGGGATGTCCAGATCCGATCACGTGATCGGAAATCGGGCTCGATCACGTAGTTTAAGACTCGATCGGAATCGGACATTACCTCCCGATCAGGACTCGGACATATATGTATATATATTCTTATTAGTTTTTAACGCATATACACCTTTTCGTGTGACGTCAGTATCCGGGACAGTTTCCCTCGCAACCCGCAGCCGCCATTTTAAGAGGGGACGTGTTTCCATGACGACCGACCGCAACGTGTGTGAAAATGTGAATGTTAACAGTCCTGTAGTCTACACAATACTGGAGAAGATGAGGACTTATAAAAGCCTCGGTGCATATATTTGCTTCGAGGTAAGCTTTTTTAATTGGCTCAGTGGATGTTGTGTTGAGAATGTTGCCACGTTAGCTCCACTAGCTTCGCTAGCCGCGTTAGCATGAGTGCCGGTGTTAGTTTAAAGTTATATTAAATTGCTATGATATTATCTTAAACTGGTTCATGGAGTGGAGTTGATCACTTACTGCATGCAGAAGACAGCCCATGATCATGTTACTCTTTCTGCAGTGTCTGCTGTTCTGATCTGCCTATTTAATTACATAACGTTTTATTTAATAACGTAATGTCTGCCCACTGGTCTGTGTGCGTTCGGACTGTTTGCGTGCTCACAGTGCAGAAATGCGCTCTTGTCATGTTTGTTTTTACATACAAGTAACAACTTCATGACACCCCACCGTGAAGAAGCCCAGGGGAAACCCCAGGAGTGGCTGTTGTCGTCCCAGGACTGCTGGATGTCCTGTCCCTGCAGCTAAATATTAAATAGGGTGAAATAAATACAACATAAGGAACGCCCTGGATTTGTTTATTTGCTCATTTTTATTCATTTTTTTAATGTAAAATCGGATCGGGACTCGGTATCGGCAGATACTCGAGGTCAAAAAATCTTGATCGGGACATCCCTACCTTACACCAAAGCTGCTTCTAGCTATTACCTTTTACAGTGAAACCCCTCCCAGTGGACACCCCTGTCCAGCAGACAGGTTTTGGGCCAACCAAGCATTTTTACTACTTATATAGATGTAGATGTAAACAAAATGCCAACGTTGTGCCTGCCAAAATTCATATTTTATAATATTTTACTTCAAATAAAATTTTTCAAGGAAATGCTGTATTTTCATTCTACAACCCTCTAAACACCCTGTGAAGGCATTATTTTGTTATAAATATAGCTTTTAATGAAAATGTTCCATATACCACCTTTAAGCCTCAGCTTGTCACCTGTTTGGCATCTGTTCATTTGTTCAAGTGTCTTTTCTTCCAGCTGTCATCATTTACCTCGTCACTGTTCCTCAGTGCCTATAGCTCTGGTTTTCATTCACTCACTGTCAGGTTCAGCTGTTTTTTCCTGGTTGTTATTCCTGCTGTTTACCTGGATTTTTCTCACATCAGCAGTTTTATACAAATTAAAGTCCAGAGTTTGGTTTTGCACATCTTTTCCCCATGTTTTCAATTCAATTTTATATAAAACCTCAAAGATCAAGTATATGACTGAAAGTCTTGTTGTTTTCTGAAATGAAAAGCAGCTAGAAAAGACATTTTTGGAAGCAGGACACCGAGTTCATTACCAAAAAAAATATACATTTTTGAATTTAATCATGAGTGCATTTTATTGTAAATTATAATTAAAAATTTAAACTAAATAAAATCAATTAAATTTAAGCGTTTCACAAAATGAAAGTCCCATCCTACAGATTCTTGCTCATCTTCAGCTTCTTATTATGATGTAGGTGATTACAAAGTGGTCCGCTTGATGTTTCCCCTGTTAGATGAGGTGCTGTTCAAATTCTGCTGAGCGTCAGACGTGTAAAGTCACACAGTATGTTCTTGTCACTGCAGGCAACTTTTATTTCTCCATTATACACACCCTTCCTGCTTGTCTTCCTATGCCCTTGTCCTTTTTTCTCTCTTCCTCAGTCTTTCTAGTCAAAACCGGAAGAAATCTGATCCTTTTTGGTTTTATTTCCCATGAGCCTCCACTGATTGTATGATTGTAATCACCCGACGCAGCTGCCATGGTGACAGGTATGCTCCAAGTGCAAATTTAGCATTGCATCTGATGACATCAGCAGAACACCGTGATCAAAAATTCATGTTTAACTGCAAGTATCTCAAATGTTGTCACTTGCAGCTATTGTAAAAGGCCAAGAAACTGTTTTTGCAATGTTTTCTTTGCAATGTAGTGCTTTTTTATGAGTATTAACACATCAGAAGATGAGAAATACAGACAGATACAGTAATGCTATATGTCAATTTGGCATCGTTCTGTCCTATGGGGTATGAAGTTTATCACTGAACGAAGGTTTCATGAGTGCTGTCTGTCTCCACATCTCTGTATCTTCTTCCAACCCTCTCTGTGGAATGAAGGATGCCCTTGCTTGTGTCAGAGCAATCTGTTTTGACAGGCTCAGAGAGATGTTTGATATTACGGAGCCTTTTCCCGCAGCGAAAAGGAAATTGGATGGCATTTTTGGTCTGTGTCATACATGCCTGCCAAACAGGCAGAGTCACTCTAAGCAGAGAAAAAATTATGGTTGATTCGGAGTGTGTGACACTCTGTGAGTATGTTACGGTGAAGGCAGGGAGAAATAACACCTGAAAAACCCAATTTCACAGCACATGAAACTGTCCATCATGCATCTAATTGCCATTCTGAACGTTTATTTGTCACCTGAAGCAGCTGAAATAACACATGCACCTTTTCAGTGACGAAAGTTGGATGTCATTGAATTATTGTAAGATTTCTTCTGTCCAGCTCGAACCCTTACAATGTTTTACAGTACGCTTCTTTTGTTAAACTTATCCACACACTGCTGACTGTGCACTCCTTCTGTCTCCATCTCATCTCTCTCTCAGTTTAGAAAATCAGTCAGGTGGCACTTTCTTTAGCTATAACTCAGTGATGCATTCCTTACTTTACATCCACACTTCACTCTCTTCACACTTTAAATTTGCCTCCTTCTTTATCTTATCCCTCCATATTCCACCCCTTTCAGACAGGCCATGATAAAAGGGAATGTTCCCGGCTTTGTCCGTTGCGCTTTTCTGTCTGAAAGCGCCGTTGCAGTGTCAGCCCGCATAATCTGGTCCGGGACTTATCCTACTGAAGACCTAGTAATAGAAGCCGACTTTACGCAGTACAGTGTTTGTATTCAGACAGACAGGAAATGTCCCGGAACGCAAGAGGGGTGTGTGGCGGTGGGGAAACGGGGGAACGCTGAAAACACACACACTGATGACGTATCTCACGTGAATGACAGTTGATGAAGTCATGTACCAAAAGACTCCACCGATTTCAGGATCAGAGAAGAGACAAACTGGTTAAGACTCTCGAAACACAGCTTTATTAAACAATTCTCTCAAAGTACAGAATGCATTCTGGAGATCAATACACGTACCCCGCTGGGCACCGGACAGATCTGATCTGCCTTCCTCGTATTGTCTGTTTTATTAGATGCCAGTGAGGCGTGTCAAAGTGAAACTTAAGGAAAGTGAAACTTAACTCGTGTCAATAATTTTCCACTGAACATCTAATATAATAACAACCTGAAAAGGAAATAGTTAACAAAGAGCTTGCATGATCTACATTGCTATTACGTTTACACCTCTTAAAAGTACAATCTTTAATCCAAGTCCAAAATATAGTAATGAAAAGAACACAACTATTGTAAGATCACATAAAATAACATAGTAAAACATTTCTGTTAATAAGAACTCTTCTCCAAACAGTATATAAGAACATGTGATTTACCCCCGACCAAAACACGAACCAAAACACTCAGTCATGTTCCTATGTTCCCGACCAGAGCTGCAGATCTTCTCAGATCATTTGCCTTTGATCCTGATCTGATCTGATCTCACTACCGTCCACTGATCCGGCTCATCATCCCAAAGTAAACTCATGCTGCTCAGCGCGATGGTGCAGCGTGCCGGTGCAGCGTTGAGCTTACTTCAGGAGCCAGGTGGAGTCTCCAACAGTGACGGTGAGCGAGCAGAGTGGAGAAGCTGGAGTGGATGGTGGTGAGATCGGATCAGTCTCTGAACGAGGATCAAAGGCAAATGATGAGAAGATCTGGAGCTCTTGTCAGGAACGTAGGAAGAATAACTGAGCGATGAGCAGGTGAGACCTGATGCAAGCCCCGTGAGTAGTTCCAAGTACACCTGGCTGCAGCTCCCAGCCCCCCCAAATTTCCTTGCTGTTTGAAAGCAGCCGAAAGGCAATGCTCCAAAAAAGTGGCGTGTCTGAAAATACAACTCTGGTTAAAGATCTGATCGGATTGACCGCAAATATTCCTGAACATCTGTCTGAAAACGGCTTAATGCTTTCACACTTCGGGTTCAGACTCCGTCTCCAGCTTTAATTATCAATATCCTTCAATTTAATATCATGTCCTTCTTGTTTCTTCTCATTTTTTTTATTAGGCCATGCAGTTGGATGTGTGTTTTATCTCTTGGGTAGTAGCGCATATCTTTTGAGACAAAATTCAACACCAAACAGTTTATTTAGAAAAATTACAATAGTGATAATCTTTACTGAGCTTGTGTTACACGATTCTTTTAGAGTGCCTTCAGGGGAAAAAAGTTAAACATCAAAGAGATATCAGATCCACATTTGTTCTCTATATTTAGCTTAGAAGCCACCATGACCAATGCTGCAGCTGAGCAGCCAGAGCTGGCTCTGGGCATAGGTGATGCAGTTTTATTGGGCACCGCCTATGGAAGTTATGCAGGATTTTGTTATCACTGGTAACAATGTAGTATAAATTGCATGATATGTGATGCAGAGGATGTTTACTGAGTGCTTGCTAGGGTTCAGTTAGATACCTCCTCATACCAGACCTCTAATGATAATTAATCTGTTTTTACCTGGTTCATGAAGTGGAAATGGAGGATGATAAAGAATGGCCCCAACTTGGGCTCCTGGAAAATGTTCCTGAAGTAGAAATGTGCCTCTGGTTAGCAAAAAGAAACACTGCCACACCCCACAGGAAGGTGCTGCATCATTTATCTAAGTACAAATTCTACCAAGTACAGTATGTGTCAATCAGGCACTATGAGCATAAACCGTACTCAGAATTTGTTTTACTCCATTATCAGATTGTAAAATTAGATAAAGTATTGGTAGCTTTTGCATCTGAAACTGTCAGTTATTTTTTTGGTTTAATTTTGGAGCTTTGTATCTCCATCCTCGGTCATATTTCGTGCTCTGAAGAAGTTGTTTTTCTTTAAAGGAGTGGAGTTATGTAACTGAATTTATTTTTCCACGGTTTTCTCTCTGCTGTCAAACTGTCACAGTCATGAGTTCTGTCACCCATCGATGCCAGAATCCCCCAATAAACAGGCAAGAGGAGGGTCAACGGGTAGTTTTTCCACATTCAGTTTCAAACGAAACTCATTTTAAACCTAAATATTTCTCCTAATTATTTATAAATTTACACAGTGCTTGTTACTTAGCCAAAGTCATTTTTCCTTTCTCAAATACTGCAGTAAACTCTCTGCTCTTCAGCTTTATATACTGCTTTTGGTTAGAAAACTCAACACAACACTTGCTTTTAAATCATTCATGCTGTGCACACATTGGGGAGTAAACCTAAACCCAAAAGCTCAGTCTGCCAGAAATTAGCAGCAGGATAAAGCTCCAAGTATTCTCACCAAAACCTTTGTCTGCACATGTAAAGACCCATTAGCAGATACTGCCGAAGACAGATTATTGCAGACTGCTAAAAACTTTTCTAACTGAAAACTTTTTTGTTTGTTTTTCATTATTTATTCAAGAAGCAATGTGATAAAATCTGAAGATGTTGCATGCTTTGAACAATAGAAACAGCTCTTACATTATTGTAATAAGGTTTGGAGTTTTGTTAAGGCCTTTCTGTACGATTTACATATTCTCCCTTATTTGGTGTCTCGTGGTGCTCTGAAATGTTCTTTATGTTAAAAAATACTATATGTCCTATTTTAAGGCTGGAGAAGTGGTGCTCATGTTTAATCTTTATTCTCTACACAACTCATTTGTAGTCATATGACTCCGTTCCTAACATTTTATATAAGGTCCAACTCTTGCAGTCAGAAGATCTCTGACTCTGAGTGGTATGGACTCATTTAGACCTATAAAAATCTGCTATTCTGTCTGATACCAGTCTCATTATTGGCATGTGGTTCTTTTTAAACTGGGTTTGTTTGTCCAACACATGCCATAGATCTCAACTGGATTGAGATCTGGAAAATTTGGAGACCAGGTCAGCACCTCAAAGTTGTTGTTTTGTTCCATAAACATACAGTAAACCCAAGTTTTTTTATTTGTGTTTTTGCAGGGTGTATTTTTCTATGAAAAGAGTATGGCGTTACAATTCTGCAATCCGCTCCAGCGCTATATTCACAACTGTGCCTTCTAAGTAATGAACTCATCCTTGCTCCTGGCTGGCCAAGCCTGGTTCCATTCCCTGCTTCTGCTTATATAAAACTTATCATTTCCTTTTGCATTTGGTGTTTGCGTCTTGTTCCAGATCTGACAAACCTAGACAGAAATACATTTAAAACCTACACATGAAGGACGTTGGTTCTTCTGTTTGTGATTTACACAGTAAAATAATAATGTTCATTATTGTTTCATTGTTCATGCAAGATTTCCATCTGGAAATAGGTCAAAATCAAACATGAGACACAGACTTAGTTTCATTTTTAAAATCAGCCCGATATTTTTTACTAATTTGGTTCTTTACAAAGCAGGAAGAAAATGATTTACAGGTTTAATGTCACTTTAGACTGCAGGGATAAACAGCTGATGGTATCTTAATGCGCTCTGTAAAAGACAGTCACTGTGATCCAAAAACATGTTTTTTTTTACTTTATTATAGAAAGATTCAATAACTGATAACATGTTCAAGATAATATAGAATCAAACAGAAAATAATCACAGTGATCAGAGAGACGGTCAACAAGTATACCACCCTCACTCTAATGCCGACACATGAGCAGGTGCTTGAGCTGAAAATAAATCGCCATCCTATGATCACATGACCACCGTCAATTATCCCTTGCGATCACAATCATACACTAAACCAAACAATTGTGAATAAACAAATTTTCATTGTTCTAATCTCTCATATTAAAAGTAATTAGTATGTCTCGAATAGTCGCACAAAAACTACATGGATCTGAATCTGTTTGAACAATGAGTAACCTCTGTGTTCCGGTTCTGGAATGATGACCTCATTATGTGGGCGTGACAGATTGTAAGGGACCAATCATTTGACAGTCAGTGCTGCAGCTGGACTCCGCCTCCAAACTGTCAAAAGTCAGATACCAGCATGAGCAGAATTTCTGTTCGTGCCTGCAAATGGTTGAATCTGCTTAAGTGCTGAATTTCTGCTCGCGCGAGGGAAGAAGCTCCTTGAGTAAAGAAAATATCTGTGTGCGAGGAAAGAATCTGCTTGTGCGAGTAGATAATATCTGTGCAGAGTTTAATAAATTGTTTTCAGTACTTTTGACAGAATTGCAACGCCATAAAAGAGGCCAAAACTAACAGTGAACACTTTCTCCTTTAAGACGTGAGTTTGATAAAAGACAATGTTTTTATGTTAAAGAGACCATTTCACACAAATTTCATGACTTTGTGGTTATTTCTGAAGTATTAACCAGTAATATGAAACATTTTATATCTAAAAAAACGTTAAGAAACACTGATTTACAGCCCTTTCAATCTGTCTATGTGAAGATTCAGCTGGCTTCAGGCTGCAACTCATTAATAGTCATTATGCTAATTTGCTGGACTCTGATTGGCTAAAAAACTAGCCTATGAGAGCACGGCTTCCTGTTTCCTTCCCCGCTGCGCATGTCAACAGCGCACCAAGTCTCTTCCAGTTGATACGTGGTTATGCTAACAGCTTTTAGCCAGCAGCATGCTAGGTGTGGTGTCAACTGCTGGAGCTGTGAAGAAACAAATACAGGTCGTTCGAACTCGGGTGTTATCGCCACCTGCGTAGTTTGAGAGATAAAAACTGAAAGAGAAAGAGAACACATGTGGAGCTAAAATATTCAACAGAAACCTCAGAAAAAACATTTTTAATGGAAGGGCCTCTTTAAATCCAAAATAATGGCAAAACCAACACTTTCCAGCAAAGTATTGACGTTTGTTTGTTTTCATTGGAACACTTTGGTTTTTGTCATGACCCTTCAGTATCTTATCCTATGTGCTCATTGTAACCACTTTCTAAAATTGAAACAGGTTAACGTAAACATCTTTGCTGGTTTGAAGCTCATAAACAAAGAACTCGTGTTCTGACACCTTTTTGTTGAAATAGTTATTTACTTTGAAAAAGAAATGTCAGTCAACATCACAGAGACAACTTTGCTCCGCAAGTGTATCACAGAGCCTCTGACTCATTGGTTTTTGTGCCTTGAACAACTTTAGTAGGTTAAACTCAGTTTATTTATTTGCTTCAATTTTCTGTTTGAATGTATTCTAATAAAACAATGTTCACATTCTGTCTAACATAATATTTAACCTGCACCTGAAAGCACCTCCTTTAGCTGCCCTAATGGCTTTCACCTTTCGTGCAACATTTAAAAAGCCCCTCATTTGTTGTGTCAGCTTTGTAGATTTCCTTGTTTCCAAATTGCAATTCTAAGTTTATATTTGAAGTCCTAAAATATCAACCTTTAACTTTTAATTTACTGACCTGTTTCGTGCATGTTCCATTGGACTTCAAGTTCAAATACAAGTCTTAACAGTTTCTGCCCACTGACCTTGTCTTCTGCCTGCTCCACTAGATTTCAAGTTTATTTCATGTGCCAATTTACTGACCTGATTCTACCGCTGCCTCCTGACTGCTCTCAAGGGTTTGTACATTAGAATTTCATAGCCTGTTTTGTTCCAGGACCGTTGCCTGTTTGTTATTACTCTCTGGTTCATGGATTGGATTTCAAGTGGATTTATGTGCATTGACACTCACTAGTTACATCCCTCCACGACTTTATCCCCACTTGCCTCAGAGAACTTGGTCATTTAGGCTTCCTATAGCCTGGCTCAACCACTAGGTGCTTGCTGACAGGTGAGCAAACCTGCTTTCTGAGGTCATCTGTCATGAATGTCTTTCAATAACTTTTTGTCTAAACTTTTCCCTGAGGTCAATTTGCCAAGGGAGACCCCAAACAACACTGCCCACAGGATCAGGGTATACCCAAACCCCTCTTATATGTCGAGCTGGTGATTCTGGAGAAGGTATGGATAGATGTTGTAAATCTTTTCTCTCCCACACAAAAATGAAAAGGCACAAAACACTCAGCAACAAAGTCAACCTAGTCAACTAGTCAAGAAATGGACTAAATAAGGATTCAAATAAGAAAGAAAGTCCAGATACTTTTTATTCAACCACTTCCTTCTTTTTTCTTTGTCCTGACCACTGCACACTAAAAACATTCCACTCACTGCCTGGTCCCACTGCAATGACAAAACTGTGACGGAGTCATAGTTGCACATGGTATCAGATTTTTTTTTATTATTGTAATCACCCATGTCACATGAAATATGTTTGCAAAATTAAAATTACTTAGAACAAACTGTCTGTGGGCTTTCCCAAATGTAGTCTCCTGACAACTTGTGCATTTCTCTTCCAGTGAATAACATCTTGTTACAACAGATAATCAAATATGAATGTGAAGCGGTGATTAGGCAAAGTACATCTACATTTTTCATTTTAATGCACAGAAGCACAAAGACAGGCACTGCCTCAACACACTCACTCACTCACTCACTCACACACATTCATGTTTTACGACCATTTGAATTTCTACATCATTGCTATAGCTCTCAGCATCCATCTTGTCTACTATTTACTCCAGACAGCCATATTTAAATTTAACAAGCTTCACTGAGACTGAGCTCCTGGCTCCAGTGAGGTTGTGCGAGATGTGTGGAGCTTAATCTTCTGTAACACAGACCACTGACTTACAGCAATCAGCTAATAACTCTGCCAGCTCTCTCATTAACTGCTCTTAATAATTGGTCCGGTGCCCTGGAAATCAGAGCTCAATCCTGACACTCAGTGAGTTGTCTTCCATACACACAGGAACATGTTAACTATTAGGAGTAGACAAGTCTGGTTGCTATTAGAATTCGCATTAATACATGTGTAACTCACTTGCTCAGGTATTTATGGCTCACCCCTCCTTTCCACTAAACGTGCAACGTTAGTGACGCGTAATACTTGGCTGATAGCCGCCATTAAAATCAATGAGACTGTTTCCACTGGGCGTTAAGCAGCGTGCATGAGACACGTCTCGGAAGCGTAGTGTTGCAGGCATTACATTCCAGTTCTATTTTTTACGCAGTACGCTTCTAAAACACGTCAAGCTCAGCAGCTTAGTTTGGACCAGACAGGAAATCAGGCGTTCATGAACTATGAAATACATAGACATTTCAAAATAAAAGGCCGCGTGACGGGTTTGAAGTCTGTAGGTAGTATGAAAATAAGCCACATACCTTCTGGATCCATGTTGTTTTCCTCCCTGCTTTCTGTTGTGTGTACTGATAAAATCACATCTCCTGGGACCAGCTAGATTAAAGCGAGTGATATGCGTGTGAAGCACCCCTGGTAAGAAGGAATGTGCGGTTGGTTGCGTGAGCAAAATGCTACGTACTGCCGACACGTTCAGTGGAAAGGAGGGGTTAGATAGAAAACAACCAAAAACATGTCTGGTCTAGTAGTATATTTTTTTATTCAGTGCTTCCAGTACCAGAAACTACCTGACTCATCTCATCACTGTACTCAAATATAGAATTAAGATTTAAATCCCATCCTCATTTGCAATAAGTAGACCAACTTACACCAAAGCTACTACTACGTTTACTACTTTGTACCTCCGCCAAGGAAGTAATGATTTCATCTGGGTTTGTCTGTCTGTTAGCAGGATAACTCAAAAATGTATTGATGTCTTTTGATGATATTTTCAGGAGGAACAAGGAACAATCGATTCGATTTTGGGGGTTATCCGGATTGCCGTCTGGATCCAGGAATTTTTTTAAGGATACGGACATAGTCCTTTCTATACTATGTATACTTGGCGAAGGTCTGCGCACACCGAGTGCTTTTCTAGTTGTCTGTATTTCCATCAGCATCACAAAACTTAGTGACATTAAAGGTGGAATATGGGACACAAACACCACAGCAACATCCAGTGCATGGATGCCGCAGCCACAACAACAGAACAAGGCCTACAGCTGTTGAAGAGGGGCCAGGCTCACCACCCCCGTTTGTGCTCCGCGCTTTGACCCACTCTGGTCCCCGATCCCCTTCAATCGCTCCTCCCCCTAGAAGGACAACGAAACCCCTGGTACTCCGAAGCAGCTGCTTTGACCCGCCAACTCCACCACACTCCATAGTACCAGCACTGCTATTATGGACTATTTACGGTATTAGGCAACCCACAATGGTGCCCGCTGCTCTGCCCGCTATTGGCTGGTAGATGTAAACAAAATGCCAACGTCATGCCCATCAGAATAAATATTTTATTATATTTTACTTGAAATATAATTTTTAAAGGAAATACTGTACTTTCATTCTTGCACACCTCTAAATACTATAGCTTTTTATGAAAATGTTCCATGTTGCACCTTTAAAACTTTATGTTTACTGTTAGGTATTGGACAGCACTTCTCATAGTGAAGAGCCCCAGTTAATTAAATTAATAAATTAGTAAATTATCAACATGTCTGATTTCTTCAAAGTTAAATGATTTAATCCAAAAAATGACACAAAAGAAAAGAGAATTACAGTGAGCCTTTTTCCATTGGCAGGGAGAAACTCACATACTCAACTTTTATGCTAGTGTATGTTGATATACCAACAAAAATCAGTGCACTTATTTACTGTTGCTTATGCATTTTTTGTTATTTTTTCCATTTTGTTAAAATGTGATGAAAGCAGGTTTCATGTTAAATATGTGCTAAAATGCATAAGATATGTTGTCCAAAATGATTATTTAAAATGTTTTGGGGGTATTTTTGATTTTAGAATAAATTACGGCACAATTTTTAATTGTTTACGGGACGGAGGCCCCAGGGAAGACCCAGGACACGCTGGAGGGACTACGTCTCCCGGCTGGCCTGGGAACGCCTTGGGATCCCCCCGGATGAGCTGGCGGTTGTGGCCGGGGAGAGGGAAGTCTGGGCTGCCCTGCTTAGACAGCTGCCCCCGCGACCCGACCCCGGATAAGCGGAAGAAGACGGACGGACAATTTTTAATTTCATAAAATTTCATAATCTGGACCTGTGACGTCAGCAAAGGGAGTCATTAGAAGGAGTTTGAAATTTTTGGACTCACGATTGCCCCGTCAGGACAAACACGTAACAGCAGCCTTAAGGGTAAGCTCGGGCATGAGGCGCACATGCCCCTGGTAGGGTCACCCATGGCAAACAGGTTACTGGGGGAGGGTCCAGACAAAGCGCAGCCCAAAAAGCCCTTATGGAGAATAAGATGAATGGTGCCAAGTGTCCCTCGCCCGGACGTGGGTCACCGGGGCCCCCTCTGGAGCTAGGCCTGGAGGTGGGGCACGGCGGCGAGCGCCTGGTGGCCGAGCCTCTGCCCATGGGGCTTGGCCGGGCTCAGCCTGAAAAGGAGACATGGGCCCCCCTTCCAGTGGACCCACCACCCACAGGAAGGGCCATAGGGGTCGGGTGCAATGTGAGCCGGGCAGTGGCCGAAGGCGGGCCAGACCCTGGCGGTCTGATCCTCGGCTGCAGCGGCTGGCTCTAGGGACGTAGAATGTCACCTCTCTGGCTGGAAAGGAGCCTGAGCTGGTGCGTGAGGTTGAGCGGTTCCGACTAGATATAGTTGGACTCACCTTGACGCACAGCTTGGGCTCCGGGAACACCATCCTCGAGAGGGGTTGGACCTTGTTCCACTCTGGAGTTGCTCCTGGTGAGAGACGCCGAGCAGGTGTGGGAATACTCATTGCCCCCCGGCTTGGCGTCTGTACGTTGGAGTTCAACCCGGTGGACGAGAGGGTAGCCTCCCGCCGCCTTCGGGTGGGGGGACGGGTCCTGACTGTTGTCTGTGCCTACGGGCCGAACAGCAGCTCAGAGTACCCACCCTTCTTGGAGTCCTTGGGTGGGGTGCTGGAGAGCGCCCCTCCCGGGGACTCTATCGTCCTTCTGGGGGACTTCAACGCTCACGTGGGCAATGACAGTGAGACCTGGAGGGGCGTGATTGGGAGGAACGGCCCCCCTGATCTGAACCCGAGTGGTGTTCTGTTGTTGGACTTCTGTGCTCGTCACGGATTGTCCATAACGAACACCATGTTCAGGCACAAGAGTGTCCACCTTAACACCTGGCATCAGGACACCTTGGGCCGCAGTTCGATGATCGACTTTGTAGTCGTGTCGTCGGACTTGCGGCCCCTTGTCCTGGACACTTGGGTAAAGAGAGGGGCGGAGCTGTCAACTGATCACCACCTGGTGGTGAGTGGGCTCAGATGGCGGGGGAGGATGCCGGTCAGGCCTGGCAGGCCCAAACGAGTCGTGAGAGTCTGCTGGGAACGCCTGGCGGAGTCCCCTGTCAGAGAGAGCTTCAACTCTTACCTCCGGGAGAGCTTCAACCATGTCCCGAGGGAGGCGGGGGACATAGAGTCCGAGTGGGCCATGTTCCGCGCCTCTATTGTCGAGGCTGCTCATCAGAGCTGTGGCCGTAAGGTTGTCGGTGCTTGTCGTGGCGGCAACCCCCGAACTCGCTGGTGGACACCGGCAGTGAGGGATGCCGTCAAGCTGAAGAAGGAGTCCTATTGGGCCTTTTTGGCGTGTGGGACTCCAGAGGCAGCTGACAGGTATCAGCAGGCCAAGCGAACTGCGGCTCGGGTGGTTGCTGAGGCAAAAACTCGGGCGTGGGAGGAGTTCGGAGAGGCCATGGAGAAGGACTTCCGGATGGCTTCGAGGAGGTTCTGGTCCACCATCAGGCGTCTCAGGAGGGGGAAGCAGTGCACTGTTAACACTGTATACAGTGGCGATGGTGGGCTGCTGACCTCGACTCGGGACGTCGTTGGTTGGTGGGCAGAATACTTCGAAGACCTCCTCAATCCTACCAACACATCTTCC
>SSNP01000064.1:450524-484463 GCA_006937955.1 Pachypanchax playfairii
AAGTTTATATAATCTGTCACACACTCAGTCATGGTGTTGATGTTGTCTCCATGAGGTTCACAGAGGACATTCCAGTCCGTAGCCTCGAAGCAACTTTTCAGAGCACCTTCAGCATCATTAGACCAGGTTTTGATGGTTTTTGTGATCACTGGTTGCTGCTGAACGATGGGCTTGTATGTGGAGGTGAGAAGAACCAGATTATGGTCAGATCTTCCTAAAGGTGGCAGGGCAGAGGAGCTGTATGCATTTTTAATATTTACATAAAATAAGTCCAACGTCTTATTTTCTCTGGTGGAGCAGCTGACAAACTGTTGGAATGTTGGTAAAGCTGTAGAGAGGGAGACGTTGTTGAAGTCTCCAGAGATCGCCATAACTGAGTTTGGATGCTGTGTTTGTAGCCTCGCAACAACGGAGCTGATGACATCACAGGCAGTTTCTGGAGCGGTACCAGGTATTATATAAACCGCTACCAGAATAACACAGGTAAACTCTCTGGGTAAATAATATGGACGGAAACTCACAGCTAACAGTTCGATGTCCCTCGTACAGATCTTCTCCTTTACGGTGACATGTCCAGGATGACACCAACGCTGGTTAACCAGCACTGCAATTCCACCTCCCCTCAGCTTCCCGCTGAGTTGCTTACTGCGGTCTGCGCGGACCGTCATAAAGCCGTGTACAGACACGTTACTGTCCGGGATGTGTTCATGCAGCCACGTCTCGGTGAAACACATAAAACTGCATTCTCTGTACTCTCTCTGGGACCTGGTTAGCACCTCGAGCTCGTCCGTTTTGTTAGCTAGCGATCTGACGTTCCCCATCACAACAGTTGGAAGAAACGATTTAAATCTCCACCGCTTTTCTCTCTGCTTCACTCCTGCCCTGCGTCCTCTTCTCTTTCTCTTCAACTCCAGCGGGATTTGCTGTGTTATTTCACTGTTAATTTTGATTTGGGAGAGTTTTATCAGTTGGTCACGCTGATAAACAAGTCTTCCGTTGCCATGGAGACTCATCATAACCAAATCTGGAAACAGCCAAAAAGAGCCAAAAACATCCAAAAAAACTCTCCCGTGCAGCACAGCCCCCGAACCGACGCAAAATTCCCTTTAAAACAAAACTAATTTGACAGCTGAAGTCTATCAAAAGACGGCTGTAATTTTAAAAAATCACGATAGCAAAGACAGAGCTACTACAATTTGCTAAATATTTAACCAACTCTAGCTTTTTAATTAATTTATATTAAATTGCTCAGTTCCACTGGGCTAAACAACAATGATCAAACTCAGGGCAGGCAGAGAGACAGGTTCAGATGACACCGGGTTTCACAGTGCTCGGGAGAGTCCATGCTTCATATGCTACTCTCTGCAGCTTTTAGCTAGCAATAGCAAATGCTACGCCTAAGCGTGAACGCGCATGACTTCATGATGCATTCTAGTGCCTCTGGAAAGTACGGTGTGTGTTCGACCTGAACAAGCTCTATTAATAACTAATACAATTATTTTACATGCATATAGAGGCAACTAGGGTGAAAATGCCTGGGCTCTTTCTAGTGACCAGGACATTGTTGGAGCATGAATGAGGAAGAAATTGTACAGTTCTACACATGTATTTGTTGTTAAACCTCCTTAGAGTCCCTTTAAAGTCAAAACAGAGGATTACAATTAAAATCAATTGTTACGGGTTTTTTTATACATTTTATAAACCTTAATAGAAAAATTAGAAAAGAAGCAAGCAGATTATCTCAGTTCAGGTAATAACATTAGTAATAACAGTCAACAAGAACATGTTTACTTGTGTTTAGGCTAATAATTCTCAGGAACTCTTGGCTGTTTAGTGGCCATATAATCTCATATTATTAGCATGTGCTGATACATCTGTCTCTCTGTTTAGTTGAATTTGTTTTTCCATTGTTAGAGCTGGTGTGCACACTGGAAATGATTCATTTCTGAACCTCCACAGTCATGGTCAGAAGTTTTGAGAGTAACACAAATAATGATGACTACAGTTTGCTACTTTGCCATTTTCATAGACTCCAGAAGGTTATCAAGAGTGATAAGATTAACTGCAGCTAATTGCAAACTCCTTTGTCATGAAAATCAACTTAATCCCTCCATAATAATTTCTACCGCTTTTCAGTGCTGTCACAAAAGAATTTGCTGACATCATTTCAGGGATCTTTGGGTAAAATAGAAGAGCGCTGATGAGGACGAAACTGAAGCTCATGCAGTTCCTTGAAAAGGATGACGGTGCTTGAAACCACTGTTTTCCTTGAAACGATGGTTTCTTGCGACAAAATCATGCAGTCATCATTCATTTGTGCAAAAGGGGCTTCATTGACTTGGATACACCATGTACACAGAGGTTCATAAAGATCTTGAGTATTTCTTTTTGTTGATTTCTTATAAAAAAAACCCCCAAAAACTAAGCTGACAGAAAGTTATTCACAGCAGAGACATCACTGAATCAAAACTGAAGCGGCTCCCAGATCCGATCACCTGTGTATTCTGTATTTTACAACAGTGATATTGTCATTAAAGGTACAGTTTGTAAGAATTAGACCTTGTTGTCAAATCCAAATCCTGCAGTATAAAAAAAAAACGGCTGCTCTCAGCCACTCACCCCCTCCTCTCCTGATTTTTCTGTTGAGTTGCCAGTTCTGATGTTGATTCTCGTTTTGTTTCTCTAGTATTTGTTCAAGTTTTGTGAATGTCTGAAAGTCTATTTGTTCAGCGTTGGGTTTTCCTAACTGTGTTTGAACGCCCCATCACGTGCAGCTCAGCTGCTCAGTTGGAAGGATGTGGTGTTTTCTCACTTTTTGCTGCTGCTCGTTGTGGAATTACAGCTGCTTGTGTTGAAGACTTGGCAGCCTTGCAGATTCACATGTGATTCGTTGGAACCAGGAAGTCTGGATGTGTAAATAATGATTACGGTCCGGGCTAGCTTTTTTAAAATGACCGAAACTAGCAACAGACAGGCGGCTGAGATTGAGTCGGTGGGACATTAGACTGTTGTGTGAGTATTTCACTGTAACATTCTGACATACTTTACCTTTAAAGTTATAATTAGAATTCTGTCTAGTTCAGTGTTAACTTTGAGACTGCCACAAACATTCAAAGGCAGTGCCAATATTGTGTGGGGAATTACAAACACTTAACTGCCTCCCACCTCTACTAGTATGTTGCTTCAAACTTTCACCATTTTCATTGTTTTCTGCCATCTATAATAAACTGAGCATATCTTGAAATCCAGGATCATAACAAATATATGCAGTGGGTCTTTTCTGCAAAAGTTACGTAGACTAGTATACTGATGAATCCCCTTCCTAAATGGTGAAGGCATTGTGAAAAATGATAATCCAAAGAAGACAGTGTGAGGGTTATTATCAGTCCTGTCATACTAACAGTGAAGGTGCTTGACATCATGTACCTGTATGTATTGAGTTGTTTCTCCACCAAGAAAGTGGGCAAATTCACAACTTTCCTTTGGAAGAATGTGGGCAGAAATGTGAGTATCTAGATAAGTCAATGCAAACACCATGTAATAACACCTCTCAGCAGGAGGAAGATTTGTGTTGAGGAGGTGATTGCTTAAAAATAGTCCAGCCAGCTCAAGGTGGGCAACAAGGACTGACTCACAGGTAAGTACTCTCAGAAAATCTTAAAAGGAAAATACAATATCACCAGAAAATTCATAAGTGAAGGTCAAGTGTCACTAAGGACTACATGATCTCCTAATAAAGTGTGGCTTCACCTCAGCTTGAGTTGCAGATAAATTACACCTGGTGTTTAATAAATACCACCATCCATTTAATTAACCCCTACTGGTTTGACACTATTTAAATATCAGATGACACTGATAAAATGCCAGCCAGAGTATTTATTGGCATTTAAAAGAAACCAAAAAGCATTTCAAAGTGTAGGAACTGTGACCCTTTTGGCTTTTCAGATTGCACAAATAACCTACAGTCACACAGATGAAAAGAGAGATATGATGGGTGTGGAGGAAAAGAAAAATTAGGTGGTGAGTGGAGGGGTACACCTGGCAGAAGCCTGGATTCCTGGCATTACTTACTTATTATCCTTAGCATAAATGTTTCTAGTATCAGAGAGCACAGGATTACAAGGAGGTGTTTCACTAATTTAAATCATTATTTATTAATTTCTCCGTCATTTTAACTGGGGGAAGTGTAGAAAGCTAAAACAAAAATAGACAACATTGAATCTTGGAGACAGAAATCACCCTCTTCACAAATAGAAGATTTTTCTAAATGTGAATTCAAAGTTTTGGGTGTTCTTTTCACCATCAAGCCCTTTAAACCATTTTAGTTTGACCAGTAAAGGAAGAATTGTTGGTGTTTACCTGATATACAGTTTAGGTATAAAGTCAAGATGCCTACATCAATCCAAAAGGAATTGAAGGCACTGTGGGTCAGACTGGCTCTTAAACAAAAAGTCTGTGATATAGTTCTTGGCTTGGTTGCTAGAAGGTGAGTTTTTCTTCACAAACCCTTTCAAACTCTGCACTAGTAATAAATGAAACATTTTGGAGAAGCTGCTTGGACTGTGAAATGAGAGGCCAATCAAGTTAACCTAAAACTTCTGAATATTGGTGATTAGTATGCATACGGTATGTAGATTATACCTGAAGAACCCAACATGTTAGATTTTTTTTTTGCTTATTTCAGTCACTTCTTTTCCCTGTAGAACTCCAACATGTTCTCTGTCATAAACTCTGAAAATAATATCACATTCTAAACATAATAAAATAATGAGCCCAGTGCATAAGACCTGCCAATCTCCTTCCATCAACATAAGTGTTTGGCAGAGGGCCATGTTGGTAATCTTTATGGCAATTTTAATAACTCTCATCATTCCTTTGTTCCACTGCTCTTCACAGTGATTCAAAATCTGCTGACAGCAGCAGCTGGCTGGCAGGCAGCAACAAGCATACTCATTATTTCACAATCAGACTCTTTTATTTACCTCTGTTGCTGTTTGCAGTCTCCATGGGCGCTACTGGAAGCGGTTTTTATTTTTAAAAAGATTGACAATGAATCGCCTGGCAGTGGAGTATTTGACCTGTGCTAAATGAAGTGGTATTGGTTTGCAAATCAGTGTTTCACATTCTCCGCTGGTAAGATTATAAATGAAAACAAAGCTTTTTTAACCGTTTTGCATTTTATTATGTTGTTAAACTGATTGTTCTCTTCAGCTTTTATTTTTGAAATAAAGTCAGAAGAAAGCTGCAAGCGTTCGAAGATATTCCTGCTCGATCAGCACATTCAATCTTAACAATAATTTTCCCTTTTGTGGTTATTTTGCTACCCTTCATAAAAGAATCCCTTGGACAAACTCGCAGTTTTGTGCTGATAGTGAATTATTCAAAACTGGTTATAGGCAGTTGAATTTTACACACATGCAATTGATGGTTTAAGAACAATTCCTGTTTTTCTTATTTTCTCCCTCACACTCTGAATAACAGCACAAGTGTTGTATGGTAATATTTAGAATATATTTTTGGACATGCTACATGGTGCAGTTGGTAGCACTGTTGCCTTGCAGCAAGGGTTTGAAACAAGGCTGGGACCTTTCTGCATGAAGTTTGTATTTTCCATATAGGAACTCTAAGGCTGTATTCACACCTGATAGTCTCGGTGGACTCGGTTCAATTGGGAACCAAAATTGCAACATTGTTGCTGTTTTTAGTTGGTGCGGTTTGGATTCACACTACACTCTATGAACTGAACCAAATAACCTTTGGAGCATGTTACACCCCCGCCTGTGGTGGCGCTGTAGAGTTTCTGCACTACTTGTTACTGCACTTCCTGGTGCTGCCGCGGGACAGTGAAACATAAACAAACATGGACTAGCAGCAGATTCTGGTGGTTTTGGGATCTTTTATGTTTGGTGAATGTACCAGATCAATATTCCTCAGCACTGGGTTCAGGATGAGCAGATAACAAGACAAAAAACTACACGAGGCGGCTGAGACGGCTGTACAATATAGTCCACTTCCTGCTTTTGGTGCGGTCCCAGTGCGGTTGCGTTCACACATGCAATCGAACCGCCCCAGAGTTCGTTTCAATCAAACCGAGACCCACGTTTTTAGGCGGACTAGAGTTTGATTGTTTGGTCCAAATCAGAGTTCGGTTGCCCGTTCACACTTCCCCAAACGAACCGGACTTTCTGTGTAAACGAACTAGAGTTCGATTCAAGCGGACTAAACAGGGCTGGTGTGTATGTACCCTAAATTTTACACATGGACCACAAACGTGTATGCAAGGCTGATTATTGGCTCTAGTTGTGAGTGAGTGTGTGAATGTGTATTTGTCTATATGTGACCATGTGATAGACTGGCAACCCAACCAGGGTGTAAGTCCACCTCTCACCCAATGATTGCTGGAGATAGGCACTAGCTCCCTGTGACCCTGAACAGTAACATGGTATAAAAAATAAATGAATTATATTTTGGAAGCGGGGGGGGGGGGCTGCAGGGTGACACAGTCGGTTAGTACTGTTGCCATGCAGCAAGGAGGTCTTGGACAAATCTTCCTATGAAATCGCCTCGTACCTGTTTTGTTCTCCCAGTTTGTTTGTCCCTCAGAATTATCGACAATGTCCCTGACTTTGTCTGAGTCTGCTCCATTGGATTATCTTTGATCTCAGATTTCTGGATTACAGACCTTGTTTTTGTCTCTCAACATTTCCCCAGCCAGTTTCTCTTCTGTCCGTAAGTCTGTCTTGTGCTCTCAGAGGTTTAACTATTGGTTGTCTCATTGGATTTGGATTTTGGAAAAAGGATTATATTACCAAGATTGTTTGATGAACTGTATTTGACCCATTTTTATATAGTAGAAAGCCTTACCGTCTTGTCCCAGATGAGCGATTTCCCAATTGCTCTAACCTTTATTCCGTCAGATCAAATCTCCAACCACTATGCCAGCCATACCTACTTTTTCCCTGTAAAGTCAAAATAACTAATGCGTGAACTTACCTCCACGGACTCCATCAGCTTCATGATGTCATCAATGGTGGCCAACCTTCCTCTGCACTCCTCAGTTCACCTAAAACAAAAGGTAATAAAGAGACCTTCCCTGAACACCTACCTGAACATCATGCTGATGCTAACCTGCCTTTTCCCTGTCACAGATTTGCCAAGTTACAATGACATGCTGTCCCTGTATGCTGGAAGTGCTGCTGCTCTGTACATTCTACAAAAAAACATTTTAACATATTTTCTGAGTCTGTTGTGGTGCATTGGGGTCTAAAATACAAACCCCAAAGATTACAGTACACTGGTCCTAGAGTTCTTAAGTTCTTCTTGAAACCTTCCCCTGGTCAACATGTAATTACAACAATTTACTTTAAGTAGAGCGGAGGCACCCCTGTGTGCAGCTCATGGCAATTTCAGGTCCTTGTCATGAAGGACTTTCAGCACATTTTATGGGGGAATATAAGTGGCAGTTGTCTGTGAATTCCAAAATTCTTTGTGTTGATTATTACATCTATTTGGAAATGTGTGGAAAAAGTTTATAGTTTTCAAGATAGTAACAATGCCAAGAAGATGCCAGCTGGATCTTCTACAGCTGCAGCTGCAGCTATGAAAATGAAGAAGATCTAGTGGTTGTAGCCATTGCTTTCATTCTGAGGCAGCAGGAGGACTTGGAGAGAAGATGGGGACACTGGTGGGTGCAGCCATGGATCCAGAAGCAGCACCTCTATCACCAGAAAATCTGTTCCAAGAGCTGGACCACAAGTTGGAAGGTGACTACATGCCTTACCTCCAGATGGACCCTAAAATGAAAATGAAAATCATCATGAAAAACCCTCATCATCCTCTTCACAACACAGTAACTCAACAACAGTGTGTCTTCAGAGGCTGTCTAGGCTTGTTGTCTTCAACAACCTGAGTGTAATCTGGATCCAGAGCAGCATCATTGTAGTCTCTGAACATGGATACTGCCTTCAGGTACTTTGTGATGTAGGCCAACTTTTCTGGTTCTCGTCCAGTCTGCTCCAGGTACTGAATGCTGACGGTATCTACAGGGAAAAAAGCTGCCATGGCACCGTACTCTGGACACATGTTGGCGATGGTGGCTCTGTCTTCAGAGGTGTCAAAGGCTTCTTCAGATCCAACACAGACCACTACAGGAGAACCTTCCTGCCCACAGCTAGAACCCTCTACAATGGCTCCCTGAAGAAGAACTGAGCTACAACAACATTCAATTTCCCTTTGGGGATTAATAAAGTATTTTTGAATTTGAATGGTAACGCCTTTGCCGAGGTGTTGCATTGTGTTGCCCTACTCATCATAAAAGGTGAGACGTATTTGTACATTTCTGGAAGCTTGTAAGGCTGACATAAGGAAGCTGAAGAAAATGGTCCAAAAATCAATCATATGTTTGGAGTTTTTCATATGGGTCCTTGTGTGTGAGCCTTTAAACTTCTGGTTAGGACCCTTCTGTTTCCATGTTATCCATGTACATGTTGGTTTTCTCTGGATGTAACTTTGAATGGTTGTTTGTCTTTGTGTGGCCCTGTGATGTACTGGTGACCTGTTTATGGTGCACCTTCGCACCCAGGGACTGCTGGAGGTAGACACCATAACCCTGCAACCCACACTGGGATCAAGTGTGTATGTAAAATTGATGGATGTGGAAAATAATAAGGCCAGTTGGCTGACTGGATGGATTTTTTTAGTATATTTACACCATAGCAGAGTGTTGAATATGTTGAAAATTCAAGTAAAATGGGTCCTTGTGACATTTAATTACTAGAAATCACTGAGTGGATTTCTTTTTAATGCAATAGCCCATCAGAGAAATTCATAAACATTTATCCTGTAAAGGAGAGGGCCTTTGGTTGTTTGCTGTGTAATTAAGGACGGCACAGATCCTGCAGCTAAACATCTCTCCTTCATTTACTCCTCTCTTCCTCTCCTCTTGTTGGCAGCAGTGCTCGGCGTAATCTCTGGCCTTAATAAACACATGCGCACATGCAGATCCATGCACGCACTTATACCCTCTGACGTACACACACACACACGTTTTCAGTGAAATCCCTTTAGCTGGAAGAGCATGCTGTCTTAGCATTGGAGGCCTTTATCACGCGCTTCAGCAGCTATATATAGAAGTCATCATAGTTGGCTTTCATGCCCCCTCATATATTTTCCCCACGCTTCTTCTTTTCTGTATTAACCGCACCAGTGGTTTTCTTTTCCTGAAGTGCTGTTCCAGCTGGACAGCCCATCCTTGCTGTCCTTGAAAAGGTTACACACATGTTTCATTCTTCTCCATTTTGACTGTCTCTTGGCAAAACAAGAGACAGCCAAAGACACGGAGGGAGAAGGGAGAGAGACAGTCCCTCCTGATTGAGAATGATTAAAAGCAGCGGGTTGTCACACCCTGCTGGTACTGATGACACGACAAAATTACACTGCGTTAAAGACAGTAAGAGGAGGAGGAGAGCAGGATGGAGGAGACACAAGGAAAGAAATTGCAATGCAAAACCTGTTTTGACAAATTGATGTTGAGTAGAGCTTGAAATCCCCCGTGTTTCACTACACTCCACAACATCACTTGCCTCATTATACAGCGAGTGACCTCATTATTTCCTACAGAAACAGAAGCTCTACTGCTCGACCCCAATGCTTGATATGCGAGGCCCCTAGGATCCCATTAAAATGATGCTGTGTTTGAAGACCATTCGGAGACTGAGGCTGCTCCAATTGATTCACGGCTGTTTAACTGATGTAGCACAGTAGCTCTTAGCCGCTTGCGGTGGTGTTGTTAAAGCTAATGTTTTATTATGAGGTCTTTGATTTGCCATCTGGACTGGCTGGTTGAAGACATTAGTACTGTTACTGCACTGCCACTTCGTATGCCCATCAACAGCTCTGGTTGCAGAGGATAACTTGAGCCCATTTGTTTTCCAGTAAAATAAGAAGTGGATTATTTCACTGGTGGAATTATTAATAGATGTGAAACTGTACTTTAAGGCAACAGACTGAGTGCAGATATTTTAATTAAAACAGTGTTAAATCTATAATAGTTTTTGGCAACAATTCATTACTTAATTTGGAGAAGATCTGTAATTACAATATGAAATGTTATAATTATATTTCAGAACCTTAATCCTCCATTGTAACTTGATATAAAAATACTATAAATGATGGCTGGAACTTTCCTGTGTTGTATATCTTTTGAAAAGTATTGAAATCTGATGCATTCATTTTTCCATTGTGTCCAGATGATGTAGCCATGGAAATTATTGTCAACTAATTAATACATATTTGTGACTGATGTAAAGATAAAGCTTTTCGACTACTTCTCTTGTTCAAAAGTGACACCATAACACCCAGTTTATGTCATGTTGCGTCACCTTCCTACATCCTACTGTTCTTTTTCAGTTATGCACACCCTAGTATTAGTATTGCTTTGTTTCTGTTAGTTTTACAGCTAGTTTCAGTTGTTTTGTGTTAGCACCAATGTTTTTCACTCCCCTCTGTCCTGCTGCTCAACTCTTATTCAGTGCTCATCATCACCTTAATTAGCCTGTCCAGCTTCACCTGTCTACTCCTCTTCAAAAGCTGTAGGAGCAGACAGGTGTTGCCAGTTTGTCAAATGCTTTTAAGCTTTCAAGCCAGTGCCCATCCTGTTTCCAGTATGTCTGTCAGTCTGTGTTTTTGTATTGGAATACCTTTCTTGCTGACCCTGGACCATTCCTGACCATGTCTCTGTCTGCCCCTGGTTAAACTTTATGGATGGTTGCACATGCGTTGTTGCCCCCCCCCCCCCCCCCCCCTGTTTGTTTACTATCAATACTGCGGGAGATTTTCTGGAACTACTACAACTTTATTCCTTCGAACATGTCGGGATCATCAGTGGTAAAGAAAGAGCTGTTTATTATTATTTTTAGCAGAATAAGTGTGATTGACAATCTAGTAGCCAATAGATAATGAAACGGGTTCGTTATCTATTGGCCACATTATTTCAAGCCCCACCTGATCTATGATTTATGATATAATAACCTTTTGTTTTCTGGAAACCATAAGTACAAGGCCGCTACAAGCTGATAAAATGATTTTAAAGTAAATTTGACATCTAAATTTGCTAGAAAATCCTCTTTACCACCTTTAAGTCTCCACTTGTATACATACCAGGTACTATTCATCATCATCATCAACTTTATTTGTATAGCGCATTTAAATACGGCCTGAGAGCCGACCAAAGCGCTGAACAGAACATATAATAAAACAAACAAAACAAAAAACAGCAGACGGCTGCCGAACACGCTGGCGCCATCTTACTTATACAGAAACAAGAAAAGCACATGAGGAAAGAGAGGAGAAAAAAATCCTCTCATACTATTAAAGGTACAATATGTAAGAATTTTCCAGTGAAATACTCACACAACAGTTTAATGTCCCACCGATGTTGAAAATAAAGTCACAGTGTAACATATCCCGATCTCAGCCGGCTGGGTGGTTGCTAGTTTCTATCATTTTAAACAAGCTAGCCCTGACCGGAATCATTATTTACACGTCCAGACTTCCTGGTTCCATAACGAATCACATGTGAGTCTGCAAGGTTGCCAAGTTTTCTACACAAGCAGCTGTAATTCCACAACAAGCAGCAGCAAAAAGTAAGAAACTACCACATCCTTCCAACTGATCAGCCGAGCTGCACGTGATGGGGCGTTCAAATGCACTTAGGAAAACTCAACACTGAACAAATAGACCTTCAGACACTCCAAAACACTGAACAAATACAAGAGAAACTAAATGAAGATCAACATTGGAACTGGCAACCTTGCAGAAAATTCAGGAAGGGGAGGGGGTGAGTGGCTGAGAGCAGCCGTTTTTTCTTCCTACATGAACTGCGGGACTTGGATTTGATGACAAGATCTAATTCTTACATACTGTAGCTTTAAAGGTTGAATATGGAACACGAACACCTTAGTTACATCTAGTGTGTGGATGTTGTAGTTGCAACAATAAAACAAGGCTTCCAGCCGTCGGGATGCCAGGTTTGACATTTCCGTGTGCGTTTTGATGCTGTGAAATTTTTTTTATTTGGATCCATCTATTGTAGCTTCACCAAAACTTACTCTGGTTTCTGATCTTCTCTGGTTGCTCCTCTTCTAAGAAGGATAACGAAATCTCCGAGGCTCTGAAGCAGCTGCTTGAATTGACGACTCTGCCAGTTTCTACAGTACCAGCCTCGGATTATTTACTGTGGCAACCCGCAATGGTGCCGCTGTTGGCTGGTTGATGTAAACATAATGCCATTGTCGTGCCCGTCAAAATAAATATTTTATTCTATTTTAATTCAAATTTCCAAAGGAAATACTGCACTTTCATTCTGCACCCCACTAAATGCCCCGTGGAGGTATATTTTTTTAAATATAGCTTTTTATGAAATTGTTCCATATTCAACTTTTAACTCTGCTTGTCTCTGTTTTTATTCCCAGCTTCACTTTCACCTCCAACCGCATCAATAAAGAACTGTTTGAACTGTTACTACGCTCCTTTCTCTGCTTGCATCTAACTTCAGCCTTTTAACAAAACCTAACAGTTTATAGGATCTACCATGTATTTTTGGATCCAGAGTTTGTTTACTAGAGGTGTGGGATTCCATCTCATCAAGCTTACACCATCATGGTGTTTTTTCTGCATTAAAATACTAATCGCAACCATATTAGAAGAATGAATACTTGAAAATGCAACAGCAAGGTAAACCCCCAAAACTCAACAAAAGTCAATGCCTGGAAAAAGGATTTGAGGTGTATTTTTATTTTTAATCAGGAAGAGTTCACATTTATTAACTTAGAGGGGGTGGGACTTAAAATATACTGCAGCTGGTTGTTTGTTTAGGCATCAACTTCTGTGATTTACTTCTAGGTCTAGTTGTTAAATTGTATGTTGTTGATGCAAACAAAAGATATTCATTCACACTATAGTTCAGGTATATTGAAGTGGATTTCTATGGAAATATTATAAATAATCAATGTCTTTCTTGCTATAGCTGTTAAATTGACCAATGTTTTAAGAAAGAGTTTCATTCTGACAGGACTGATGACCCAGTGGCTCTTCATAGCAGGCCTAAGGCCAAAACACTCTTAAAAATGTAATTTTTTGTAAATATTACAATACAAGGTTACTTACATAGAATTCTATGCTTTGTTCCAATGGAAATCAGAGGAGGACTAGAAAAGCCCTCAGAGAGCACAGACCTCCGCCAAGTGGACATATTGTAGAAAGTACTATGTCCGTATCCTTAAAAAAATTCCTGGATCCAGACGGTAATCCAGATCACCCCCAAAATCTAATCAGTTCTTCATTGGGTCATTTCTGACCTTTCCTGAAAATTTTGGCAAAATCCTTTCAGAAGGATTACCTTCTTGGTGGAGGTAATTAAAAAACTACTGGACTCCAAGTACAGGATGTAACACTTCTGGCCAGCGATGTATTTTTTATAATAAACAGTCCCTCCAGGATTTCGCGATGTTGCGATTGCAACTATTAATGCAAAATCAGATAATTATGATAAGAGCCTTAAAGATGAACATTCTACTGGAAAAAAAAATCGCAACTTTTTGAAAAACAGGCCGCGTGTTTTTGTCCGCAACAATCATAAAAATTGCCTGCAAAATCCTGGAGGGACTGAATAAAAAAGACATTGATTGGTCAAAAAGGACTGTTTGATCTTTTATCTAATATTTCTAACATATGTTTGCCATGGTGACAGAGTCAGGTAACAACTCAACCAGCTTTGTACTGCTATAAGTCTTTTTGCAGCACAGGGTCTATGAACTATTACTGAATTTTTTTTTTTTTTTTTTGCTTTTGCATTTTACATATTGCAATCCAGTGTACGACCACCTTACACAAGCGTTTTCAATAAATTGTGTATGGACATTTTAAATTAGCATAAAGTGAAAAAATAAAATCACAAAATTTTTCATGTGAGAGGAACCTGTGTGTGTAAGTCTGACATGGGAATGGAGGAACTAATTAGGTCAGACAAGAATGATAATATCGGTAAAACTTTCTTTTTAACCTTTGATGAATACTAAACCATAAAACACAACATACTCCTTATTTTACAACAATAAAGACATTTTTTTAAACTATACATAAAAGTATAGATGTAGACTAGAGCATTGCTTTTTACAAGGGCCTCACAGTATCAAACTTTGGTTCCTAACCAGGCCAGGGCCTTTCTGCATGGAGTTTACATGTTCTCCCGTGAATGTGTGGGTCTTTCCAGGGACCAAGACCAAAATTACACATGCTATGATAAATGGCAACTCTAAATTGGTCCCAGATGTGAGTATGCATGTGAATGATTGTCTGTCTGTATGTGGCCCTGGATGGTTTGGTGACCTGTCCAGGGTCCACAATGAGTGCTGGAGATACACACCAGCTCCCTGTGGTCTTGAACAGAAACAAACAGATAAAGAAAATGACTGCATTTTCTCATTTCTCTAGTAATTTCCCAGTAACCACATGAAAAAGTCAGAATGCAGATAAACTGGTAAACTGACAGCTTTATTTTTCACCTCAGCTCTTCTTTGGCTACTGTAGATCAGCAAGGTATCCACATCACTGCCAGCACTGACCAAAACTACCCATGAATTTACAATTTCAAATAATTTGACACTTGCTTATGATCAAAACCCCAAGATACTAAGGATGCATTCAGACCAGCCCTGTTTAGTCCGCTTGAATCGAACTCTAGTTCGTTTGCACAGAAAGTGCGGTTTGTTTGGGGAGGTGTGAACGGGCAACCGAACTCTGATTCGGACCAAACAATCAAACTTTAGTCCGCCTAAAAACGCGGGTCTCAGTTCGATTGAAACAAACTCTGGGGCAGTTCGATTGCATGTGTGAACGCAACCGGACTGAGATTGCACTAAAAGCAGGAAGTGGACTATATTGTGCAGCCGTCTCAGCTGCCTCGTGTAGTTCTCTGTCTTGTTATCTGCTCATTCTGATCCCATTGCTGCAGAATATTGATCTGGTACATTCACCAAACATAAAAGATCCCAAAACTACCAGAATCTGCTGCTAGTCCATGTTTGTTTATGTTTATGTAGCACCAGGAAGTGCAGTAACAAGTAGTGCAGAAACTCTACAGCGCCACCACAGGCGGGGGTGTAACATGCTCCAAAGGTTATTTGGTTCGGTTCACAGAGTGCAGTGTGAATCCAAACCTCACCAACTAAAAACAGCAACAATGTTGCAACTTTGGTCCCCGATCAAACCGAGTCCACCGAACTATCAGGTGTGAATACAGCCTTAAACTCTTTTATCAGGGGGAGAAGCTCATTCCCAACCCGGAGGTGGTAATTTACCCTTATTACCCTTATTATTATTATTATTATTTACCCTTCTTATTGTGGAACCTTAGACCTGGAGTTGCTGTTCTTGATCCCATCTGCTTCACACTCAGCCATTCTCGTACCTGCTAAATGTCTTCAGTTAGTCCAACAGGAGCACATCGTCTGCAAAAAGCAGCATAGGATCTGAAGCCTCCTAACAGGAGAATCCCCTGGCTCTCAGCTTTTCCAAGAAATTGCTACATAAATTTTCTGAACAGGAAAAGTGACAATGAGTAAACATATTCAAGGAGACAGTCAAATTTCAGTTCAGTTAAAATAGTTACACACATGTTTAAGTCATAATGATCCATGTTATTTCTTTTAACTTTTCTAAACATTCTAATAACGTTCAGTCCATGTGAAGAGAAACGAAAGAGACAAAAAATGTTGTAAGCTGTCAGCTGTTGCACACGAGTTTCATCAAAACATATTGGAAAATGGAATCACTCTCAGTCACTGAAAAAAATCTTTTGAAACATGGAGAAAGATTCACTTTCTTTTATGTTGCAAGAATGATGTTAGATGATCAAAAAAGCCTTTCAGTATGCTCTGAAACATGTTGAGCAATTCTTTTGAAAGTAGGTGATGTGATGTTGTATGAGACACTGGAATTAACACTGGAAACATTCTATGTTCTTAAAATAATAATTATTAAAGGTATTAAATAACTTTTTCTGTGACCAACTGGCTTAAATAGATGTTTGGGTGATGAGAACCTGCATGATGAATCTAGTTAGAGAACTTAAGCAGCACAGTATGTTCCCCTATTTGTAAATAAAACTATATTTTCAAAAATACTGAAAAAATAATAATAATAAAAAAAATCTCTGGTAGAGCTCAGACCTCCATCAAGTACTCCCACAGTTCCCCCATATTGTGATTTACACCAAAAATATCAGTCTCACCTTTGTTGCATCAACATTATCAGATTCATTGACCATAAAAACACCTTTAGTAATTGGACAGACATTGATCTCATTAGTTCAGTAGTCAGTCATGAAAATCACGATGAGTTTCCTCTGGATCGAGCTCAGAGCTTTTGAAGGAACATCAAATCTGTTACACACTTCCGATTCCACATTGTTCGACGATCTTTTGGTGTTTGTTGCAGGTTTATAACATAATTTGTTCTCGCAGTGATCAAATATCCAAAGGTTCCCTTTTTTCTTTCTGGATCAGAGTATCTGGAATTTTGTGACGATCCAGATCAATCCTTGTCATCATGTAGAATCTATTGAAAACTGTATTTTTTCACCAACCACCTGTATCCTTTATTATGGAGTTACAGGCAGATATATTAAAACTGCCTATAACACAATGATCAAGAACTCTTACAAAAAAGTCCTGGATCCAGACGGTAATCCGGATCCCCTCAAAAAACTACTCTTCTTCCTTTGGATCATTTCTGACATCTCTTGAAAATGTTATCAAAATTAATCCGTATCTTTTTGGGTTATCTTGCTAACAGACTGACTAACAAATAAACAAACTCTGGTGGAAATATCACCTCCTGACAGAGGTAATAAAAATTTAGCAGATGTTGCTCCCACAAATTGAATCAAATTGACCTTCAAAACATTCAAAACAGAGAACTTTTTATTGAAAAGTGCTCGGCACTTCATCAGTGTATAGTCCCCTATACAAACACATCTAATCTCAACGTGTTCAGATACAATAGACTTTGAAAACTAAAGATGAGAACATAAACATCTGTCCGTTTTCATGGTAGAACTAATTATATGTGACAGTTTTCAGCAGCTCAGTTGTTTAACATGTTCTACTGATGCACACGTTTGTGTTACTGTGTATCAGGTTTTTCTCGTGTCCTGTCTGGCAGTAAAACAGTCTGAATTGTTGTCCGGATACATAGAAATGCCAGATTTACTCTCACAAACTGAGCATGCAACAATCCATGCTGTCCTGTTGGCCATTTATATTTTATTTACTGTGCTTTTATTTAGATGTTATTTTTGTTTATTACAACTTTAATAAATCAGTAGACATAGGGTAAAAGGAGAAAGGAAATAAAGGGAAATAAATATAAAAGGAGGTAGAAGGAAAGAAGGTGGGAGAGAGAAAATACATCTGCTTCAACATGTGCTGAGAGACAAAAACAAGAGCAGAGACACCACAGCATCAACCAACATCTGCATTTAAACACTGATAATGTCACTGTCGATACAATTGAATAATGGCACACTGCTTAATGGAAAATATTCTTGGTGGCAGCTGCAGCCCACGTAAGTGTGTATTCAACAAATGCATTTATTCTATAAAGTTTTAAAACCCCACAAAACTGTCTCATTTTAAAAATCTTTCTAAGTAAATGTAGGCAATACTTCCATTGTGGCACATGGCTCAAAACTTGAAATGAGTCTTTCAGCTGATGTCAGGGTTCTATGCTAAGGAACCCTCTGTATCTTTGTTTCACTTCCTTTTCCTCGGTCCAGTGGTGACTCAATGTCTGTGAGCTCTGCCCACTGGTGGAATCTGCTGCACATGACTATGTCACACCTGCTGAAATCCTCTCATCATTTCTGCAGGTGTATCGACTAGGTGTTTGCCACTCATCAATTCCTGAATGTTTGTCATGCTCAGTAAATGTCTTGCCTGAGTTATTTTCCTAGTTGAGCTGATAAAAAAAGTATTTAGTTGTTTTTTCCCCCCATATTTACTCGAGTGGATGTTTCCAGAGAAACACGTTTTGTTCTCTAAAGACTACCAGGAAAAACACTGTTCTACTTACCTCGGTGGAAAAGACTCCCTTCAAGCTCAAGGACAATTGAAATAAACATTGTATTTACCTTATTTGTCTCTGGGTTGATCTTTTAAGTCCTGTAATCAGACTTCATGACAGCTTAAAGCTGATATCCCTGATTTCAGATTGCCTAGCTTAGACTGTCAACAAAGTCACAGAACTCTCAGCCCCTCCCGTCGGGTAGAATTCTTAAGCCACGCCCCCCCAGGTTTGGAAACACGTGTAGCCCCAGAAGACGACCGAGTGCAAGACACTGGTCCACAGTTCATTCAAGTACCGTAACATGGTGGAATCACCGGTAAGTGAAAACAATATAACAACGAACAACTGACATTAATTGTTACTTTGTCCTGAACCTGACGTGGAACCAGCCGGCGGCTGTTTCTCCTGCTGTGACATGGTAGAGCGGCGAACACTCACAGCAGTGGTGTGCTGCAGTAATATGTCTCAGTTTTTTAGGAACACAGAAGCCAAATAAATATGGCAGTCCGTATGACTGGAGAGACTGTCCAATCATTCCTTCCGGGCCGAACCATTTGATTGGTTGATGTTTTTAGACAAATACGGGAGAACCACTTAATTATTTTTTTTCATCTTTTTTTTAATCTTCACAACATATTTTTCTCCATGCTGTGTTAAAACATTTTTAATGGGCATGAAAAAAAATGTGTTAAGCTAATTTGTTATGCAAATTAAGTATCGCGGCTTTAACAGACGTCATGTCTGCTCTTTCATCCTGTCAGTGTTACCTGTGCATGTTGTCATCTTCCAGTTGGCTCAAAATGATTCCATCACACTGCAGAACAACAACAACAAAAAGAAGTAGATAAAAATCTATTTGCATTTGAAAAATGTTTAGCAGTAAATCTCAATCACACACACATACACAAAACTGACATCACGATGCTTTAAAATGTGATGCTATGACTCCACTCAATGTCAATCTATAAAAGTCCCCCCTTAACTTTTAGTGAGAAGCCTCTCATTCACACACAAACACACAATCCCAGTGGCCATTTGTTGTTTGAGCAGCACGTATCCATCAAATCCAGTTTCCCATCCCCGCCACCTCTTTCACAGAGTATATCACATGCTGACAGACAGCAGTGGGGCTGAGCTGCTCCCTCAGCTGTGGAGGTCTGCTCTAGTGTGTAACACTGATCTGTGCACAATCAGCCACCACTGGCCCTACTTGCACGCTGCCTCGATGTGGATGCCAGTTTTACTTCTAAGGTCGAAAAACAATTTCCTTACCAGCATTTCTAACACCAGAAGTAGCTGGTTCACCCAGAGCTGAATATCTCTGTACCAAAAAAATGAGATTTTTTTTTTAAGTGTTTGGGTTTGTATTGTAGTGGATTATTGTTGTTTAAAAGCAAAAGCCTCTTGCCAATTTGGCACATCAAGCAAACTTGCTTACAGTAACAATGTAGAAAGGGGAGAATTCATTTACTTTAAGCCTGTATTTTATTTGGATGGGGTGGTGACTTCTGAAACTAAGCTCTGTCTGATTAGAGATAAAAAGAAACTGACATTTCAAGAGCAGCAAAACAGCAAAAAATGGAAGATGAACCATTAACAGATTAGGACATAATTAAAACACTTTGTGACTGAATTTAGATGAGTAAATGTCTCATCTATTGTCATGTATCATCCTGTCTCATGTCCTCTGTCTGTGTCCTGTGTTTCTCCACACATGTTTATCTTAGTTTTTGTTTCTAGTTAGAGTGTGTATTGGTTTCACCTAGTCTGGGGTGTGTGAGATTTTCTACCCCGACCTTTCGACCTTAGTTGGATTTTCATGTTTATCCTGGTGTGTTGAGTTAGGTTAACGTCTTATGTTTTATTTAGCCCTATCTGTCCTGTTTATTAGGTTTTAGTTTTTGGGATTGATGTTGCTTTAGCATTTAGTTTTACTTCTTTTATTGTCTGTTTACTCCTCTCCCTTGCTTAGTCCTATAATTAGGTTCATGTCTGGTCTCTGCACCTGTCTGTCTCTGTATATAACCCNACTGTGTGTCACTCACTTGTCACCGGTATATTGAAGTGTCTAGATCCTTCTGTACCTGTTCTCTGCTACCTGTATACCAACTGTGACCTGACCTTGTCTCTGCCTGCGCCTGTTTGGATTACGGCCCTGACTTTGGACTGTTGGTGTGTGCCAGAACCTGGACTGCCTTTTGACCCAGCCTCTGTCTGTCTCTTGTTGGATTAAGTTTGCATGTTTTGGATCAACTGGTTTCGACCCGTTTTTAGACTGATTCTGCGAGTTTGCAGGTTTCTGTAAGTGAGCCAGCTACAAACTGCTTTCCCATATACTCTGGTTTCTTCCCTGCTCATCATCATCATCATCCTAAACATATTCAAAACAGAACTTTGCCTCTCTCTTCCTCTGTGCATATTGAACTCAGCCTAAGGCTGTACCTTCGTCATAAACCCAGTGTGATTCAAACAGAGAATTGACCTCTTTTCTTTCACTTTCTAACTTATTGCTAACAGCTGTAGTCCAGTGTGATACAGGCTTTAGATTTTCTACTTTAACAGCTTTCAACAACAAACATAGGTGACCCAGCTAGTGTGTGCTGTCCTGAACTCATTCTAAATAAACTCTGTTTGAATTGCAGCAATTCAGTCAGCAGACAGGGGAAGATAATGTTTAATTTGTAAATGAAAATATGCTAATCTGTTATTTATGTTGATGTCTGGCAGTCCCAGTTGGACCTGCTTTGCTATTCATAGAGTTGAGACTGAGCCTGCTCGACTCAGCCGGTGCTCCAGGACATTAAGGGCGTGATTTACACAAGCAATTGCTGCGCTTCATGTGTACGTGCACAAGTGTGCATGAGCATGCATTCAAGCTGAGGTGTCAGGGAGAAGGATGCTAAGTGCATGACCTAATAGCTGTGTGGGTGTAACGTGTGAACATGGCTTTCACTACATATTTTCTTCATGTAACATTTTCTTCATCCTCAAACTTTATTGCTGTTTTACACATTAAACACAAAGAAGGAGGGTTGCTTCACTCTCTAATACAATGAATTTGAAAATGTCTTTGTACATAAAAGGACAAAAAGTGTGATAGTTCCTGGGTTTCTTGGTTGTTTTGTGGTTTTCTTTGTAATTAACTCTGTACTATTGTTGGACGGCATTCCATTAAAGCTTTCCTGAAATTATACAGCGATGCATTTTATTACCATCACTCGAGAAAAGGTATGTGATATTGTCTTATTTCATGTAATTTAGTTAATTTTAATGGTTGCAAATATATTTTAGCTTTCAGCTCATAGTTACAACAGACAAGGAGTATTTCAATTTTTCATTCATGAATCAAAGTGATTTAAATAAATGAACAAGTTAATTGCTTGAAGAAAATATTTATCACCATACTGTAACGTCTGAGAATTAATAGGTCATTAAAAATTATTTTTTTCATTTAAGACACTTTAAATTAATTTAATCTTATTAGGCTGTAAAAATATTAAGTGGGTTGTACAATGGTAATGGGGAGAATGAATCACAAGGTGGTGTTTCTGTCTATATTGAAATGTACTACACTTCCTGTAATTCCTTCTGTAAACACTAGGCGTGGCTACAGGAAAGTTAAAGGTACAATATGTAAGAATTTTACAGTGAAATACTCACAAAACAGTCTAATTTCCCACTGATGTTGAAAGTAAAGCCACATTGTAACAGATTTTGATCTCCGCCAGCTGGGTGGTCGCTAGATTGTGTCATTTTAAAAACGCTGTTCCAGAACGGAATCAATGTTTACAATACCCATTCCATGTCCAGACTTCCTGGTTCCATAGTGAATCACATGTGAGCCCATAAGGCTGCCAAGTCTTCAACACAAGTAGCTACAATTCAACAACAACCAGCAGCAATGAGTAAAAGAAGCAGCCCTGAGGTAACTTGTAATAAACCTAAGAAACCACAACATCCTTCCCAAAAATTGTACAAATACAAGAGAAATAAATTGAGGATCAACATTGGAACTGGCAACCTTGCAGAATAATCAGGAAAGAGACAGGGTGAGGGGCTCAGAGTGGATGGTTTTGATTTTCTACATGAACTGCAGTACTCAAATCTGACGACAAGGTTTAATTCTTACATACTGTACCATTAAAGGTAGAATATGGAACAATTTAATAAAAAAGCTATATTAAAAAAATACTAATGCCTCCACGGGGCATTTAGAGAAGTGCAGAATGAAAGTACAGTATCTCCTTTAAAAAGTTATATTTGAATAAAAAATATAATAAAATATTTATTTTGACAGGCATGACACTGGCATTACTTTTACATCCACCAGCCAACAGCGGCATCATTGCAGATTGCCTAATATGGTAAATAGTCCATTTGGCACAGTGAAAATGGCAGCGTCAGCAAGTCATGCAGCTGCTTCAGAGCCCCGGAGATTTCGTTATCCTTCTCAGAAGAGGAACGACCGGAGAAGATCAGAAACCAGAGTGAGTTTAGGTGAAGCTACAATAGATGGATCCAAATGAAAAAAGTTTCACTGCCTCAAAACGCAGGCAGAAATGTTGAACCTGGCGTTTTTGCTGGAAACTTTTCTGTTGTTGCAACTATAACATCCACACACTAGATGGTGCTGTGGTGTTCGTGTTCATGACATGTCCAACCTTTTACACAGCAAAAGATGAGTTTACAGGAAATACAGTCTTCATATTCAAACTGAATCACAATTTCATTTCATCTGTGCAAAGATTAAATTACTAAGACAGTTTTTGAGGACGGCATTTAAAGAGGCCCTGCCATTAAAAACGTTTTTTCTGAGGTTTCTGTTGAATATTTTAGCTCCACAGGTGTTCTTACCTTCATAGTGGGTGTGAAAACAGGTCAACAACTTCTCTTTCAGTTTTAATCTCTCAAACTACGCAGGTGGTGATAACACCCGAGTTCTCCCGAGTCCGAACGGCCTGTATCTGTTTTGTCACAACTCCTTTGTTCGTTAGTATTCGGCAGCTCCCGCAGTTGAAACCACGCCTAGCATGCTGCTGGCTAAAAGCTGTAGCATAACGTAGCAAACAGGAAGACACAACGTCTGACGTTGCCATGCAAAGCGGGGCAGGAAACAGTATTCTTTGCTCTCATAGGCTAGTTTGTTAGCCAATCAGAGTCCAGCATATTCGAACAATGAATATGAACGAGCTGCTTCCAAAGCAGCCTGACGGAAGGAGCCGGAACAACCCGAATTTTAATGCAGACATACGTTTTTTAGATATAAAATGTTTCATATTACTGGTTAAAGCTGGAGTTGGTAATCCTGTTCAGAAACACTTTTTTTTATACTGGGTGAAAAGGTCCTTCTATACTGAGACTAGTCAATGCATTGTGTATTCATAAAAAGGAGCGAAAAAAATCAGACCTCTCTGAGACTTGCAAGCCTACAATAACTCTGACCAACCACGGTCATCTGCACCGGATGGCGGTGATTGGTCATTTCCAGAGAAGAGGAGAGGAACCAATCAGATACCTTGCCTGCACCCCTTCTATCACGCCCTCTCGCTCCTCGCTACTTGTCACAGCTCGCCCCGCTAAACTGCCAAAAAAAAGAAAGTCAGAGACAGAAAAGGCTGCTACGAGAAAGGCTCTGGATAAAACGAGAGGACAAACGAGAGTCAACATTGGTAAAGCTGAGTACCCTGCTGAGTTCTGCCGACAGATGCGAGTTCCAAGTTTNGGGGGGGGGGGCGCGGCTTGAAGCAAGTCCATGGTGGGAAGGGGGAGGGGTTTAGAGGAGCTGCTAGTTTTAAATCTAAAGCTCTCGAACATTACCAACTCCAGCTTTAATACTTAAGAAATAACCACAAAGTCTTGAAATGTGTATGAAATGGCCTCTTTAAAACAGTATCATCACTATTTTTGGGTACCTTGATACTTTATAACTGTGTTACTGCCTAATCCTATTTTAGTTCACTTCATGTTTTATATTGCCGGATCAGTTCCTTTGTCATTATTCCTTTCCTGTCTTTTATCCCACCTGCCTTGATTTTATAAACAGCACACCTGTTTCTCAAGTTTGTCGATCCACTGTGTATTTATTGTTCTGGTTTTCTTTTGTGTGTTTGTCAGTTCCTCATGTTGTTGTGGTCTTTTCATAGTTTATTACCAGAAAATCTTGTCTCTGTATTTGTATTTAATTTTTTTTTACATGAAACATTTGTAGGATATGATCTTATTCTGATAGTCACAAAGTTTTTCTTTATAATTTGATAAAATTATCATATTTAACTGTTTAACGGAACTATTTCTATAGCAAAACATGCACAACTGTACTGCAGATAACCCCCCCCAAAATCACTATATTATATTATGTGCTGACACAAAGTGTTTTTTCTTCAGATTGGAATCCACTGTATTTGTTTTTTTTCACTTGCTGTAGTTCATAAATACTTAAACACCATCTTATAGTTAATCAGATTCTAACAGGTAACTCCAGAGCTTGGCACAAAACTACTGACAGAATTGTTACAAGAAAAAGGCAACAAATTCAGAGTTATGCCTAAAATCAAGGATAAAATAAAACATAGGAGATGCCTTGCATTAACACCACCCTCTTGTTTTGTTGTGTCTCATTCACTCAGTCATTCACACGATAAACGTACTTGAATACACACACATATAAAAGTAGGTCTTAGAACATGACCCCCCCCCATGATTTCCTGCTTCTGTATCCTTAAAGAGGCCATTTCATAAAAATTTCATGACTTTGTGGTTATTTCTTAAATATTAACCTGTAATATGAAACATTTGGTTCCGGCTCCTTCCGTCAGGCCTCGAGCAGCAGCTCGTTCATATTCATTATTCGAATTTGCTGGACTCAGGCTAGTTTGTTAGCCAGTCTATCAGAGCAAGGTATACTGTTTCCTGCCCCGCTGCTCATGGCAACATCAGACGTCGTGTCTTCATGTTTGCTACGTCTTATGCTACAGTTTTTTAGCCAGCAGCATGCTAGGCGTGGTTTCAACTGCGGGAGCTGCCGAATACTAACGAGCAAAGGAGTTGTGACGAAACAGATACAGGCCGTTCGGACTCGGGAGAACTCGGTTTTATCACCACCTGCGTAGTTTGAGAGATAAAAACTGAAAGAGAAGTTGTTGACCTGTTTTCACACCCACTATGAAGGTAAAAACACCTGTAGAGCTAAAATATTCAACAGAAACCTCAGAAAAACTGTTTTTAATGGAAGGGCCTCTTTAAATCATCCTATCTCTAATAAATAAGGTATGATTACTGCTCTGGTTGCATCTGTGGACCAAGTGCTGGAACATTTTAATCCATGATACAACCATCTCATTTCCTTCTACCTGCTGCTTGGCTAATGTTCAGCCCAGCATCTTTTCTGTGGATTAGAGACTAAAGTCATTTTGCTGTAAAAATAGTTGCTGTCATTACTAAGTTCAGTAAACAAACAGTGTTAATTTTTCACCTTGAAATTGCAAGGCTACAACTGTATACCGAGCCACACTCACACATCCATTAAATAGCGTGTCAGATATCCAGGCATGAATTTAACCGCTGATTATAGAGTGCTTCCGTTCGGGAAAAGAGACATCCATTGATCGCTGTCTCACAACATAAAAGAGAGTATTGATGGCATCTCCCACCAGGCATGGTGTTAGACATGCAGATGGAAAAGAATCACACAGCGGAGGAATCCGACCTTGATCATCCCCATCCAATGCTTGTTTCTTCCACTGGACAGCGTCGATGTCTCTTCTGTCAAACTTCACATTACACTCAGAGTTCCCCGGGAGAGCCATTCCTCACTTCTTCCCTGAAGTCTCTTGTTAACAAGGGGAAGATGTTACAGCAAGGTTGAAATTCACCCTGCACACAATACTTCACAACATCATACTCACAGCCATCTGCATCAGCTACTCCCTCTCTATCATTCCAAGCACTAACAGATAAAAATATTTGGGTTTTCCATTTCTCCTCCTCCTCTCTCTGACACGAGATCAGTCCAAGAAACAGGATCAGAATGAAGCAAGTGAGAAATAACGAGGAGTACGGAATGGCCATGCAACATTCTGACCTTTTACACTTTATTCACATTCACTATGAGGATGGGAATGAATTTCATCTATCCCTGAAATGTACCGAATACCCATGGTCATCATCACACTGTTATCCAGAAGAGACCCAAGAGAAAAAAAAGACCCATTTGAATCAAAAGTAATAGATTTTAAAGAACCACAATATTATACCCTGAGATCCAAATGATTTATTTATAAGAGCCCTAACATTGACATTGCAAGGCTCATTGTTTTAAAAAATGAGTTAATTCAAATTTATAAGGAATACAGCTGCAACATGGACTTCAGTTCCTACATTTAAAATGGGTTTATTAGCTTGAAGTTAAAAAAAAAAAGATAAATATTGCCCCTATAAGCAAAGAATATGATTCACTTTTCCTGTTACTGATCCCTGATGGAACATTGGCTTATAAAGTGCTCCTCCGTAAAATCTGTCGTTGCGCTTTTCTGGCAGCCTCCAGGCAAAAATTGACATGATTTGATCTCCTAAGTCTTCAATGTATTTTCTATTTAATTTTGTAACCATTTAAAACCATAAAAAAATAGAAAATATGCATTTGAAGGAGAGTCATGAGTGCAAATCATTGACACCTTATTCTATTTTGGCTCCTAATTAGGTCTTTTTTGTTTCAGCATTTGATCTGCATGTGAGACCGTCCTTCTGAGAGTATGATGGCATTAGTTATCACCTCAACATGCATTGCATAAAAATCTATCACAGTTTCAAGAAGACAAACTGTGAAAATAGCTTATTTATGTGCAATGGTGCAGTTTTTTATGACAGTTTTACAACATGCAGGTGATTGCTATGAATAAAGTAGAATGCGGTTGAGTTGCTTTCATGGGAGCTGGTGGTAGATAGCTGCTTGTCTTCCAGTCTGTGTGAACAGACATCAAAGCCTCCTGTCAGAAACTTCTGATGGAGTTGGAACAGTGACATATTTCAGACCTATAATCAGTCACAATATGACAGAGAAATTACCACCTTCCCTCAAGAGCAATCAGTCAGTTCTTGTGCCAATCAGCTCATCTGATGCTCACACAAATAGACATGTCACACACTCACACACACACGCTGACAAACACTCCAGCTTTTTAGGGTTCAAAGTATCTAGGAAAAAACTGCATAAGCTTTGCACTCCAGAGAGATTAAGTTCTTCAGAGTAACATCTGCGCTCATCTCATTAAAATACATATTTAACGCTCAAAAAATGCAACTCCTTCAATTTGCATCTAGATCTAGAACTTAGAAATTGTCCAAACAACTGCAACCATGTTGTTAATGTTTTTTTTTTTGCTCAGCACAGCAGACGTGTGCTTCAAGACAGCTATACACCCGTCTCCAATGTTGCTAATCTGAGTTAAGGGGGAGCATGGGGTGGATAAAAGAGCAGAAAATTAGAGAGGATATGATGTTATCTGATCAACAACAACAAAAAAAAAAAAAGAGAATGGAGGGTAAGAAGAGTTAAGTGGTTGTAAAAAGAATGGGCTATACTGTTAAGCCCTGGGGAAGACCCTGTAAACACTGTACAGTCACAGGTCTGATTACAGAAAAAAGGAAGGGAGGGGATGGGAGACAAGAAGAGTAGAAACAACCCCAATGAAGAGTGTCACAATAAGAGAGATGGAAAGATGAAACTCAGGGGACAGAAAAAGATGGAATAGTGAAGTGAGATGGAAAGAAGTGAATGGAACATAAACTGAAATTAGCTGATGAAAGAGTGTCAAAACCCACAACAGGAAAACGACCTTGACAAATACATTCCTCAATTAAAACCCCTTTATAAAATTTAATTATAGCCAGATCATTTTACACAGGTTGTATTTAGCTCCTGAATTTGAGGCAAAAGGTAACACAATCACAGAATGCAGATATGAGTATACCTTATGGTAAATATAGCCATCAAAATGAATTGAAACTAGTGATCCCTCACTTATCGCGGTTAAATGGTTCCAGATCCCCCCGCGAAGGTGAAAATCCACGAAGTAAGGAAGTCCTAAATAATTGGCATTAATAATTGTAAACATATATATATTAAACTTAAATCTAATAATAACACCTTAAATTAGTACATGTATCTTTCACTCTCAAGTCTGGTTCACACTGCACGCGGAAGCACCGTGGAGGAGAACAGAGACAGCTTCCATTTGGCGCCCTTGCTAACCTATGGTGTACTTCACACCAGACGCGGAGCGCTACGAGGCGGCGCCGTGAAGCGATCGTTTTGGGGTCTGGTCTATTTTTTGTGCAAGCTGCGAGTGTTCCACGTCAATTCTGGCAAGATGTCACACCAAGACACACGAAACAATCCGGTCAATTCTTAAAACAAAAGCGATTTTTCAAAATAAAATACCATGATTGACAAATGCGATCATATTTGTGTATCTAGAGATGAAAATAAACACAACACAAAGAGCAATGGAGTGTGCTGACTACGTTGAAGGGGCTGGATTTTTGGGTGTCTAAACACAAACGGGGAAAGAGAAGTTGGAGATGAATGATGTCAAATTAAAAGCAGGAGTAACTAAAACAAGCTCTCTTAAAATATTTTATGAATTTATTTAGTTACCCATGATGAAAAAATAGCTCTGAATAAACAGAGGAGCAGAAATGGTTGTGGACCGGCGTGGAGAAAGACCTATCTGGTGTGAATAAGGGAAAAGCTGAGCACGCCGCGACGTGGAGCGGAGCTTTACGGCTCTTCCACGTGCAGTGGGAACCAGACGACATCTCTCTCTCTCTCTCACTTTCTCTCTCTCACGATATGAAGTTCCTGTCACTGACTGATGACAGCATGAAAGACCTGTGCAGTGCGATGAAGGTGACGATGATGATGATAATGATGTGAAAGTAAAAGAACAGCCGAAAGCGCGGTATTTTGGATTTTTTATTTTTGAATAAATATTTTTGAAAAACCTGCGAAGTGGTGAATCCGTGAAAGCTGAACTGCGAAATAGCTAGGGATCACTGTATTAGCAATGCATCATCGCTATTGCTCAGCCTCAATCTGTGCTATTGTACTGATGGCCTCACATTTGATTCTACAATACTTTAATATGCAAAAGATGTAAGCTGCCCATAGCTGAAGCCCAGACCATTATACCACCATTGCCATGCCTTACAGTGAGTTGTGTGAGTTATAAGCAGAGAATCGGTCTTTCATTATTAAAAGTTGTTTCTTTTAAATATCAGTTTATTTAATAAAAATAGCAACTTAAAAAACAACATCTGCTATCTTCTACAGTGGTAGGTGCTGAAAATAAGATGAAGAGACAGAAAGAGGCTGATCAATTCAAAGCAATGAGAGTCAGTGTTTTTCTGTCTTTGGGCTCAAGGTTGTTTCTGGTCATGATATCCATCTGCATTCAGTGACACTGGGCAGATGGATTAGTTTAATATTGAATTAGAGTTCTTTTTAGAATGCAACTCCAGGTTCACAGTTAGCTTGCATCATGTCTTGAGTCATTTATCTGGAGCAGCCTTCTCTTCTGGTTCCTCAAAGCAAAAATCATTTTGACATGGGGACGATGGAAGAAAATCAGGCACAAGACTGTCTCTCTTAAAAAAAAAAAAAAACTGTAATACAGTATCACAGTATATGACAGTTTGTGTATAATCAAGCTTATATAAAATTGTGTGACAAATTCATTTATCTGAGCTATTAATAGGTACAATGTTAGAGTTTGTTTTGATTCTATCAATCTGAATGTATACAGTCTCATAAAATGCAGTTTTTGAACATGAAACTTGAGTTCTTTGGTCTTAGTTTTCTTTAGAATCAGAACCACGATTAAAAAGCTTACTTTATTATTCAAGATTTATTCTAGAGGAAAAATCCCACACATGGCCCGGATATTTAAAATTTATGAATAATAGTTTGTAGATGACAGATGCTTTGGGAGGAACACTAAGAAATTTATTACACACCTTTTCCATTTCCCAAGCTGCCGTACCCTGAACTAACTCCCAAAGACTGACAGTCTGGATGATTTTACTTGTCAGGCAGCCTTAAGTGGACACTGTCACACTTCTTCTATTTTCTCCACAACAGCCCTCCCGCTAGCTGATCCTGCTCTCACCTTCTCTCACCGGCTCACCCCTGAATCTTCTTCCATCCTCCCTGTTTCCTACAGTATGTCCTCTATTGAATATTTTGGTCAGCTCTTTCAAATTTTATTTTCTTCTTAGTGTAGAAAACAGCTTGGATAATGGTGTAAGATGATAAAAATGCTTGTCAGATTTAAGTTAATGGTGCAATTTTCCTAAACTCATAAGTCCAGAAAACTAATAAGCAATAACTTGCTCATTTTCTTTGGCATTCTTTTGTGTTATCTTGCTTTTTCACAGATATTACCTTGTTTTTTTTGCCAAGGGCATAGTTCCTTTTATGAACAGTTTTCTTTGACACATTGTTTATGTCTTCAAATGCAAATCTGATTTTTTTAAACTAGTTTTATGCTTTGTATCCTAACGTTCTGAGGCATTCTGCTCTTTATTGTCCCTGTAAGAATAAGAACTTTAACAGCTGACACAAAAACGTTCTTATTATTGAGTAGCTTCACAAAATAAACCAGTGAAATTTTAATTTGACAGCTGTCATAAAAGAATGACAGATCTGCACAGTTTACGGTGATGTCATCTACACTATATTCCAAATTATTACACAACTTATATTTTTATAATTTGCCTAAATAATTGACGTAAATAACAGTCAACATAATTCACATGTTATCAACTAAGAGTACAATTCAAATTTTATTGAACAAACCTAATTCCTAATTATAACAGTATTTTTCAAAATAAAAAAGGTAACAATGTACTGTTCCATTACACACAGTAAGTTTCAAAACAATAAATAGGTTGTAAAGAACTGAAAATTGTAATTTGCTGTGTTTGCAGAATATTTACTGAAATCAAAAGCTATTTCAATCAAACGTTTAACAACATTTAAACTTTTTAAACATTTTAACAGGTCATGTTACATTTTAACATTGGACCCCTTATTTGATAGCAGCTTCACAAGTTTTGCATCTATTGAAATTGTGAGTTTTTGGACTGTTTCTGCTTGAATTTGTTTGCAAGAATAACCTCCCAGAGCTGCTGTTAGGATTTAAACTGCCTTCCACCCTCGTAGATCTTTAGCTTGAGGATGCGCCAAAGGTTCTCAATAGGATTCAGGTCAAGGGAAGATGGAGGTCACACCATGACTGTCTCATTTTATCCCCATAGCAGCCATTGATGCAGAGGCATTCTTTGTAGTGAGGTGCATGAAGATGTTTTTTTATTATGGGAAGCATAGTTCTTCCTTCTGTACCAAACACCACATAGTTTGCAGAGATCCTCTTTACACCTTCAGGGACCCTAAAGGGACTGACCAGGTCCTGTCTCATGATCTGGCCCAAAAAATCTCCACCACCTCTTTGCTGACGTCCACCAACCATCCACTACTCCAACCATCTGAACCATCCAGGGTTACACAGCGCTCATCTGTAAAGATGACTTCATGTATTTCTCTGCCCAATGCAGCATTTCTGCTTGTGAACATTGACTAGTGGTGGCCAAATAGGAGGTTTATGCAGAGTTGCAAGACTCTGGAGGACTACACACCTTAAAGGCATTGAACTATTTCACTCTTTGTGGCAGCAGAGTAATCCTTTTCCCCCCATATTTGTTGCTAACTGTCATCTGCTTATCAATGTGGAATGTCCTTTGTAGCTTATCCTTTAATTGGGCACACCTGGTAAACTAATTATCACAGGTGTCTAAAATTCATTGATCCATTGAGACACAATGTCATCATGAGCTTAATAGAAAACCAAAAAAATCTAATCTTTGTGACACTTGAATAGAATTTGCATAATAATTTGGAACAGGGTATATAATTTAGGGTTATACTGACGTATACTGAAAAGCCATTGGTGTCATTACCATCATTGTATAACTCCAGTTGGAAGTTTTGCTTTATTTTTCTGTTCTAATGGGACAGCCATTTAAATTCAATACAAAAATACTGAACACAACCACATAGTTTATGTTCCCTAGGGAACGAGTCTCATCTGTTTTTTATTTATTATTTTATTTTGATTTACTTTAAAATATAAGACTGGGTTGTTTATTTTGATAACAAGTTTGTACACTTTCAGTTTATTCTTATCTATAGGTCTTTTTTGAAGCCTTTTTCCTTAACACTGAGAGGGCATTAGAGGTGCAACAAGGCCTTCTATTTTATATATTTATGCAAGTTAGACAGGCAAAATATTGTGCAGTAATAGGTAGAAGTTATGGGAAGGAACGAGTAAAACAGATCAAGAGAGAAAAGGAGACAGGAAATACGGAGGATGGCATTTATTTGCTCGCAGGAGCAGCGCTGTCTGCAGTCATTATGGGATAGACAGTCAAATAGATGTGTATGGGGGGAAAAAAAATCACAGCTCGCCTTTTAACGGCATTCTGATTTATTTTTAAAAATGTTTGTGAGAGTTGGAGAATTTCTGCCTGGCCAATGTGGAAGCAAGAACTAAAGTGTTGTTTGAGCGTATAACTTCTGAGATTTAATAAACACAAAAACTTTTGCATGTTTTCTTTTTAGTTCTGGTGATGTTACAGTGTGTTGCATCAGTCTTCTTCACAGCTTCAGTATGCTTTTTTTAATGACTTGTAAGAGCTCCGATAAACAGCTACTTACACTTATCACAGTCAATTATTTTTCATTTGTCATATACAAAACAGTGATTCCTAGTTGCTTTAGTATTGGTGAGAGAAGAATAGAAGCAACCCCTCTGAAGTAGGACCATCACATCAGCTCAGTGCTGTTTCTGCTATGAACTAATGAGCATTTCAGTGGCCTCACTGTTTGTATTAAAGTTGTTTTCAATGTCTATTTTTCACTGTTTCGACATATCCAGAGGCCACGAATTTATTGTTTTTTTCATGGTTTACGTATGTTCTAGTTTGTGAATAGGATGACCACTTTTTTGTTAGCACAACATACTTCCATTGAATATGCTAATGGGAAGAAAATACTTCTTTTAGCACATCAAAGACTTGACCATGGAAACTAATTCCCACTTTTACAACATTTTCTGTCACACAACAAATTGAACAAACTGATAAAGATGGCTGGTTCTGTTCTGGAGCCTTTTGTGTTGATAGGGTAAAAAGGAAGAGGCTTTGAAAAATGAAAAAAGTGATGGAAAACTCTCATTATCCGCTTCACAACACACTCTACAACAGGAGATCCTTCCTGCTCACAGCGCAAACCTTCTATAGAATTTTAGGATGTATTGATCCCTCTTTGGGGAAAAGGGAAATTCGTTCTCCATCCATCCATCCATCCATCCATCCATCCATCCAGCCAGCCAGCCAGCCAGCCAGCCAGCCAGCCATCAAACCTGCTTCTTCTTGTTGAGGGTCGCAGGGAGTGGAGGACACCCTGAACAGGTCGCTAGTCCATTGCAGGGCCAAACACAAACAACCACTCACACCCTTTTGGACTGTGGGAGGAAGCCGGAGACCCCAGAGAAAACATGCACATGCACAGGGAGAACATGCAAACTCCACCCAGAAAGGCCCCAGCCCGAATTCAAACCCAGGACCTTCTCGCTGCAAGGCAAGAGCTCTACCAACTGTGCCACCATGCAGGCCTTTATTTGAAATACTGTATTGGCCGGTTTACATCCCATCTAGATTACTGCAATTCTCTTTTCTCAGGCCTCCCCCAGAAAACCCTCC
>SSNP01000064.1:490657-668290 GCA_006937955.1 Pachypanchax playfairii
AAATGTTTCATATTACTGGTTAATACTTAAGAAATAACCACAAAGTCCTGAAAAGTGTATGAAATGGCCTCTTTTAAAGCTACGGGGACGCCGTCATCGTCGACGATGCCAGGGACCTTGTGTTTAATCGAACATAGCTTCCGAACCATAAAAGATAGAAACTTATTTTTTCCCCCTCTAAATCGGGAGAATCCAAGCTTTCAGACGGTAGTTCCGGCATCGCTCTAGCCCATTCACAAGGGATACAGTGTCGTGTCAAAGTCGGTGTTCCAATCAGAGCCTTTGTCTTTTGCGCATGACGCACGGTTGTCAAATTTTTTTTTCTTATTCATTGATATTTAGTGTGGGTTTTTCTTGAATAAAGTGTGATATTCTAATTTTCGCCTAATTTTTGTTTGTATTTTTTATTCTAATACTCTTTATTTCAAGCAAAGGAGCCTCATTTACACAGCAGTTTATGATATTTCAATAAAAAAAAAAAAAAAAAACAAGGTATAGAACATTATGGGGCATTGAAAGGTGGTGTTTTAGTAGCATTTAAACATAAAAAAGTCAAAAGTTTATTTATCCAAAAAACCCTTGGTCCCCAGAGGGTTAAACTAAATATATTCTGTTGATATCATCACAATGATTGCTGTGATGGTCCAAAAAGGTTGTTTCTACTTAAAAATAGTTAGAATGCACGACAGGCTTTAAAGGTTTAATTGTTCATCAAACCTGAGCACTTCTCATTAGATTGAGTATTTCTTTGACTGTTTTGCTTTCATTAACTCCATCACCATTTAATCCGAATGCTTTCTGGGAGAAGCAGAAATCCAACACTTGCAACAGAACCAACACAAACTCATCTTCTCTTGATCTTCTCTCTATTCACTGTCTGTGGAAGGGTCAAGGCAGCTTCTCCTGTTCACTGTTTTAGTGAAATTAAAGTCTGAGTTTTTCTCCTCTGCTGACTAACTCATTATTACTTGCTGTAACACACGGGGGGGTCCAGAACAGCAGGTTTGATTGGGGCTGACTTGATGGACTCATTTACATCTGGAGATGTTGAAGCTGATGGTGTGTCTTCAGGCTGTTGAATGGCAACACTTCAGCTGGTTTCTTCAATAAAACACAGATGCAAATAATGTTTCTTGAACCTCCATTAGGAAACACACGTGAAGCATAAACGATCAATTATTAATGGTAAAAAAAATCTAACTTTAGATTCATTTCTACGACGACAAGTTATTCTTGCTTTAATATGTCCCGTAGATATTGATTGTTGCAGTTCATATTTCTTATATAAACTGTATTTATCATCAAGTATACTTTTTGTGCTGCTTTTCCCAAATAATAGAAGTATGTAAGAATAATGGACAATTAATATTCCTAAAATGGATTCCGTTTTAAAAAATTTAGATGTGAGGCAACATTGCATTCAAATGAAATCTGAGAAACTTTACAATAGCTACAATTTAAATTGTTTTCAGTTACTATAGATAGTTAGACATGTTTAAAGACTTAGCCAATTTATTAACAAATTGAAATAGATAAATTAGCAAAACGATTCAAATGAACAGACCAGGATGAGTTACAACTGATAAAAAATATTATGACTTAGTTTTTCCAAAAGATTTGATAAACCACTGCACTATATGTAACCAGGCAGACAGATTACTACTTGATGTATTCAAAATAAAATGAATTAGTCCAGTGTTACTACATAAAAAAATAAATAAAAGGGACTTCATTAAAAGTTAAATAGTCGCACAGAAGGTCCAGTAGGCAGCTTTGTTTTATATAGGGTGACCATATTATAGTTTTAAAGAGGCCATTTCATACAAATTTCAGGACTTTGTGGTTATTTCTTAAGTATTAACCAGTAATATGAAACATTTGATATCTAAAAAACATCAGGAAACACTGATTAACAGACCTTTCAATCTGTCTGCGTTAAAATTCGGGTGGTTCCGGCTCCTTCCGTCAGGCTGCTTCGTCAACAGCTCATTCATATTCATTGTTCGAATTTGCTGGACTCTGATTGGCTAACAAACTAGCCTATGAGAGCAAGGTATACTATTTCCTGCCCGGCTGCGCATGGCAACGTCAGACGTTGTATCTTCCTGTTTGCTACATCTTATGCTAACAGCTTTTAGCCAGCAGCATGCTAGGCGTGGTTTCAACTGCGGGAGTTGATGAGTACTAACAAACAAAGGAGTTGTGATGAAACAAATATAGGCCGTTTGGACTCGGGAGAACTCGGGTTTTATCGCCACCTGCGTAGTTTGAGGGATAAAAACTAAAAGAGAAGTTGTTGACCTGTTTTCACACGCAGTATGAAGGTAAGAACACCTGTGGAGCTAAAATATTCAACAGAAACCTCAGAAAAACCGTTTTTAATGGAAGACCTCTTTAAAAAAGTAGGACACCTGAATTGAGTGCAAAATCACAAAAGGATTTTATTGTTTTAGGTAACATTACATTTGAACAAAATAGGCTGCATTAACACTCTTTAGTGCAAAAATGCCATGAAACAGGCTAAGAATAATAATTAAAAAAAAGCCACAAATAATACCAATAACAATATTAATCTTCAAAATAACATACATTAAGGTGTACGTAAGGTGTTTGGCTGGAGCTAGATGGTTTTCTAAATCGCCAGCCCACCGTATAGGTTACCGTATTTGGCAACCCATAATGGTCCCCGCAATTGGCTGGTAGATATCCATAAATTATAACAAATATTTATTTTGATTTCAAATATAATTTTTAAAGGAAAACTGTACTTTCATTCTGCCCTCTAAATGCCCCATGGAGGTATTGTGTTTTTTTAAATATTACTTTTAATGAAAATGTTTCATATTTATCCTTTAAGCATCATTATCTGCAGCTCTTAGAAAAGCCATTTAACGATTGACATGGATGTTGCAGTTTTTGAGTTTCCTCATTTAGCCTACATGGTTCAATTTGTTAGAATTTTTGATCATCTACCTCATCAATCAGCAGTCTGAGTCAGTGTGTGACACTCTGAAGCTCTTAACCAGATTCCACATGACTTATAAGGTCTTGACCACATGACCATGATGCCTTTTTACTGTGACAAATTGCCTGTGGTGGTCCAAAATTGTTTGAATCAACCATTTTTGGGATTTTCATACTGACTAATAATGTCCTATTTATCTATTTGGACTGTATTCTTTCAACATTTAATTCAAATTTGTTTGATTTAAAATAATTTTCACACATGCAGTTCAGAAGTTTGGGTACCTGCAACTGAAGAAGTTTGCATCTCAATACATTACGTATCAGTGGGTCATGATGAGTTTCTGTACAAGCTCACAAAGAAATTTAATTGAAATATAATACATTCTGCTGGTTCAAGCACCCAGACAAACATCTCAAAATTGATCTTATAATGAAATGTACTTTTATTCTATATACATTCAAATTTAGGTTATGTGAGAACATGTACCAGAACACTGGTTTATCATTGCATAATACAACATTCAAGAGTAATTCAGCTCTGCTGAGGTCAACCAAACAGTCTCTGAAGTTTGCTAATATCTCGAGAGCAGTTTATTCAGCCATCGGCATGTAAACACATTTTTATTTAGATCACAGCTTTTCATATTTATTTAGACCTGCATCTGACTTTTTGTTGGGATCTGTTTGCATTGCTTTTGTCTTGCCTGTCTCCACCGTCTTCATCTCTTTTGCAAGTCAGAAAGTTCAACTCAGTCTTATTGTTTTCTGGTCTTCCCTCACTTCTTTCTGGGAGTCTCATACTCCCTCTTCGTGCTTCATATTTCCCTGATCTTCCTTTTCATTTTCTCTTTACTGCTGTACAAATTCTGTGATGAGAAGCATTCTCTCTCAGAGCTTTTACACCCAGAAGGTCACTGTTTGGCTTTTGGCAGACATTGATAAGAGATGTTGCTGCTGTTGCCAAGCGCATATAAATTATTTTAGGAATAAAGAGATCAATGACATGTTTTAGCAAGTCCACCCCCTTCCAAGTCCACCATTCATCCCAAGTTTTTTTTTCCTGCAGTTAAAATTTAGAGAAAACAAAGATAAGCAAAGATCTGAGGGAAGCAGGTTTTAAACAGTTCACCAGAGGTCACTTATTAAGAAACAAAAAGGTGGGCAAACAAATAAAACTATCAGCATTTTTGTTTGCTGAAGTTGCCGAGCTACAACTTGATAGTGCAGGTTTGTGTGTTTGCCTGTAGCCAGTGTGAGCCGCATTTTTAAATCTTTTATTTTTCCCCGTTTTATATGAACAGAGCAGAGGCCTGTGTACAATGTTAGAAGTGGGAAACAGAATAAACACTTAATTTAGCACTGATACCTTCATTTATGATATATGTTTTTACTCAGTGTAACAAAATAGTGTGATTTTAGGGGAATCGGGGGGTTGTTGTCATGGATAACAATTAATCTCATAAGACAAATCTGAAACACAGTGGGTGTTCTCAGTGTCAAGGAAACTTGCCTTGATGCCTTGGTCCCGCCCTGGTTGCCTAGGAGATACGTCATCTGGACCTGCCAAGGCACGTTCCAATGCTCATGTGCTACCGAGGTATCTGTACTCGGTTTGCCCGCTGTTTAGCTAACATACCAAGGATACATGAGACGTGCCTTGATGCCTTCCCTCTGTGACAAATTTCCCAGAATACATCGCGGTATTTTCAAAAAATGGCAGTTGAGGAGCTGACAGCAGCTACTTCAAAGGCAAATTTCCTGTTTAAATGTAAGTTAACTGATTGTTGCTATCGGGCTTATATTTAAAATGTTTTTTTGTTTTTATTAATCCAAAGCAGTTATACGGTTGGTTAGTTGCTTTGTAGTTGCAGCGCCGGTGGCTAGAAGGTATTAACTTGCTTGCACATTTATTTAATTTTTATTAGCAATTCTAGCTCCATGGGCAATGGGCGGGACGTAAACAGTGCGCGTGAGCTGGCAGCCGCGGTCACGGCTGCCTCTACTAAGGCAGTGCCTCAGTAGGCAAGGTTCCTTGACATTGAGAAACACCCAGTGACTTGACCAACGGAGTGCAGCTTCACTCATCAAAGGCTTTGATAATCATGCTGCAAAGGCAAAAAGGCTTTTTTAAACATGCACCTTTTTCAAGATTGTTTTTGTGAATATACTGTCAGAAAATATGAAGTTTCAAATCAGCCAAGTGTTTTTTTCAGTACATTTTTTATCCAATCATAATCAGACTTAAAGGGTAGCTGTCACAAATATACAAAACAGAAATGCAAAAATGCTTCAGTTTGATCAAAAGAATATTTTTTGCCTAGTTCTAACAGCTACATTTTAATTTTGTTCTCATAAAACCACATGAGTTGAAAAGGCAAGTGAAAAACGTCAATGGTTGGCTTTGTCAGTGTTAGTTACATGGAGAGTAACCGGGACAGAGATTACAGAGAAGAATTAAGGTGATAATGAGACTGTTCAAACAACCCTTTGTTCAGATGATGTCCTTTTGTTTTTTAAGTCAATATTATCTTGGAAAAAATGGCAATGGATCTCAAATACCTGATTGGACCCAACATTCCTTTAGATTATAAAGTGCCATAACATAACATGTTGAAAACAACTGTCTGAACATCGGGGTGCAAGAAGGTAGAAACCATCTGTCATGTCAGAATATAAAGGCGTCTGAACATAGGGGGGTCTGAATATAGAGGAGACCCTGAATTGGGTGATAGTTCTGAAGAAATTAAGAACACGAGTTTGTGTTTCAGCATTTAGGACTGCTGGTTTAATAATATCTGTTAAATTCTGGCCTATTTTGTCATTAGAAAAACAGACTTTTATTAAAACGTCCAGCTCATGTGATTGTTCTCTCTCAGTCTGGGTTCTCACCTGTTCCCTATGAGCCGAGTTTACATACCGTCCTTCTTAGTTAAATCTCCTGCTGTCGGTTTCATAACATGTTTATTGTCTGTGTCCCCTCTGAGTGCGGTGATGGTCGGCTGATGGCGGCCTTTTGTCGTGGTTTCACTTCTGTCGTCAATAAAAAAAAAAACCTCACCTCATTAAATTTGTAGTTCTCATACGTCTGGCGGCATCTCCTGCAGTCTCCTCTGTGTTCCCCGGCAGTCCAAGCCTGGTCTTTTTAACCCCCCTCCACCAAAAAAAAAAAATTCAAAAAAAGTTTCATTCCCACTTTTTGGAAACTTTCAATCCTATTAGTTGAGGAAGTATAATAGTATTATAAGTCCAAAATTTAAATTGACATTTAAAAACCTTAATATCAGCATTTTTTGGCAGAAACTGTAATGCACCCAGAGTTAGTATCTATGTGAGGAAACATCTAAGGTTCTTCCACTGCACAGCTTTTTAAAATTTAAAATGACACTTTTGCTAAAGTCTTCATACAACACACTAACAAGTACCATACTTCCATCTGGTGAGCAAGAAATCTCATTATTTGCTCACAAGACAGCACTTGGTAGAATCACTACTTTAAGGACACGGCTGTTGCCAGGCAATATGAGCCAAATGCTTGGAATGGTGCTACCTCCTAATAAATATGTTGGAAAAACTGTGGGTGGATAGCTACAATGCTTGGCATTTAGACTTTTTTTTTAGGCTGCAAACAACTTCCTAAAACAACTGTATTCATGATAATTAACCCCCATGTACTGTCACTGATATTATTTTGCACTGGAAAAACTAATTTACTTTTTATAGTTTAGATTTTAGCCTCTCTCTTTTGAAAGTATTTTGTGGTCTCTGAAAATTTCAATACACCTAATTAATGCATGTCTCTGTTACTTAGGATTTTTCACTTCATGGTTAAAGTGCAACAAATCCACAAAAAAACTTTTTTGCTGATAAACTATAAATGAGTGTTTAATAGTCCTGTCTACATTTCTGGGTCTTGTTTTTGGTATTTTACCACATTTTTATACAACTATACATTTTCTACCAAAAACCGTTATTGGAGCGCCCTCTTCAGGTTAAAACGTTACACTGCACTTGAATTTGAATCAGGCATTGCTATTGGCTGACACCTTATTTTCTCTATTTATGACGTCAGGGTTTTGTGAAGTATAAAATAACTCGGTCTCACCCACACCTCCATTCAGTAGCAAGTTGGAGTTTGAACAGGAAGTGTTTACGGCCATTATCAGAGTTTGTTTCGGTGTAATGATTGTGATTGTATGAAAACATGTTTTAAGCACTTTACTGAATGGTTTTCTCTTCATGCTGGGATACTTTGATTTATACCTTGGGCACCTCTCTGGAACACACGTTTTTATTGCGGACAATAATGTGCAGCGGCTGCGCACGGAGCTGCACGTGATGAGGCTGAGTCACAGATATTATACGAGCTAATCCAAATTTAGCTTTGACCAACAACAAGAAACAGGACTCATTCTATGCTGCCTAAGCCGCTGCAGTACGAACCATCGGCTTGAAACGGTGGTGCGGTCGTGTGCAGCTGGACCTGTTTGCAGAGTCACACGATATTACTGGAGCTAAAAGTGTTAACAGCACTAACAACAATGTACCACTAGAGAAGAGCTCCATTCTGTGCTGCCAAGCCGCTGCAGGGCAAATTACAATCTCGAAACGATACGGATCAGAGATGCTCGTCTCGTCTACATATTCCTCCATTTCACTTGTCCCTCTCTGGCGTGTGTCGGTCAGTGTGACATGTCAAACAGAGCCCAGCCTGCCACTCCCCCAAGTCCCTCAGCCACACCCCTCATTTCATGCATCTTTTAAATTTCAGACTGTATCCTGGGGAGGGGGGTGAGTTTTCCTTAAATTAGGATTAATTAAAGTAACATTTCTCTGAACTTTGATGTAAAATATAGATTTTTAGATAAACAAGTCTCACAGAAACAACTGAAGAATTAGTAAGTGAGAATGTCAGGAAGAAAAGGGAGGAGAAAGAAGAGAAGGCACGGGGGTATGAAGTCTCATTTAGCTTCAGATGCAGCAGAATCTTTCAGCTTCAATGGTTAATGTTGATAGAGGAACAGCCTGGCTCCCCCATGGAGAAAGAGACCAGCACACTGAGATGAAATAGCTTTTTCAAAAACAGCCTGATCCTGCGTTACAGCAAATTACTTCCCATCACAAAGACAAAAAAGGAGAGAGAATGTCATAATAAATAAAAGAAATCAGTGTGCATTTTTCAGTGAACCATGGCAATACAGTCTGTGAGGCTGCAACATGGAAACTTACACACTGAGATGAGTTGTTCTTTGCAAAGGGAGGATTTGGGAAATGTGTTTAATTGTAAAAGAAACTATATATGTGTACTTTTTATGAGAGCGCTTCATGTAAAAGTTGGATTTAATGGACCCATCCAGTCCTATTACATCCTTTGCGTATTCATTAGGTTTGATACAAATTCCTAATTAACTTCCCTTGTGTAGCGTTTATCTCAAATTGCCTGTGCACTGCACAGATGTTCAAAAAGGATCTTTCAGAAGACTCAAAGAAAAAAAAAAACATTTTTTAGCAAATAATGTTGCATTCAGGCAGAGAATGGTTTTACATTTGTGGGTGCATTTTATGTATGTGTTAGTATATGCGCTTGAAGCAATTTAAGAAGCACAAACTGGCAGATGCTTATACAGTGGTCGACGGTTACATGGACAACGCTTATATGCACAAAAATGCTGATCAAGTTCCTGCTTCATAGAGAATCCACACGCTTATATGCACAGCACGGACTGATATGTGCACAAAACATTTGGAGGTATCCTACATGCATCTCACTAAAGCTTGCTCTTTCTAACTACCGGTAGTTACTTGACTGTAAACCTGGTGTTGTCATACACTCTCGCTGTTATGGTGTGTTCACACCGGCCACTTTGTCAACGTCAAGCAACACTCATAACGCTCCAAGTTTGACGTTTGAAAGTTGAAGCTCATAACGGCTGCCAGTCATAGCGCATAGGCGTTAAAGCTTGTAATGCTGGACCGTTAAAAAGAGCGCGAAGGCGGGACTTCCTTTGTTATCGGATGTTCGGAGCTATGGAGGATCATATAGAGAGAGTGGCTGGGCTTTATTTACTCTGTTTGTGGATACACCCCATTCTTCAGATGTGTTCTGAATTTGAGGAGTTAAACCATTTGCTCCAGGAGCTACATACAGTGGGGCAAAGAAGTATTTAGTCAGCCACCAATTGTGTAAGTTCTCCCACTTAAAAAGATCAGAGAGGCCTGTAATTTTCATCATAGGTATACCTCAACTATGAGAGACAAAATGAGGAAAAAAAATCCAGAAAATCACATTGTCTGATTTTTAAAGAATTTATTTGCAAATTATGGTGGAAAATAAGTATTTGGTCAATAACAAAAGTTAATCTCAATACTTTGTTATATAGCCTTTGTTGGCAATGACAAAGGTCAAACGTTTTCTGTAAGTCTTCACAAGGTTTTCACACACTGTTGCTGGTATTTTGGCCCATTCCTCCATGCAGATCTCCTCTAGAGCAGTGATGTTTTGGGGCTGACGCTGGGCAACACGGACTTTCAACTCCCTCCAGAGATTTTCTATGGGGTTGAGATCTGGAGACTGGCTAGGCCACTCCAGGACCTTGAAATGCTTCTTACGAAGCCACTCCTTCGTTGCCCGGGCGGTGTGTTTGGGATCATTGTCATGCTGAAAGACCCAGCCACGTCTCATTTTCAATGCCCTTGCTGATGGAAGGAGGTTTTCACTCAAAATCTTACGATACATGGCCCCATTCATTCTTTCCTTTACACGGATCAGTCGTCCTGGTCCCCTTGCAGAAAAACAGCCCCAAAGCATGATGTTTCCACCCCCATGCTTTACAGTAGGTATGGTGTTCTTTGGATCCAACTCAGCATTCTTTCCCCTCCAAACACGACAAGTTGAGTTTCTACCAAAAAGTTCTATTTTGGTTTCATCTGACCATATGATGTTCTCCCAATCCTCTTCTGGATCATCCAAATGCTCTCTAGCAAACCGCAGACGGGCCTGGACGTGTCCTGGCTTCAGCCTGTCTCTTATACNACAGTGGTCGACGGTTACATGGACAACGCTTATATGCACAAAAATGCTGATCAAGTTCCTGCTTCATAGAGAATCCACACGCTTATATGCACAGCACGGACGGATATGTGCACAAAACATTTGGAGGTATCCTACATGCGTCTCACTAAAGCTCGCTCTTTCTAACTACCGGTAGTTACTTGACTGTAAACCTGGTGTTGTCATACACTCTCGCTGTTATGGTGTGTTCACACCGGCCACTTTGTCAACGTCAAGCAACACTCATAACGCTCCAAGTTTGACGTTTGAAAGTTGAAGCTCATAACGGCTGCCAGTCATAGCGCATAGGCGTTAAAGCTTGTAATGCTGGACCGTTAAAAAGAGCGCGAAGGCGGGGCTTCCTTTGTTATCGGATGTTCGGAGCTATGGAGGATCATATAGAGAGAGTGGCTGGGCTTTATTTACTCTGTTTGTGAAAACCCCCCACCTTTCTTCAGATGTGTTCTGAATTTGAGGAGTTAAACCATTTGCTCCAGGAGCTACANAGCCACTCCTTCGTTGCCCGGGCGGTGTGTTTGGGATCATTGTCATGCTGAAAGACCCAGCCACGTCTCATTTTCAATGCCCTTGCTGATGGAAGGAGGTTTTCACTCAAAATCTTACGATACATGGCCCCATTCATTCTTTCCTTTACACGGATCAGTCGTCCTGGTCCCCTTGCAGAAAAACAGCCCCAAAGCATGATGTTTCCACCCCCATGCTTTACAGTAGGTATGGTGTTCTTTGGATCCAACTCAGCATTCTTTCCCCTCCAAACACGACAAGTTGAGTTTCTACCAAAAAGTTCTATTTTGGTTTCATCTGACCATATGATGTTCTCCCAATCCTCTTCTGGATCATCCAAATGCTCTCTAGCAAACCGCAGACGGGCCTGGACGTGTCCTGGCTTCAGCAGGGGGACACGTCTGGCACTGCAGGATTTGAGTCCCTGGCGGCGTAGTGTGTTACTGATGGTAGCCTTTGTTACTTTGGTCCCAGCTCTCTGCAGGTCATTCACTAGGTCCCTCCGTGTGGTTCTGGGATTTTTGCTCACCGTTCTTGTGATCATTTTGACCCCACGGGGTGAGATCTTGCGTGGAGCCCCAGATCGAGGGAGATTATCAGTGGTCTTGTATGTCTTCCATTTTCTAATAATTGCTCCCACAGTTGATTTCTTCACACCAAGCTGCTTACCTATTGCAGATTCAGTCTTCCCAGCCTGGTGAAGGTCTACAATTTTGTTTCTGGTGTCCTTTGACAGCTCTTTGGTCTTGGCCATAGTGGAGTTTGGAGCGTGACTGTTTGAGGTTGTGGACAGGTGTCTTTTATACTGATAACGAGTTCACACAGGTGCCATTAATACAGGTAACGAGTGGAGGACCGAGGAGCCTCTTAAAGAAGTTACAGGTCTGTGAAAGCCAGAAATCTTACTTGTTTGTAGGTGACCAAATACTTATTTTCCACCATAATTTGCAAATAAATTCTTTAAAAATCAGACAATGTGATTTTCTGGATTTTTTTTCCACATTTTGTCTCTCATAGTTGAGGTATACCTATGATGAAAATTACAGGCCTCTCTGATCTTTTTAAGTGGGAGAACTTACACAATTGGTGGCTGACTAAATACTTCTTTGCCCCACTGTATGGATGAGGTTCGCTTCCAGCGCTACTTCCGTCTGTCCCGCACCCTGTTTGAAGACTTCCTGCTTCATTCAGGTACGTCACTACGATGAGACGCTCTGATTGGTTGACATGCCGCTTCAAGAGCGTTATGAACGTCAAAAGTTCAGCTAGCTGAACTTTCTGTGTTTTGAGCTTTTCAAGCGTCAACGCCTGAAATGCTAGAAAAGCTTGAAAAGTTGCCGCTCATAACGCTCACAAAGCACCGCAGAGCCGTTGACGTCTGTCTGACGCCCGTCCACCATAGACTTTACATGTAAACTTGCCGCTTATGAAGTTGATGGTTGGGCCGGTGTGAATGCACCATTAGGTGTGTGGAACTAGACTGCTCTGGCGTTTACGTACGCGTGTCTGGCTGAAGCTGTCAGACGGTCGTCAAAAAATAATCACCGACTTCTTCAGTGTGAAATAGTGTCACATGTAACATTTGTTCTAGTTTTTATTGCCCGATCATGAGTTCTTAATATCCGATATAGAAAACCGTTCTGTTCTGTTACTAGCTGTAACTTAATCTGTGTTGTTGCGGCACGTCCATGTGCATCTGGTGCATCTGTTACCAGTGTTATATTAAATCCACTCTACAAGTTTAACTCTGTCTGTTTGAGAGTTTTCTTTTGATAATATATTGTAATTGCGTTATTACATCATTTCAAATTATCTGTTATCAATACTGAACACTGCTACCCGTGTTTACAGTCCAAATGACCACCGACGGATAATGCACACAATGTTTATATGCACAAAACTGCTGGGCACCGAGGTCGTGCATATAACCGTCGTCCAATGTAACACCAAATCACACTTTTTGTTTGTCTGACTACTCAAACAAAACCTTCGTAATTTAAATGTACAATTGATGATGTTACAGTCTACTTGGGGAAAAAAAATGGCAAGATAGTTTCAAATTTACTGCCCCTAACTTAATTGTGAAATGTTGCAATTCTTTGTTGAAATGTGAGATTAAGAAATCCTGAAGCATAAAAATTATTTTAAAAGCTTTAAAAAAGGTACAGTGTATAAGAATTTTACAGTGAAATACTCTCATAACAGTCTAATGTTCCACAGATGTTGAAAATAAAGTCATAATGTAACAGATCTCGATCTCAGCCGGCTGGGTGGTCGCTAGTTTTGGTCATTTTAAAAAAGCTAGCCTGGAATGGAATCATTATTTACACGTCCAGACTTCCTGGTTTCATAACGAATCACATGTGAGTCTGCAAGGCTGCCAAGTCTTCAACAAAAGCAGCTGTAATTCTACAACGACCAGCAGCAAAAAGTAAGAAACCACCACATCCTTCCAACTGAGCAGCCGAGCTGCACGTGATGGGGCGTTCAAACTCACTTAGGAAAACTCAACAAATACAAGTGAAACAAAATGAGAATCAACATCAAAACTGACAAGGGGGTGAGTGGCTGAGAGCAGATGTTTTTTTTTTCTACATGAACTGCAGGATTTGAATTTGACAACAAGGTCAAATTCTAACATACTGTAGCTTTAATATCATAATTTGTCAAAACCAATTCAGATACACTGTATATATAAAATGAGCTGCCTAAACCGACAGCACTGTTAAACATGATATACATTTTGATATTTATATGGTTTCTGTTAGTTCATCAACACATACACAGGTTTCAAAAACTTACTTGTGAAAAGATGATATGTTGTTCCATTTATGATGGAAGAAGGAGAGAATATAAGAAAAAAAAGGGCCACTGAGTTTTTCTGAAATAGAAATAGGTGAATTTTTGATAAAAGATCTTCTTTGTTCATGTTACTACTAGGGCCGGGACTCGATTAGAAATTTTAATCTAATTAATTAGAGGCTTTGTAATTAATTAATCAAAATTAATCGCATTTTAATCGCATATAAATATTTGACCAGAGAACAGTGAGAATTTTTTTCAAACGGATTTTTAGTATACCATTGAATCATGACTGAATACACATAAGCTTAAGCAACAAAATATTGTTTATTTTTGTTCAACCAAGTCCAACAGACCAGTGCATTAAGTGTAGAAAATGTCTACACTTGTACTCGGAGTCGGTCTAACGTCCACGCTAGCTGCTATATGTTTAACATTGAGGTGATACTTCAGGCCCGATGTGCAAATTCCTTGCTGCATAGCTTGCACACATGCTCTTATCCACGCTTCCATCCAGTCATTTTTTAACAAAACTTCCCATCCACGGGGCCAATCAAAGCGGTCGCTTCTTTATTCATGTTCACTGTGGTTTGTTGTTGTCCTAAATAATGAACTCTGGTAGGTGCGCCAGTATAATCGGTCCGCTGAAACTCATGAGAGATGTTCTGCGGTGGTTAAATAAGTGCGATTAAAATGCGTTAAAAAAATTAACGCGTTATTTTTGTGTAATTAATTAATCTTAATTAACGCGTTAAAATCCCGGCCCTAGTTACTACACAAATAAGCACAAAAATAATCATTTTGCTGATACTTTAACATTAAAAGCATGTTTATAATGTGCACCTTCTTTCTTAAAATGGTTGACAAATTGTTATTTGTGTTAACACTCTGGCTCTTGAGCAACAACTCTTTCCAGATTGACTTAGCACAAATACCTCATAAATAAACATTAGCCTCAAATGAAATTCAGAGAACAAGCATCTTGTTTCTGATCAAAGTAAACAGAGCTTTCAGCTGTCTGATGAAAATATACACGGCTTTTAATCTCTCCAAAAATAAACTTGATCAATCATTAGGAATCAAGAAATAGACATTGTCCACAGTTCGTGTGTCTATGGTCTCTAAAAGTTATTTATGTTTACAGAACAGAAATACACCCTCTGAAAACTTTCCTTTTTTGATACTTTTATATTGTATGAAACTTTCAGAGCTTCTAAACTTGAAGATCTATGTAAAGTTTATGAACACTGAAGAAAAATAAACTGTCTGAATGGCTTCAATCTGAAAATGATATGAAAATGTCATAATGAAGTAAAGGACCAACAATACATACTCCATGGTAGAAAACAAACTTAACAACAACAACAACAGAAAGAACATTAAAAGGTTGGCAGGCAGAGAAGAAAAACTTTCTCTCGGAGAACAGAAACTGGAGCACAGGCAAACCAACATCAGAGAAGGAACAGTTAGATTAGATGAATGAGAAACCAAAATCTTTTTAACTGTGGGATGATTACTGAGTGGGTGAAGCTGTGTAGAAAGGCAGATGAACTAATTAAACAGATGAAACACAGGTGTGAAATCTGCAAGACAGAGAACTGAGTAAAACTATGAACTGTAAACTGATCACAACACTGCTGTTACATTTTGAAAGTTTAAGTTGTTTTAAAATATCAGCAGCAATGGACCAAACCAAGGCCATTCAGAGATCTATCTATAATAGCTAAGTGTTCATAACATTTTCACTGGAAACAGAAATATGTCTATTTTTCCTGTCTGATTCCTCTTTGTGATTCACTAAGATTTTTCAGTCGGGATACAGATGTGACCAGATGATGAGCCTGTCAAGAACTCTTTATTTAAGAAAGGCAGTCTTGTATTTTGAACAGAATAAGGTATGTCCTGCTGAAATAACAATAAATGATGGTGTGTCCATTCAAATGAGAAATTTACACCTCTGCTTTAAGCATCTGACCACAAAACACATGATCACTGTCTTAATATCATCCTGATTTGAATTTGTGGCCAGAGAATCATCCATCCATCCATCCATCCATCCATCCATCCATCCATCCATCCATCCATCCATCCATCCATCCATCCATCCATCCATCCATCCATCCATCCATCCATCCATCCATCCTCTTCACTAACAGACCATTCAGGCTGACACCTGGCACTTGTAAAGGAAATTCTTTCTTTTTTATTGCTTCCTTTCTGCATTTTGTGTACGTGTTTTATTTAATCTTATTTATTTATTTATTTTGTCTTTTATGTATGATTGTGAGGGTATTATGTTTATATTGTTGATCTTATTACTATAAAATGGGTTTTATTGTATCAAGAAGTGGGGAAATTGTGAAGGAAATTAGGGTTACCTCCTGTTATGTCACAGTGATCTAACACTTTGGGCCCAGACTAGATTTGCAGCTCATAGCTTATCAGTCTCTCATAGATATTCAGGGTTCTGATGATGTCTAGAAATCTCTCAGTATCAACACTATAAAGCAGCTCTCATAGTGCCAGAGCCTCATTCTTATGCCCTAACATTTGACTGACGGCTCTTAATATCTATAATAAACTTCTTCTTATAAAATCCACTCACCTGATTCATTCGAGACTGAATTTTTTGCTAAAATTAATAATTAATCTAACATGTATGCTTTGGTTTGTGGGATAAAACCAAAGTACCCTAAGAAAACCCACACAAGCACAGTGAGATCCCACCAACTTCATGCCAAAAGGTCCCAGTGGTGAACCAAACCAGAGAACCACTACACTGTACAGCCAGAGGATTCTGCATATTGATAACTGAAACCTAGGACCTCCTCACAGAATACAGTCTCAGGTCTGGAGGTCTGTTGTCTAAGGACACAAAGATCACTCTCATCCAACTAGGATAGTAACTTTTTCACAGCCTGACCAATTTTTAACAGGACTGACATATATTGTTGAGGAGTGAAATACCAGCACTATAATCAGGGTCATTTTATACCCATCTTAACATCATCAGCTGTAGGTTTATCTGCTGATTGTAGGATCTTCCTTTTGTTGTGTCTTTATTAACTTACTTTGAGTGTGTTACCAAAATAAAGTCTAATAACACTAAAGCGGGGTCAATGAAGATACTAAAATAACTTACTTAGTACTTGTTTCTTGAGAAAATGTTCCAAGATCAGGCCATTTAGTTCATTGTCTTTAATTTAGAAAACCCTACAATGTAAAAGCACAGAGTTTTAAAGGCAAGTTTAAGTCTTTATCTGTTAAAAGATTTAATTGCTTTCTTTTTTAAAGCGAAACACAACTCACGTGTCAGATTCCCATCGAAAAAGGTTAATGCACTTTAGATGGAAAGGCACTCTGTAAATAACCTATTGATTTTGGAGCAATAGCGCACGGCCTTTGCCAAATGCAAAAGATGTTCATCAAATCCATGTTAGGTCTCACTGAATTATTGATTTCGCTGCGACAAGAGTGTCACAACATTGAAATTTAGCTTAGATCTGCAAATTTGCTCCCTCACTGAGTTCTACTGAAGACTGTTTTCACTATTTAGCAGCAGGATCCTAGTATATGTTTCGAGACCGTATAAGGTTTCATGTCCTCAGGCTTTTTGTTAAGAGGTACTGTATGTAATTGTTAGAAAATATTTTAAAGGTAATAAAAATGATTTTTTAGCAAATTTAGATGTCAAATTTACTTTAAAATCAGTTTATTGACTTGTAGTGGCCTTGTACTCATGGTTTCTAAAAGAAAAGGTTATAATATTAAAAATCATAGGCCTGGTAAGGCTTGTAATAAAGCAGCCAATAGATAACAAACCTGTTTCGTTTTCTATTGGCTACTAGATTGTCCATCACACATATACTGCTAAAAGTAACAATAAACAGCTGTTTACCATTAATGAGTCCGACATGTTTGAAGAAATAAAGTTGTAGTAGTTCCAGAAAAACCTCTGGAGACGTTTCTGCCGTTGAGGGAAGAGGAGGAACAGGGAGGGAGGGGGGGCTACAACGCATGCGCACTACTCGAAAAACGACAAATAGCCATTGAACTTCTCATTCGGGGCAAAATCGTCTTTACCACCTTTAAACAAGCAAAGCAAAACAGATAGTTGCAACAGATTTGATTCAACAGCTAGACATAACATGCCATTAGTTTAAAGCTGCCCTCGCCTACCAAAGCACTGATATCCATTCCCCACCTTATATGTAGATGTTCTTTTTCCATCCAACATGTCTAATATTTAGATCTAGAGCTTTAAAAGTTTATTTTAGAAGTTTCACTAAGATCTTCATACATGTGTATGACTTTGCTGCCTCTACCCACAGGGCTGATCACAAATATGTGCATGTTGTAGTTGCAGTTGACAAAGCATGTCTGAAACACAAGACGGTTTGTCTCCACACTGTGGTGCCAGCTTCTATGGTGGAGAACAAAGAATTTACTGGTCACAGATTTACTTTCCCAGATCTATACAAGAGACTTTATAAAAAAAAACCCTGAACAATTCAGAACAACAACACAAGCATGTAACTAGCAAGAGAGCAGAAGCCAGTGTAGAATGTTTTTGTTTGGAGCTTTTTATTCATACACTTCCATCAAATCTGACACTTTCAGATCTTTTATTGAAAGCCATTTAAATCTGCTCAGAAGACCAGACTCACAGAATATTTTATACAGTAATAAAAATGCAAAAATAATTTATATGCTGATGGTATAAACCAACTGTATCCCCAAATGTAAACTATGTAGAGTTTTAAAAAAAGAGTTTACATACTGAAAATTGTTATTTGAAAGGAAGAAAAACCTCAGTGTTTGAGTACACAGACCCTGGATTTAGGATCTTTGCTGTGAAAATATGCATAAACCTCAGCAGGAAAATCTTTGAACCTTTCCAGAGTGCTGACCTCTTTCTTACCATAGAAATAAATTATTTAGCACTAGCCTCACAATTTGGGGATATAATTTGCTATGAGACTTGAAGAATATTATACATCAAACTTGGGGTCATTTAATGAGTGGTGGGACTGAGATTGACCCAGAAGGAGGTGGAATCCATCTGAAGCGGTGCCCCATGGATGAATGACCTATGATGGTCATGCTGGGTATAGATAGAAAAGCTTCCTGGAAATTCATTCTTCTTGTTTGATGTTAAATTTTGGAAGCAAGGAAAAAGAGAAATTCAAAGAAAAATGTGAAGACTAAGTGCTGGATAATTGACTAATTTTTAAGGATGTTTTATTTATTTTGCACAGATAGAACATGTGGACTGGTGACATGACCTGACTTTGGCCCAATAGGCAAGCGGAAACAGAGGATGGATGGATGGATGGATGGATGGATGGATGGATGGATGGATGGATGGATGGATGGATGGATGGATGGATGGAACATATGAGTCACAACCACAATCTACTCTAGTCTTTAGAGACATAACCCTCTACATACAGTACTTGGTCTTGATCTCAAGCTTAGCAATTATACATGATTGATATGACACATTCTAAATCTGCCCATAGTCCAGGCTATATTTGTAAGGCGGGCGGGCAGGAGAACCTACGAGTTTGAGGTGACTCTCCCATCCATCTTGGTCTCTCTTAATTTTCTTTATCAGATTTGAGCAAATACCAGTCAAAGTTGTTTTTTCTAACTAATTGACTTTTTCAGGGAACATCATAGCAACTGATTTACTTTTATTAGTGAGGTAAGCTTTTTTTTGTTAAGTTTATCTAGCAGGTGGTACTGACTGGGATGATCCCTTTAAAAGTACAAGTAAAACATCAGCAAATAAAGAGATTTTATGTGCCACCCTCTATCATCATGTATACAGTGTATCAGATTTTTTTTTTTTTTGGTCTTATTGACCCACCAGTGGTTCAGCGCTTATAGCAAACAACAAGGAACTCTAGCCATCACCTTGTCTGACTCCTCATTTGATGTAGAAGTGTGAACAACAACAACTATTGACTCTGAGTTTTGATTCAGGATTTTTGTTAACAAGTTTCATTCAAAAGTAACTCCATTTCATTCCAGCCCCTGGGGTGACAGTAACTCAGGAGATAGAGCAGTAACCGGAGGGTCACCAGTTCAAATCCCTTTTCTGTCCGGAAAAGCTCGAGTTGCTGTTGTGTCCTTGATGCTTCACCAACCTTTGCCTGTTTGGTGATGGTCAAAGGACCCTGTGGCCCCTGGCAGCCTCACCTCTGTCAGTCCAGGGCAGCTCTGGCTACAATATGTGTTTGTAGTTTATCATCACCAAAGTTGTGGGTGAATGACAAATTGTAGTGTGAAGCACTTTGGGAGTTAGAATCTGACTTCAAAATGCACTACACAAGTACACACCATTTACCATTCTGGGCATCTAAACTAATTCTAACTGAAGACTGATGTCTGTATTCAATAATATGTTTAGGATTCTCCTGATGTGGTTTGCTCTGTCATACTGTGTCTCAAAGGCCAGACCCAAAAGCTGAAAACCCAGACAACTGTAAAAAGTGTAAAATAAAATGTATTTAAACAACAGGAAAGTATGGCAGTTCAGCAGGAACCACATTATATTGATCGGGAAGAGGTGATTCAAACATGACTCATGATGATATAATAGCTGAAGGTATAAAAAGCATGGTTTCTTACTTTTGTCTCATTCATTTGCAGGATTGAAGAGGCCAGGAAGGAGTCCGGAGACATGGGAGCCAAACCAAGGAGGCAGAGGATGGCGAAGGGGGAGGAGCATATCAGTCCAGGAGGCAGGTAAGTGTAATGGTGGAGAGCAGGCAAGTTTTTATTTCAGGGATGTTTGTTTCCGTGGAAAGTTGAAAATTCAGATGTCTGATCAAGCATGAATCAGCAGCTTTTGACATCAACAGCAACTTGTTTAAATCACTGGATTTTGTTCAGATTTATTCCTTTACAGCAGGGCTTCTCAATTATTTTCTTTTGCGCGCCCCCAAGAGGAAAAAAAAACAATTCGCACCACTCCCCTGCGATTTTAAATGGTATAATTTGTCAATTAAGTTCTTATAAGTACACCTCTGCATATCATTGTATCCTTATTAATATTAAACATTAGTTCTTCTGCCAAAATTCTATATTTATAAATGTAAATTTAATCTTAAAACACCATAATTTGCTTATTGTTTTAAAGAGGAAGTGCTATACATAACATTAATATCACACTCTTCCAACAAAAAAGCTATTATAACAATTAAAATGTGAAAAGGGTTATTTTTATGTATTAATATAATTAACCCACCTGGCTGTTTTTTCTTGTAGCTGTTATGTTGTTTACTACATTTTTCCTCTTGTTGTGCACTTAAACTCTGTTCAATTAGATTTTGTAAAAAAATAAATAAATGTCTTTGCTAGCGAGTGAGAAACTAAGAGAGGTTTATGATTGGTCAGCCAATGTCACGTGATCATACTGCATGCAGGAAGCAGGTCTGAGCAGCTCTAAACTTCAAATATCGACACCAAATCTCTACATAAAGCAGTTAAGGCAGGTCAGAAATGTTGTTAGATTTGTCACTGTGCACTTTTTGGGGGAAAAAGTCCCAAAGGAGGTCTGAAAAGTCATTAGAAATACCTTCAGAGTTCATGTTTACATTCTGACAACGAGAGCACCACTGCCACCTGTTGTAGTGGATGTGCAATAACACTTTTATTTTAGTACGTCAAAAAAGCTTGTTCCCTAAGCCCTGTTCAGACAGACGTTCGGGAATAATTGCGGCCAATCCGATCCGGTCGTTAATCGTAGTTTTCTTTTTACACTGTTAACATTTTAGAGTAACTAAGTGGATGAGGACTCAAATGTTTTAGTAGAGGCCACTGCTGTCATTTTCATGGCTCAATTAACTGCAATAATGTCACATTTTTCAATTATTTCTGACCACTGAACGTGTCACAAACTACAAGCCATTCTTTTACAAACACACACACACAAGCACATTTATACTCACATTGTTTTTAACAATCTTAACCTATGCAATGCTCAGAAAAACAGTGAGTCAGCAATAAACACTTCAGGGGCAGTGTGGGTTAGCCAGATTCAAAATTTGATAAGTTAAAATAGTAACACCCATAAACAACAGAAACCAGATTTAAGTTGCTTAATTGAACTTTGTAGCTAAATGATCAATATTATTTTATTTAGTTAAGATTTACATGCTGATAAATAAATGGAGCCAATTTTAAAAGATGATAGCCGAGCACATACATACTTGAACTATGTTAGTACTATTACTATTGTATTCTAAAATCTCACATGTCCCATTTAACTAAGCCACTCAGTTTTCCAAATCAATTATTTTGTAACTTTTTTCATTAGAGGAGCAGTGTGAGACAATCAGAAAGCTGCTTCCTTTTTTAGCTAATATTGACTGTCATTGTTCAAGTTTATTATAGTTGCTCAGCAGCATCAGTTGTGGTTAATTAACAGTAATTCTAAAACTGATTGAACAGGCCTTATCAACACTGGGCTGCTGATGGGTGGAGCTCACTGCACAAAGCGTACTACCATTGATTGTAGATTAGAGAGACATCATTATTTAAAAGTGTTGTACAAAACTTAAAAAGTATCTCTGCAGTATGAGATGCAAAAACTGTAAGAGCTTTGGGCCAGTTTTATTAGTGACAATGTGTTTAGAATTTTAATTTGTTAAAGTCTGAACCAGCAAATACTTTAAAAAAATCATTCTTAATTGAACTGCTTGTTGGATAATAATAATCATAATAATAATATATAGAATAATATTCTATAGTGGGTTTTAAAACAAAGTACTATTTACAGTAAAATAGTTATATATGGGGTAAGGTTACTGTCACAAAGACGTGTATTATTAATCAACAATTCATGCAAAACAAACAATTTGTAAACTCTTGTTTCTACCAAATCATAACCACACATGTAGTTTATCTGATTTTTAAGGCCATTTCACACAAATTTCAGGACTTTGTGGTTATTTCTTAAGTATTAACCAATAATATGAAACATTTTATATCTAAAAACAGTAGGAAACACTGATTAACAGACATTTCAATCTGTCCACATCTAAATTCGTCTGGTTCCGTCAAGCTTCGGCAGCAGCTCGTTCATATTCATTATTCGAATTTCCTGGACTCAGACTGGCTAACAAACTAGCCTATCAGATCAAGGTATACTGATCAAGGTATACTGTTTCCTGCTGCTCATGGCAACATCAGATGTTCTCTCTTCTTGTTTGCTACGTCTAATGCTACAGCTTTTAGCCAGCAGCATGCTAGACGTGGTTTCAACTGTGGGAGCTGCCGAAAACTAACGAACAAAGGAGTTGTAACGAAACAAGTACAGGCTGTTCGAACTCGGGTTTTATCGCCACCTGCAATTCACTGTATTAGGCAACCCGCAGTGGCGCTAGCTATTCTGTCCGCTATTGGCTGGTATATGTAAACATAATGCCAATGTTGTGCCCATCAAAATAAAACATTTTATTTTAGTTTCAAATATAAATTTTAAAGGAAGTAGTGTATTTTCATTCTACACCCTTCGAAACACCCTATGGAGGTATTATTTTGTTAAAAATATTACTTTTAATGAAAATGTTCCATATTGCACCTTTAATAACACCAGGTGACCGACCAACAAACAAAACAATAATTAATATTATTGTAGAAGTGTGCTAAGAGATGATAGAATCTGTCTCTGTCATGGTTCAACAAAGCAACATTATTTTGCCTGGTGATGAACAAAAACCAGTTTCCCCCAAACATAAAGCTGATTCCAACTTTGAAGGTTTTACACAAGACAATGCCATCTTATGAGCCCTAGATAATCTGTTTTCTGTGTAAAAAACACAAACAGGTCATTTTGTCTAACCAAATGTCTTTTAATTTGAGCCCGGAGAACAAATTCCACAAAAGATCTATGAGATTTTAGACATCTTTGAAATCATGGTTGTTAGACCACTTCACCCCTACCCAACACTCAACAAAGTGTTTACACTTTTTCTCGTGTTCTACATAGACTGCATTACTTGGTGCTTGTCCTTGTGCAGTTTGGATAGTTGGACTGGACTTTATATTCACCTGCATATGCCTTTCTGATCAACTCTAATGAAGATACATCTCCAAGATCATTGAAGCAAATAGGATAAGCCTGAACACAGTTTGAAGAGAGTAAATGGTAAATGGCGTGTACTCTGAGAAAGGTTTGGGTTTAATTACCAACTGCCATATTGTGTATTTTGTACTGTGGTTTCCAGTTTTCCTTTTTTAGCCATTCTTATTTTTGTTTCTTTAAAAAAAAGGTTTTATATGTTTATCAGTTTCCCAGTGTGCCAGTTCATTGTTTCCCACTGTTTACTGTTGTTTCACCTCACCACCCACCTGTTCCTCATTAAAGGTGGTATATGGAATATTTTCATTAAAAGCAATATTATTAACAGAATAATGCCTCCACTGGGTGTTTAGAGGGTTGTAGAATGAAAATACAGCATTTCCTTTAAACATTATATTTGAAGTTAAATATTATAAAATATTCATTTTGGGCATTGGCATTTTGTTTACATCTACCAGCCAATAACTGGCAGAGTAGCGGGCACCATTTTGGGTTGCGTAATACCGTAAATAATCTAGCACAGTGAGGCTGGTACTGTGGAGTCTAGTTTAACGAGACTGGCACCCAGATGGCTGAAGGCTTTGTGCTGTGTTATTCTGTTCCAAGTTCCATATACCACCTTTAAGTAATCAGACCAGCTGCCCTCATTCACAAACCCCTCCAAGCACATAATGAGTTGTTTCTCAGCTTTTTTGTCAGATCCCACTGTTCTCTTCCCTGTTTCCACCCTGTTGTTCTCCAGTTGTTTCCTTGTGTGAGTTTTGCTTTCTGCCTTTTCCACATTTCTTCATGAAAAGTTTTTATTTATTTGACTTCAGCCTGCAGTTTGGGTCCATCCACATACTAACACATCATACAGTATCTATGACTGAAACAGGGATCTTACTTTCAGTGGAAACACATTCATCTTGTCATTGTGGGCTATTAGGAGGAAAAAATACCCACATAGATGTATAAAACATATTTATACAGCTTACTTTAATAAGGAAAAGCAATTCTTGGTATTTGAAAAAATACAATTTTTCCTGTCTGATGCATTTTGATGAGCTTGCTCCATTACAAATGCCACCATTAAAATAGGTTTTGAGATATTAAGCTTTCTTTTTAATAATAAAAAATCTCATCAGTTGGTACTCAATATTAAAACCCTTGTTCCTCAAATGAGATGTAGCCTAATCAAGCACAAGACCATTTACTACAATTTAGAAACTCTGTTGCACAAACTGAAATTTTAACACATTTTGCTTAATTCTTACCAGATCATTTCAATTATCCAATGTGCACAATTTGTCAGACCTGTTAACTTTTTGAATTCTTTGAAATAGAGAAAATGTGTTATATAATCAGTTTTTGTCAAACTCCACCTCTCATTCAGCCATTTTGTGACTGCTTTGTAAAGAATATAATGCTGATGTACGCAGAACCTTTATCATCCATTGAACTCATCATTGCTAGTTATCAGGACCACTGCAGAGACATAAGAATTCCCAGACAGGGCAATTCTACAGCCCTATTAGGACCTACAGTCTGCCCTTTTCACATCACTCCTCAGATCTGCTGTTTCAGAGCATTAAGATGCCATGATCGTATCACACCCCTCAGCTGTTTCTCCCTCCCATCGACTCTGTGATCCATCAAAATATCACCTGCCCTCAAGGTTCCAGCTCAAACTCTTGTGCCTCTGATCTAGTTAGAAGTTGTGCTCGGACCTAAAGCACCAGGACAGTTTTAACCTTTATTCTTTGATAGGATTTACTCTCAGTAAAAAAACATTTTATTCTCATATCTGTGTGTATAATACACTTGCATGGATTTGAAGAAAAGGTGGGGCAACAACAAAAAAGAGACTAAAAAAGATGAAAACTGGGTTTCCATATGCGATACTGATCAGAAAGATGTTAGTCGAATTTCTTTATTTTGCATACCTAAATCAATAGACCTTTTTCTAACTACAGTGATCCCTCACTACTTCGCGGTTTGACTTTCGCGAATTCACCATTTTGCAAATTTTTCAAAAATATTCATCCAAAAATAAAAAATCGAAAATACCCCGCTTTCGGCTGTTTGTTTACCCCCAACACTTCCTCCGCGATCGGTTGATGACCCAATGCCTCTATTTGACAATGAGGTACCTCCCAAAGAGCTGTCACCTTCATCGCACAAGTCCTCTATTACCGTCGTTGTGATCAGTCAACCAACGCTATCGGTGAGTAAAACCCGATATTGTATAAGAGAGAGAGAGAGAGAGAGCGACGCCAGGTTCACACTGCACATGGAAGCACCGCGATGCGGAGTGCTCAGCTTTTCCCCTGTTACCAGACGCGTCTTTCTCTGCGCCGGTCCACAAGCGCCTCTGCTCCTCTGTTTATTCAGAGCTATTTTTTTATCATAGATAAGAAAAAAACATCAACAAACAATTGAAGAGAGCTTGTTTTAATTACTCCTGCTTTTAATTTGACATTGTTCATCTTGACTTGACCCCCCCCCTCAAAGTAGTCCAGTTGCGCTGTGTATGTGTTGTGTTTATTTTCATCTCTAGATACACAAATATGATCGTATTTATCAATCGTGGTATTTTATTTTGAAGAATCGCTTTTATTTTCAAAATTGACCAGATTGTCTTGGTGTATTTTCACCTATCATGCGGGGGTCTGGAACCAGTTAACCACGATAAGTGAAGGATCACTATTTGTCATGTTTGTGGGCTAAAACATTATTTATACAAGTCCAAATGCAGAGTCATGAAACATAATTTGGAAAAGTCAAATCCTGTGATATACATGATATAGGTATAACATCCATGATGTGTTCGCGTTTCATATATTATGAAGGTATCATGTTGTAGGGTAGGAATGTTCTATAGACCTATTGCACCATAATCCTGCCATTTAGCTAAAGCATAACAGCATCATTGTTGTGGTTGGTGTGACGTGAACACTTTACTGTGGAGTGGAACGAGGGTATAAAGGCTACACCCACTCTGCAGTTGTTGTGTAAGTTACTCTTCTAAGCTTCAGGGGTCTCATTTATAAAACATTGCGTAGAATCCCTACTAAACGTGTACGTACGACCAAAACAAAAAGTTTGCGTACGCCAAAAAGATTTCCGATTTATAAAACCATGCGTACACAGAGTTGTAAGCAATTTCCCCTTTATAAATCACACTCTTCCTGGAAGTGTGCGTACATGAATTTGGCTCATGTCCCGCCCTGAACACGCCCAAACCCGGCCATATAAGGTCAATGCAAAGCACAGGACATGAATATTGATGCATATGAGGAAGACAGGAAATATGGCAAGTAAACAAAAAAACAATAAGCGAAACTTCAAAGAGACAGAAACTGAAGTGTTAGTGGGTGAAGTGGAGGCTAGGAGAGACATTTTATTTGGTACAAACAGCAGCGGTGTCACAAATAAAAGAAAAAACTCAGAGACAGCATCTGCAGTGCAGACTGTCAGTGCAGCTGGCAGGACTATCCCCAAATAAAAAAAAAAGAAGCGCGGTCTTGTGTCAGAGAAGGAGGGCGACACCGACCTGCCAGAAACAACAAATAAACCCGGTAAACACCTTTTGTAATACATGGCTACGTTAACAAATTTTAGCATGTTTCAAGGAGACAGACTAATATGTTGTGTCCTTTCAGCATTTCCACACTCGGTAGATGGTGAGGATGAGGTCGTCAGACTGGTCCCAGCACCAGTGCTGCTGGTGCCGGTGGCACATCCAGCAGTGGTTGTGTTCTGACTGAAGCTGTGATACAGACACAGAGAGACACCATCACCGCTATCCGTGACCAATTAATTAAAAGAAATAAGGATTGTGTTTTGCGACATGGTGACAGCTGTTGGTGCCTTAAATGATACGTTAAAAAACATTAAATGAACTTTGTCGTTGTCATCTCAAACATCGCATTACACCCTCAGAACCTTGTTCCCCAAGTGAAGTCTTCCTGTCAAGGACGAGGCTATTAATTTTAGTGTTGAAAAATGTTTTTAGGAGCGCTACAGCTCACTACAAGCTGCAATATAGATATATTTGCTGTTCTGAATGTTTATGATAACATGAATCTATAATTAATGTTTGGTGTGAGGTGAAATTACGTGTGTGAGAGGAGTAATATGCAGTCTGACTGCAGTTCACCACGCACGGTTCAGAGTTGCCGTACAGGTGCGCACGTTTTCAAGTCAAGTTCGTTTTTTATAAATCCCAACTTTTGCTTTGAAAGTAGCGTACGCCACTTTCAGGCCCCATTTTGTGCGTATGCAACGTCTATAAATGAGACCCCTGATGTTTTGGGAGTTGTTTAAGGGAACTTTTGTCCATAATGTTAAAGACTCTTATTGTGAAAGAGAGAGGGAAGTTGTGTGAGTCCCAGTGTTGTCTTGAAGCATTTACTGTTGCAGACATGGCAGACTTATAACTGAGCATGAGGCTGAGAGCATAGCAGTAGAAACCAACCAGATCAGTATCCAAATCCTCCAGAAATCCAAAAGACGAGTCATTAAATCCAAAAGGAGGCAGGCAAAGACACGGTTGGAGGTAGAGCAGGTAGCTGGGTTGGTAAGCTCAATGAGAAAAACACAAGCCCCGGAATGCCAGCAGTGGAGCTAAGCTGACAATCTGGCAAATGGTGCTTCTCTGCACACAGCCTTTGAAGGGGCAGGGACAGGTGAGTAATTAAACAGGGAGCGCTGTGTGCAGGTGATCATGATAAACTTGATTGCAGAAGGGAAAACAGACAGGAAACGTGATATGCTTAAGCAGAAACTTGTCACAAAATGACACGCAGAGTGTACCATTTGCTTTCTAGACAAAGTATGCATTTAATTACTGCACGTGACTCAAGCGATCAGAATATCTGAATATATGTCCAGTCTGTCCTGAGTGCACTGACAGTAGTGATCAAATCACCCAGGAAGTATCTCTGTGACAACTTATTCATGTTTTTTAAAACTCTTTGACTTCAACAGTCCTTTCAGGTTAAAGTAGATGCTTTATTGTGTATGAGTAAGAGTCATCTTTTTTTCTTCAGCTATAGTTGCACCAAGTATTTGTGACAGAACAGTTGGTTTTGCCACAATCTGTGGAGTGTTTGTTTACACAAAACACAGGCTTATCTCCATGAATGACACCTGGGTCAAGATGAAAACACAGAAAGCCTCCACAGTAAGCAACAGTGTCATGAACAACATCAGGTTCCCTTGTTAAGGTGTCTGAAAGAATGGTCTAGCCATCTTGGAATGTGCAGTTCACACTGGATAGGACAGAAGTCTTAGCAGTGAGGTATACAGAAAACCCACGCACAGAGATCAATATTTACTCTTTGATTCCCACCACCCACTGAAACAGAAGCTGGAGGTTGCTGGAAGCCTACACAATTGAACCACTAAATATGTGCGAGAGGACAGAAGGGACGATAAACACAAACACAACAGAAAGGCACTTGAGATGTTTCATTATTAGAGCAACAGAAAGACAGAAGAACAGTAAAAAAACATCAAACCACCAGTAAATCCTTAAAGAAGCTTTGAAAAACTGGCCCTAGACTTCATCAAAGTAAGGCTTGTTATTCCTTACCAGTTAAGTCCAGATAGAAAAGCTTATTTAAAGAGGCCATTTCATACACATTTCAGGACTTTGTGGTTATTTCTTAAGTATTAACCAGTAACATGAAACATTTTATATCTAAAAAACGTCAGGAAACACTTATTAACTGCGTTAAAATTCGGGTGGTTCCGGCTCCTTCCGTCAGGCTTCAGCAGCAGCTTGTTCATATTCGTTGTTCGAACAAGGTTTTTGAGGTCTTCCAATCCGGTTTTAAGCCCCTTCACAGCGTAGAATCTGCCCTTTTGAGGGTTTTTAACGATATATTTTTTACCACAGATTCTGGTGATCACGTGGTTTTAGTTTTACTCGACCTAACAGCGGCTTTTGACACTGTGGACCACAATATCTTAATTGCTCGTCTTGAGCACATGGTAGGAATTCGAGGTTCTGCTTTGCAATGGCTTAAATCATATCTATCCGAGAGGACCTTCGCAATTAAGATAGGGCAGCTTCAATCTTCAGCTGCTCTTCTACCTTGCAGTGTCCCCCAGGGCTCTATTCTTGGGCCTCTGCTTTTTTCTCTTTATCTCCTTCCTCTTGGGCTGGTTCTAAGGAAGCACAAGTGTGCCTTTCATTTTTACGCAGACGACACACAGATATATATGCCAGTGAAACGTGCAGACTCCTCGTCTTCCTCACTAGATAGCCTGTTAACATGCCTCAATGACGTGAGGGCCTGGATGGCCCTGAACTTCCTTCACTTTAATGAAAGCAAGACTGAGGTCATTGTTTTTAGTCCTGATGCCCGAAAACTATCCCCTGTCTGTCTGGGCCCTTTGGACCAGTATCTGAAACCTGTGGTCACCAACCTGGGGATACGCATGGACAGCCTGCTGAACCAGGAAAACCAGGTGAAAGCCACAGTGAAAAGCTGCTTCTTTCAACTAAGGCAGCTAGCAAAAGTCAAGCACTTCTTATCAAAGCACGATTTTAAAATATTAATACATGCTTTTATTACGACACGCCTCAACTACTGCAATGCTCTTTTAATTGGGACCTCGCAGAAGCACTTATCCAGGCTGCAGTTGGTCCAGAATGCAGCAGCCAGGTTGCTGACTGGCACCCATAAACATGAACATATTACTCCTGTTCTTTCTTCACTGCATTGGCTGCCCGTTGCTTTTAGGATTCAATTTAAGATTCTTTTATTTGTTTTTAAGGCATTAAATGCTCTCGCCCCTCCTTACCTGTCCGAGCTCATTCATGTTCATGTCCCAACCATGTCCCTTAGGTCGGCTGACCAGCTTCTCCTAAATATCCCGAGGAGACGGAGGAAATATAGAGGTGATAGAGCCTTTGCGGTGGCTGGTCCGAGGCTGTGGAATTCACTACCTTTACATGTTAGGCAAGCTTCCTCATTGTCAGGATTTAAGAGCCTCCTTAAAACCCATCTTTTTTCCTCAGCATTCCACTCCACCTAATGTCTTGTGTGATTTTATGCTTTTATTTCTTATACGATTGTTTTATTGCTTTTATTATGCGTCTCATTTTTATGTTTTATTTATTTATCTTGATGTATATTCTGTTGTACAGCACTTTGTGTGCAGTGTATGCTGCTGTGAAAGTGCTTTAGAAATAAAGTTGGATTGGAGTTGGATTGGAATTTGCTGGACTCAGATTGGCTAACAAACTAGCCTATGAGAGCAAAGAATACTGTTTCCTGCCCCGCTGTGCATGGCAACATCAGACGTCGTGTCTTCCTGTTTGTTACATTATGGTACAGCTTTTTAGCAGTAACATGCTAGGCATGGTTTCAACTGCGGGAGCTGCTGAAAACTAATGAACAAAAGAGTTGTGACGAAACAGAAACAGTCTGTTCGGACTCAGGAGAACTTGGGTGTTATCTCCACCTGCGTAGTTTGAGAGATTAAAACTGAAAGAGAAGTTGTTGACCTGTTTTCACACCCACTATGAAGGTAGGAACACCTGTGGAGCTAAAATATTCAACAGAAACCTCAGAAAAACTGTTTTTAATGGAAGGGCCTCTTTAACAAGATGTGAAAGTTCTCCCATCCACATCCTCAATAATGTAAAGAGATTTAAAAGCACTGTACAAAAGCAGCAAGTCCAGGTCCACTTCATGGGGTCACTTTCTAAAAATGTGGCTATCAGCACAAAAGCAGCTTATTTATCAAAGTAATGACCAACACAGTCTCTTAAAGCCGTGTAAATAACTAAAGGGTTTGAGAAAAAAGTTGGATCAAAAGTTTGTGTGAATTAACAACAAGACACATATCACTGAATACTGATTGTTAGCTGTCAAACCACACATTTAACAGGCTATAAGCATGAATCCTGGAGATACTGAATAGATTAGAGAAAACGTGTTTGTTTTAGAGTAAAAATAAACCTAAATCTGCTAAGCTGGTCACACCCACATCGAAGAGCAGCTGATAAAGAAATGTCACACTTCTGAGGAAGACTGCAGATGACAGTCCAAACATGTCATGGTAAAAAATAAAATCCTCCTATTTGTCAGAAATCATAGTAAAAAAAAGACATAATAAACTTATTGATGATATTGTGGGTGGGAATTTATTTTGCAGAACAATACAAATTGTAAGTAACTATTACATTAATAAAACAAAATGTATGTTCAATCTGTCCCAGTCATCAATCCAAATAAAATACAAACTACCTTTTTTCTTGTATTTTTTATGATCAGGACTGAAGAGAAAAAAAAATAAATGGAGCAGAGGACATAAATAGCTTAGCAGACAGGTAGGACAGGGTACAATCTGGAAAGATGAGGAAGACGAGGATCAGATGTAAAACACAAAGAGTTATCACAGTTCAAAAACAAACACTGTCTTACAAGAAACTCTGAATAATAAGTTATTTTAAAACATCAACAGTGGAAGAACAAACTGTTCAAAGTTTGATTGTCATCAGTTTCAAAACAGCAGTTCCATCTTCACTTTTCACTTTTGCTGCTAACAAAAGAAATGTGAACAGTTTTGAATAAAAAGTTCACATTTTACCAATTTTGTTTAATTTCATTTTTGTGAGAGCTCATCTATAAAAGTGGCTCCTTCAATAATTTCAGTGAAACTGACATTTGAATATCAAAAAATTTCCGAGCTGCACTCCAGTGCTTATNAGACGTCGTGTCTTCCTGTTTGTTACATTATGGTACAGCTTTTTAGCAGTAACATGCTAGGCATGGTTTCAACTGCGGGAGCTGCTGAAAACTAATGAACAAAAGAGTTGTGACGAAACAGAAACAGTCTGTTCGGACTCAGGAGAACTTGGGTCTTATCTCCACCTGCGTAGTTTGAGAGATTCAAACTGAAAGAGAAGTTGTTGACCTGTTTTCACACCCACCATGAAGGTAGGAACACCTGTGGAGCTAAAATATTCAACAGAAACCTCAGAAAAACAGTTTTTACTGGAAGGGCCTCTTTATGGGGCGGCTGTGGCTCAGTGGTTAGAGCGGTCGTCCTCCAATTTGAAGGTTGGTGGATCGATCCCGGCTTCCACCGCCACATGTCGAAGTGTCCTTGGGCAAGACACTGAACCCCATGTTGCCCCCCGATCTGCGTATCGGGTTGTGTGAGTGTTAGCCCCTACCCTCTCCCCCCGGTTTACATATCGGGTTGTGTGAATGGGTGAATGCAAAACCTTGTAGTGTGAAAGCGCTTTGAGTGGTCTGAATGACTAGAAAAGCGCTATACAAATACAGGACATTTACCATTTACATTTAACAAGATGTGAAAGTTCTCCCATCCACATCCTCAATAATGTAAAGAGATTTAAAAGCACTGTACAAAAGCAGCAAGTCCAGGTCCACTTCATGGGGTCACTTTCTAAAAATGTGGCTATCAGCACAAAAGCAGCTTATTTATGAAAGTAATGACCAACACAGTCTCTTAAAGCAGTGTAAATAACTAAAGGGTTTGAGAAAAAAGTTGGATCAAAAGTTTGTGTGAATTAACAACAAGACACATATCACTGAATACTGATTGTTAGCTGTCAAACCACACATTTAACAGGCTATAAGCATGAATCCTGGAGATACTGAATAGATTAGAGAAAACGTGTTTGTTTTAGAGTAAAAATAAACCTAAATCTGCTAAGCTGGTCACACCCACATCGAAGAGCAGCTGATGAAGAAATGTCACACTTCTGAGGAAGACTGCAGATGACAGTCCAAACATGTCATGGTAAAAAATAAAATCCTCCTATTTGTCAGAAATCATAGTAAAAAAAAGACATAATAAACTTATTGATGATATTATGGGTGGACTATGTCCAATTGGGAATTTATTTTGCAGAACAATACAAATTGTAAGTAACTATTACATTAATAAAACAAAATGTATGTTCAATCTGTCCCAGTCATCAATCCAAATAAAATACAAAATACCTTTTTTCTTGTATTTTTTATGATCAGGACTGAAGAGAAAAAAAAATAAATGGAGCAGAGGACATAAATAGCTTAGCAGACAGGTAGGACAGGGTACAATCTGGAAAGATGAGGAAGACGAGGATCAGATGTAAAACACAAAGAGTTATCACAGTTCAAAAACAAACACTGTCTTACAAGAAACTCTGAATAATAAGTTATTTTAAAACATCAACAGTGGAAGAACAAACTGTTCAAAGTTTGATTGTCATCAGTTTCAAAACAGCAGTTCCATCTTCACTTTTCACTTTTGCTGCTAACAAAAGAAATGTGAACAATTTTGAATAAAAAGTTCACATTTTACCAATTTTGTTTAATTTAATTTTTGTGAGAGCTCATCTATAAAAGTGGCTCCTTCAATAATTTCAGTGAAACTGACATTTGAATATCAAAAAATTTCCGAGCTGCACTCCAGTGCTTATCAGTTGTGTGAATTAAGAAAAAGGTGAAAGAATGTGGATTTAACCTTATAATCTGTAATCTTATGCCATAGTCTAAAACATTTGGGGTATTAACACCTTGGACGAACTTTCTCATGAGAAAGTGTGATTTTTCTCTCTTTTCATAATCATTATTGTTTTAATCAAAAATCCACAATCATCTTTACTTACTTCTTCTGATTATTGAATAAACATTATTCTTCAACATCACTACATATTATCTGTAAACAGTTAATCACTTTGTTAGCTCTTAAATTAGTATATATGTCAAACCTTATGCTATCACTTCTGAATGTTCGGGTTTTAGAACATCTGCTGTGTGTTTCACAACACATCCTGTGTGTGTGTGTGTGTGTGTGTGTGTGTGTGTGTGTGAGAGAGAGAGTCTGTTTTCTTGTCAGTAACACTGGATCTTAGCCACATCACTTCTAGCAGGGTGAGATCTCAATTTTCTTGACAGTAAACAGAATCAGAATCCGGTTTATTTTGCCAAGTACAGTCAGGTCCACAAATATTGGGACATCGACACAATTGAAACATTTTTGGTTAAGATTTGAAATGAAACAGATATAATGTGCAGAATTTCAGCTTTAATTTGAGATTATTTACATCCAGATCAGGTGACCGGTGTAAGAATTACAACAGTTTGCATAGCAAGGCGTTTGATTCACTATTTCACTTGTACTTACAGACAGATATACGTAAAGATAAACAAGCATTATTAGACATAGTGCACACACGAGATACATTTAGCAGCATAGCCCACCATAAATATCACATCAGTGATTTGAAGTCAGATAATTCAGATAAAATAATTATTTCCATGAGAAAATAAGTTTTTTTTTATGAAGGTGTTAAATATGTTTGGGAGAAGAAACCGTTTTTGTGGTTTTGGTGTACAGTGATTTGTAGGGCTGTCTGGAGGGGAGGGAAGAGTTGAGATACAGGGATGAGAAGGTCTATGCTGTGATGGACCGGCAGAGGACAGACTCGACAATGGCTCCGTAGAAGTTCACCAGCAACTCCTGTTGCATGCAGGTTAAACTTATTGAGCTGCCGCAGGAAGTACAATCTCTGCTTCTTAAAGCAGAACTAAGTAAGTTTTGCTCTCGCTCTCCCCCTACTGGTCCCCTGTGAAAGCTCACTGTCGTAACGTTCCCCCGCCGCCGCCGCAGACTGAGCGCAACACTCTAACTGCACCAGAAGACCAGCTGTTCCACTTCCTGTCTGTAAGGAGACTCATCTCCATCCTTGATGAGGATGAAGACTGTTGAATTGTTTGCAACCATAAAGAGTTAAACTAATGGATTTGTGGAGGAGCAGTTGTGGAAAGGGAGAATAGCAGTGGTAACAGAATACATCCCTGGGGGACGCCGGTCCTCATGCTCCAGGTGCTGGGTGTTAATTTCTCCAGCCTCACCTGCTGCTTCCTGTCTGCCAGAATGTTTGTGATCCACTGACAGGTGGAGGCTGGGACAGTTTAGGCTGGATGACTTCTAGAAGAATGATTTTAAATCCAAAACTGAAATCGCTGAATTGGTGAAATAAATGTAATATATTCTTGTTATTGAAGAAACAATTAAGTAAGAAAAACTGCATTTTCTGAGAACTATTTCAAATTCTGGCTTTAAAGGGTTAATATTCTAAACTTTGACACATACATTCACCATGTGATTCTGAAGTAGCTGCCTTCCATGTGTTTCCATGATAAGTATGATACCACTGGCCTAAATACAGAGCCAACAATATGTTAATGCCGTGATCCCTTATTATTTTCAGAAGGTTCAAAGTAGGTCATGTAAACCAGTAGCTTACAAGCTTAGTTTAGCTGTGAAATCATAAAAGTCAGTGAGGCACTCAATTTATAACAAAAGCTATCATCTATTTTTTTTTAGGAAGGAGCAAATGTTGACTAAAAGATGTATACATTGTAAATTGCACACACCAAATTTTATACATCTGTAATACTCACCTTAGAAATACAGATTCAGGTCATAAATCAAGAGGTGACCCACAGACACGACTCATTTGTAGGGACAGAATCCAGTACTGGGTCATACTTCGGCCACAGGCCTTTTTTTACACTTTTGCATTTTATTTTTAACATAAATTGAGGAGATTGACTAGTAAAACTTCTGAAGGTCACTGCTGCAGGGACATTTAAAGAGGAACTCACCCCCTCTAAATTATCTTCCTGCCTTCTAACTGCTTTTTCAAATGATGCTGAAAGTAGGCGTTACTTTAAGAGGCGGTCCTGAGCTGTGATTGACATGTAGCACTTCTCCGTGTTTAGATTACCTCCAGTGTGACTCTGCCGTGTAGGAGACAACGGGCGGGCAGGGGCGAGTGTGTCTGTCTGAGAGATGGTTTTATACTCCAGGAGGCGTGTCTTAGAGACGATGCTGGTGACATAGACATGTACCGCTGACGTGGAAATGTACCGCTTTCAGCCAATCACAAAATTCAAATGCAGTAGCCACCTTTTAACACTAAGAGGGCAGCACTAAGAAGTTTTTACACCAAAAAGTGTAGAATTTAACAAGTTTACATGAAAATGTCAGAAAATGCCCAGAAACTGAAAGGTTGCTTTAAAGACCCACTAATACAGTTTATAAGCAGAAAAAAGCTGTTTTGAGGGTGAGTTGCTATTTAAATGACTAAAATAGTACAATAAAATAAATAAATAAATTGATCCCAGTATAGTGTACCTCATTATCTGTGTTATTTCCATAAATTTTTGACAAACACAGATTGCTAAAATATAAACAAATAAAGGCAATATTACTAAAATAATAAGAAGCTGATGTGTCTCATGGAACACTGTGTTGAACAAAGTTTTACTTTCTGGAGTTTCTTTGCTTAGAACATTTTTTTCCTTCATAGAGTGATTAAACATCTCACAGTCCATTTTTCATGCATCAAAGTTAAACCTCAATCACAAATAAAAAAATTTTTTCTTGGTACTTAAACAGTTACAAATAAAACACCATAAAGTCATGAAATCAAGATAAAAAGCACCCAGTTTGGAGAAATTGTGACAGTGACCAAACTGTTAGTTTGTCAGTCTGATCAGAATAACACAAAGTGGATTACTGACATATAAAAAAGCTCAAATCTATAAAATAAGAATTACTGCAAATGCTATTTTACACTGGAGTGAGCTTTCAAATCTGCCTTTTGATTTAACACTTGGGTGTTTTTTGTTTTTATAATACTTAAAGAGGCCATTTAATACAAATTTCAGAACTTTGTGGTTATTTCTTAAGTATTAACCAGTAATATGAAACATTTTATATCTAAAAAACGTTAGGAAACACGGATTAACAGACCTTTCAATCTGTCTGCTTCAAAATTCGTCTGGTTCCGTCAGGCTTTGGCAGCAGCTCATTCATATTCATTTTTCAAATTTGCTGGACTCAGATTGACTAACAAACTAGCCTATGAGAGCAAGATATACTGTTTCCTGCCCATGCGCATAGCAACATCAGACGTACTCTCTTCCGGTTTGCTACGTCTTCATTCATACTAACGCAAAGGCAAATGTGCTCCCACACGGCGGCGTACTGACGGAGCCAGTTTCTGTTCATACTACTCCGACCCTGTTGCAAAGAAATTATCCGCCAGGACAGCAGGAGGCGCGTTCCTTACTTAGAGGTCTCCCGGTGCTTTATGTGTGGTTCCAACCATGAGAGGAACAAATAAATAGCAGGGACATTACGGCCACCGGCATCGCCACTGCTGCCCTTCAGGCCTCTTTTAATGCGAGCAAATTTGTCTTCAAGACTGTCAACACTCAAATAACACACAAAAGTGAAGCTACGTCATGCCGGAAATTACATTGGGTTGTTTGGCTGACCAATCACAGACGTGCGTCATCCGACGCGGCCGTCGTAAAGTTAGAAAATAGAGCGCGACTCCAACTGACCATCCGAGGCAGTTGGAGAGCCCATATGACGTCATCTCATGGCACTGCGTGCCTCCAACACGTCAGAGCTGCGTTAGTATGAATCCAGCTTTATGCTACAGCTTTTAGCCAGCAGCATGCTAGGCGTGAATACTAACCAGCAAAGGAGTTGTGATGAAACAAGTCCCGGGCGTTCAAACTCGGGTGTTATCACAACCTGCGTAGTTTAGGAGATAAAAACTAAAAGAGAAGTTGTTGACCTGTTTTCACACCCACCATGAAGCTAAAATATTCAACAGAAACCTCAGAAAAATCATTTTTAATGGAAGAGCCTCTTTAAGAAATAACCACAGAGTTCTGAAATTTGTATGAAAGGGCTTCTGTAACAGCAGTCTGTCACAAAGACAACAATCTATGTAATGTACAAAAGATGACACAAACATAAAATCACATTTTACCAACAGAGAGCTATTAGGTTATGTGTCATCAGGTCTTCAATAGACTGAACGTCGGCCAAATTCCAAAGTAAAACATTGAGAGACTGAAGAACTACTCATTAAGACCACTTAAAAGTCTTGCTCCTTTGAACCAGAGTTTAAAGAAAGGGGGTTTGTTTAAAACATGTAAATCTAATGTCATCCCTCACAGTAAGCAGTATATGGTTTGTTGTACAGTAAATTACCTCAGTGAGCTAATGATCTAACTTCCAGAAATTTGGTAAGAAATAAAAGGCTCTTTTAAATTGTTTTTCTTAGTTATTTCACACAATATGATATATTACGAGAAGATGAGCACCGCATTTGTTATCCCTCAAAGTCCCTTGTTTGCTTCCTGTTTTGTTTTTCTCTGCTGAAGTATTGCATGATATCAAAAGATGCCCTGTGACTAATACACCTCAAAAAACCTTCTCATTCCTACATGCCAGTGGTTAGTGACCTCTTTTTCTTCTTCCTTCTCTTTCTTTTTGCCATTTTTTTATATCAAGTTCTGCTGCCAGGTGTATTCCAGCATTACAACCAATAAGATGGCTCTCTTTATTTGGCATTCAAACAAATTAAGAACACGTGCAGCTTTTAATTGTAAAACTATTCCATATCTGAAAACCAAATGTTTATGTGCATCTGGGTACAAAGTGGGATATTGCTCTTTATTTAGTTTTCTTAAAATAACTTAAAAGCATTAAAACTGAAGTGCAACATGCAGCACAGGTGTTTAAACAAAAGGCTGTTTCTTGCAGATTCCTGGTGCATATACACATAACAGTTAACACAAACAGCAGCAACAACATAGCATTTAACATTTAATAAGCAGCAGCAGTAAAATTACAGCTTGAAAATGACTCAGTCAGCAGGGCAAAGCTGTTAGAACATAAGCATCAAAGTGTATTAAAGAGGTAGAAAATGAACTACAGTCTCATAAGATGCATTTGTTGGTGCAATTACAACGTTCATCCATTGTTTGATTTGAAGTAAGACTGATGTTCTTTCCAGCTGCTTGCCCTTCGTGTGTTGTTCCTACTTCTTGTGGCTTTAATTTTAGAGTATTGCTCAGGAAAATCTGGGTGGACGACGTAGCTACAAATTTATAACCAGAATCAGTGTGGTTCTATTGCTACAAAGGTCTTGGACAGGAACCTCAACCTGTTGTAGCAGAGACATCACCAATTTTAATGCAAGAATTAGTCCAAGTCATATTTTTTAAAAGTGCCCTGCCATAAAAATGTTTTTCTGTGTTTTCTGTTGAATATTGTAGGTCCACAGGTGTTCTTGGTTTCATACTTAGTGTAAAAATTGCACAATAACTTCTCTGTTTTTTCACTTAAATGAGGCAGGTGGAGGAATCAGGGGCATTTGAAAATCCTATCAGTGTGACGTCACACCTGCAACGTTAGCTCAGCTGTTCAATAGCAAACATTGTGGGCCATCAGCGTTGTGTGGACTTACACAATGGCTTTATGCAGGATGTTATTAGGTATGTTACTCGGACAGTCGTAGAGCTGTTGTGCAGCGTGGGAGGATAAAGGAAGTCGTGCTCACATAGGCTCACTGTTAGCCAATCAGAGTCCAGCGACTCAGCAGAATGAATATTAATGAGTACAGGCCCAGATCAAGGTCAGTTTTCAAGGAGTCAGATTACTCTGTGCTTGAACGACTGGAAAATAGTTTACCCTAACATCTTTTAGATATATTTCAGATTAATACTTCAGAAATAACCACAAAGTCGTGAAATTTGTGTGACAGCACACCTTTAAAATTTTGGTTATAATGTTAAATGTAACTGTTTATCATTAATGATTTATTAATATATAAAGTCAGTTAAAGTTGCCGTTATTCAGGAGTGTGAACAACATGTACCCAGAATTTAAAAAACAAACATAATTAATAAAAGTAAATGCAATAAAAAGTGAAAAAGGGGTCCACAGCCCAAAGTCCCAACAGTTTGTTTAAAAAGACATTTAGAGCTAATTGACCTTTCGCTGGCCCCACCCCAAAACAGACACACAACCGTTGTGAGCAGCTCTGACAAACATAACTCCAAACAAGATGGTGAAGCGGTGCATCCACATCTACTAACTACTAACTAGATGTCAGGGGGAGCTCAGTACTGAGGAGCGTCCCGAGAGGTGGCACAGTCCACCCACAGATGAGCGTGAGCCTGGATTGTCAGTAGCTGTCGGCGACGCAGGGGCCGAGCTTTTGAGGTGCTGGCAGCTGGAGGTGCTCGCAGGCTGCGAGGGAGGCTGGCTGCGAGCGGACGAATGCCACTCGGCACTACGAAAAGTCAAAATTTGCTTACAGGAAGTAGACAGGAAGCTGTATATTGCGCATGCGTGCGCATGCACATTCGTGTCATTTATGCTGTGGCAGAATGTCTTGTTTTCAATGATTTTCTACAATAAAACAGCTAAATCTTGTGTTTATTACTGTGGAGACATTTGGTCATATGATCCTTGTTCACACACAAACCAAAATTTGGTGCCAAGCTTGCAAGATCAAAGAAAAAAACACACAAAACGTTCACGTTTCTTCATATTTTGCCCTTTTTCAGTATAAGCTAAATAACCTTCATACATGTCATTATGATTTTTAAAATCTGCTAGGAATTCCGGATCAGAAAAATGCCACTACAACCATGAACACTATTTAGCTCGATGTGAAAATTGAGCAAAAAGGTAACGAGTTCAACAGAACAGGAAGTGGGCCACTTTTCCGCGATGCGCATGCGCATGTGTGTTAGCAGCATGTAGCTGCTAAGTGGGATAACATTTTGTTTTAACCAAATTTCAGCAACATCATGTATATAATACTGTCGGAACCTTTTGGTCATATCATCCTTGTTAACACACAAGCCAAAAATTGATAGTATACTTAGTTATACTTGCACGATCAATGAAAAAAAAAACCCTATCTACGTTGTTCATATGTTACTATTTTTTGGTATTATCTACATAACCTTCACAGACGTCAGTATCATTTTCAGAATCTAACAGTGAATTATGTTGAGAACTATGTGTAAATTGAGTAAAATGGTAAAGTACTACAATCTCCTTTCTCATAAACGTAAACAAAGATGACGATGCGCTACATCTCGCGAGATCTCACGAAGTTTAAGTGAGCTTAATATGGCAGGAAAAAATCCCCGGTTAATGCATGCGTTTTGATGAAGAAAATACCATTTATTTTTGGATGCTGAGGAGTTATAGCCCCAAAAATGGCATCGGGAATTGTGAAATATGGTTCCCCATAAGGGACAAGAGGTGGATTGCTACTGAGTTTATTGGTATTTGTGTAAAATGCTTCGGAAGTGAAGAACTCCAAGAACTTGCACTTTTCATATTGCTCGGCAGAGCTGATCTGGAGAGAGGAAGGAGATCAAGGCTGGTTCGATTTGGAAGATGTTGTGAAGGTTTTGCTCCGAAAAAGGTCACTGACATGGCTGGACATACCTCTTCCAGTCATGATAATCTGTTGCGCTGGTCGTGTTTGTCGGACTTAGCAACAGTAACTAAGGGGGGTGGGACTTGGCAAAAGGTCAATTGACTACAGGAAGTAGTTTATGTTAACAATTGCAAATTAAAACAAATGTCATCGATGTCATAGTGTTGGATTTTTGGTGGTGGATTTTGTCATTAAGTTTTATTTTTGGGATGTTCTTTCATTACAAAAAGCATAAAACTGTATCAGTTTTATTCAAATTTTAACTATTAGGAGTATTGATTTCATTTGCAGGTTGCATTATTTGAGGTATTTAGTTAATTAGGCATGAGTTGTTGGATTTTCCTCAGCTCCCCAGTCACAGCTTCACACACCTGCTGCTCACCTGTTTTCTCTCCATATTCACTCCTTCCAACATGTTTACTCCTCAGTTTCCTCATCCTGCTGTTTACCTCTTCTCTGTTCACAGTTCCCTGAGGTTCCTGCCTTTTCTGTTGTACATGTTCAATTCCTGCCTTGTCAGCTTTTCTGTTCTTTCTATATTAAAGCACTTGTATATTTTAAATACCTATGTCTTTATGTTCTCATCCAGAGTCCTCAAATCCTTCAGATTTGCTTAAAAACAGTCACTAACACATGTATCAAAAAACAATAGTAAAAGTAATTTGTTTTTCTGAGAACTAGGTTTTCTCTGTCTGACCTCTGAGGACTTCTTTGTGTAAATCTGTGCAAAAACAAATCATATATTGTGAAGGGACATTAAGGAGACATATTAGATCTCATGCTTAAATTACCTCATATCAAGGCCTTTTTTCTTTTGCTCTTCGAGAGCAGAATGTAATGTGTTCTCAAACTGTGTTCCTGTTGGTTCTTTGATANTGTATATTTGAAATATCTATGTCTCTATGTTTTCATCCAGAGTCCTCAAATCCTTCAGATTTGCTTAAAAAACAGTCACTAACACATGTATCAAAAAACAATAGTAAAAGTAATTTGTTTTTCTGAGAACTAGGTTTTCTCTGTCTGACCTCTGAGGACTTCTTTGTGTAAATCTGTGCAAAAACAAATCATATATTGTGAAGGGACATTAAGGAGACATATTAGATCTCATGCTTAAATTACCTCATATCAAGGCCTTTTTTCTTTTGCTCTTCGAGAGCAGAATGTAATGTGTTCTCAAACTGTGTTCCTGTTGGTTCTTTGATATACAGTGGGGCTGTACTGTTTAAATTCTTTAAAAATCAGACAATGTGATTTTCTGGATTTTTTTTCCTCATTTTGTCTCTCATAGTTGAGGTATACCTATGATGAAAATTACAGGCCTCTCTGATCTTTTTAAGTGGGAGAACTTACACAATTGGTGGCTGACTAAATACTTTTTTGCCCCACTGTACATAATGAAACCAATTTGCAGGTAATTGTCTCATCCTCATCCATTGCCAAAAATGGTGTTGAACATAGAAAGATAAACTAGGAGGAAACAATATGAGCAACAGAAACGTTTACGGTGATTTGATATTTTACGAGTGTAAACACAGATTTTTAGCCTTTTCTAGGTAGAAAATAAAGAAAACAAGTATATTTTTGTTTGAAGTTCTATGCATGATCTACGTGTTAACTCAGTTTGTGATATACAGACAAATATTCATAAAATAAATGCATTTAATATGTACTTGTATGTATGTCCTTTTTCATTTAACTGGGAAATTATCTCAAATGCCGAGCAATTTGCAGTTTTTTTAACGGCTTCATTTGGCTATAAAAAGACTATTTAACAGCATTCTTTTCTAAATGTGTCTGAGATAAAAGAATCTTTAGAAAATCAATTTCATCTGAACAAAAGCACCAGATGGGTTCCACAGGTGGCAATAATAAGCAATAAGGCTGCTGAGAAATTACATTTATATGCCACTGTTTTTTAAATAGGTTTCAGACTCATGTACAATCAAGCCAAAAAGCTTCAGATTTCCTGTTGCCTTTACACGTTTTCCGACTCAAACCCAATATATATACTAGTTCCTGTGAATCGGTGTATTGTAATTAACAAAGGCTTCTTCAAAATGAGGTGAGCAACACACACGAACTTGTTCAACAGCAGTTTGGTTCAAGTATATTACTAGCTTAAGGCAGTAATGCACATCCACATACTAAATCATTTTAATACTGCACACTTGTCATTGGCGAGTGTAAATTGCTTTGTGCTTTGTGTCATCAGGGATGAATTACAGCGGCGCAGGTTACTGACATCAGCTGCCTCAGGCACTGCTTTTTTTGGTGTCTGCATGAAAGCAGAAATCGAGTGTTTTACCATAAAGATAGAACACACACACTGAAATGAAAGTAAATACCTTCCCCCCATCTGGTCACCAGGCGCTCATTTTATCCTCACCAAACATATGTTTTCCATCTCCCCCACATCTTTCTCTCCAAAAAGTCCTGAATTAGCTTTGACCTTCTTTAATGAAAAGTGAAAGAAATACAGTGGCTTCTTACAGTGCTGAGACTCAGCTTCTGAAATAGCATGCTGTTTTTTTTTTTATCAACCCCCAAGTGGCAATTATGAGTTGCACCTAACTCAGCTTTCCGCTACGCTTTCTAGCTAGCAGGTGGCCTTTTAGATAGAATAAATGCCAGTGACAATGTGGTAAACAGTTTCCGTGCATCTTCTATGCTAATGGCATAAGCACTGTTCAGAAAGTAGCCCCCCCAAAAATAAATAAATAAACTCATAAATATCTGGAGCAAATTGCCACAAGTTGAGGAAGATGTATTTGTGTGTGCATGTCACAGATGGAGATGAACAGATGAAATGTAATTTTGCCAAACATGATCACCTAAAGAGTAACGTTGATTCCTGAAACTCTGACCTTTATCAGACAGTTATTGCTGAAGCACAAATAGACATAAAAACGCAAACATTTTATTATATCATGTTTCGGTGCTGATGTTTATGTAACTACGATGGCCCCTTCATTAATATAGCAGACCAAACTTTTCTTTGGGAATGATATTAAGACTAAAAATGATAACTTGCATAAACTTCTTGAACCAATCTTTTTCAGGTCTGTGCCTGATACTGAAAAGTTTGTTTATCATCCATGGTATCGTCCATGGCTGTAGGAACACTCTTCATCTAGGGGTTGTGTGGTGATACGCACATGCATGAGTACACTGAAACCATATGTGTAAAGTCTTACAGTCTTAAAGTTGAGCAGAGCACATCTGATGACGAATAAGCGTGCAATGTCCGCGATAGAAAACAACAGACAACAATGGAGCATGGGATGGAGCACGAGCATTCAGCGGTTGATGTTTGGAAGTATCGGCACTATTTTCAGTTTGATTCTGTAAAAACGACACTGCACTGGAAGAAAACTTTTATCTACAGCAAAAAACCCAACTTCCAACCTGAGCAAGCACCTAGCTAACCAGCACGGGAATGTGAAGCTCACAGAGAGTCCGACTGACATCACAGCTGCAGCTGCTAAGGTGGATTCTACGTCAGACGGCCCTACTGCTACTAAACAGGTGAAGATAGAATTAAGAGCCACCGGACTTGGTGCCGCCGAACTGAAAAAGCTCATCGCTGGCTATGTAGTGGAGGAGATGTTTCCAATTTCATCATATCAAACTGTACTTGCAGTATAAACCCCCACAAGTTCTTTCATTTTTGTTTGAATAGTTTCATGCTAAGTGTTACCTCTCATACACAAGGGGTTGCAAAACCCTCAACGATAAAACACTGGCAAAATGTCGCTAATTGGTAAAGGATCTTTTATCAAAGTAGCTATTAATAGTCAAATTTATAGCAAGCGTCTGAGGAACATTAATGTGCAAAATAGACTATGCGATCTATTTTAAGTATTATGCCTATAACTTATTATCACATGGCTAATTTCAATAAAAGCATAATTAATATACAAATGAGTGTTTACTTTACTTTGAGGTTTTGAGGGCTCATGGGATTGTTTTATTTTAAACTTTCTCCAGTAACTATAGCTGTGCTGCAATGCTAATACTAACTTACACATAAACAGGAACAAAAGAAACAACAGTTTATTAGTTAGTTATTTTAGGAAAGTGCTCTTGCCAACAGCATATTTTTTAGCAGACGCAAACATATTATTTGTTTGTTTATTTATTTATGTTTGTTTGTTTATCCATCCATCCGTCCGTCCGTTTATTCACAAGGACAAAGAGCTCTCCAAATTTTGGTTAAACTATATATGTTTCAATTTCCTTTTTTTTTTTTCATTTCCTTTTTTTGGCCCTTCTCCATCTCTTAATCTAATACATACTGAACTGGTTCTTGAAAATTCACAATGCCCATTTTTGACACTTCATGCGAAACTTACAGTTTTCTGGTCAATTTTGAGAAAATATTTGATCGTTACCCTCTTGCTTTTGACAGCTGTTGATGCTACTCTTTGTATGGAGAAGAAAACTCCTCTTGCCACTTGAAAAAACTCCAGCTGGTCACACTCACTTGTCTTCTGCAAAATCAAGACCTGCTGTCAGATGTTGTTTTATTCAAAAAGTCAGCTCTTGGCAGCACAAAAGTGATTTTTGGCTTCTCAAAACCTTTTCATAAGCTGTGGGTTCAGTTTTTATCATGTCAGCTTCTGACAGGAAATACTTCACTGTCACAAATATGAATTGAACTTTTGTTTCTTGCCTGCACTTTCTGTAGAACAATAATGTTTTTAATAACTTTGTTTTGCTAATATCTTTAACTTTAATCAAGTTACAGTTGCTCTTTCAAGGGCCACTTGAAGAGTTTTGCAGGTTCTGTTCTGTCCCAAAGCATTGCAGTAACTAATAGCAAGGCAAAATTAACAGTATAGACACCAAACTATAGTACCTGATGCAGCTGGTGGTTAGTAAACCTGACCGTTTAAAGGTAATTCCTTTTTGTCTCTGTATTTAAGGTGGGATATGGAACTTGGAACAGAATAACACGGTATAAAGCCTTCAGCCATCTGGGTGCCAGGCTCGTTAACCTCCCCGTGCGCATGCTCCGATGCTGAGGTCGACCGATATTCCTCACCAAACCAACTCTGATCCTGGATCACAGCAGGACAATAAAATATCATGAGTTCAGCTCACTAATCATGCTCTCCAGCCCCGCTGATCACACACTGACTCTGATAAAAGCAGCTCCTACCTGTTTGTAGCTCAGTCATCGATTCAGTCCGTGGTAAAGAGTTCATAGTTGTTCCGCGGCTCCAAAACTTCCTGCAGTCCCTCTTAAGATCCTCTCTCCTCCCCACACACCATCCTGCATGCCCCATTTATCCAATAAAATAAAAAAAGCAATAAAATCCTCCGTGGTGTGTCTTCCAGTCGAATAAAGTGGCCTGAAGCTCCTCCACTTCAGCAACATGTAGCTACGTGTTAGCTAGCAGCTAATGAAAAACGTTTCTAAACAGAACTTCTTGTCACATGGGAAACTCTCTATGGCAAGCAAATAAGGTATATAATCACCACATATCCCCGGTGCTTCAGCTATTGGCTGGTAGATGTAAACAAAATGCCAACGTCGTGCCCGCCAAAATTAAGATTTTATATTTTACTTCAAATATAATTTTTAAAGGAAATGCTGTATTTTCATTCTACAACTCTCTAAACCCCCCCGTGGAGGTTTTATTTTATTATAAATATTGCTTTTTATTAAAATATTCCATATCCCACCTTTAACTGTAAATAAATTATGCAAGGAATAGATTTGTGTCTTAAAAAGTCTCATAACATTTCAGTTACCAGTTCCTTACAGTTCAAAACTGTATGTCACAGACGTAAGACACATTAAACCAACCAAAAGGATTTTTTTAACTTCTACACCATCAAAAAGCAAGAAGACAACTGATTTATTAAAAAACTTAATTAATGACTGACTTTCCTTCAACTTTTCTTCTCCACAGACTAATGTCAAAGTATCCATCAGACTGATTAATTAATCAGATCTAAGGAATTTCAAGCTTCATTGAAATAGGAATGAACAGGTATAGATAATGAGTGACTTATGAGACAGAGCAGTTAGCAGAAACAACAGACAGATATGATAGCTGACGTCACAGATGTGGTACTCAGCTTCAAGAATGTAGTTTGTAGTTGCACAGGTTAATCCAAGTAAACAAATCCAATATCCAAATTTCAGTTCCAAATCAGATAACGTCAAATGTGGTCCCTTAGAACACTCTGAACACAACATATTTATTAAATGTGTTATTGTCCATCTGATAAAAGTTCAGAATCTGAGAGCTGCGCATCATTTCTACACAAATTTGATTTAGCGTTTCCTTCTTCTATTTTCTTAGAGCCTGAAGATCACATGTGTCAACTGTGATCTCTGGCCTTGTTTTCCCTCTCTCCAAACTCCTTACATTTTTTAACAAAAAAGACGAAAAGCAACATTACTTTTTTTTTTGACAAGCACAGCAAAAAGAAATACAAAAGAGAAAATCTTACTGTGGGAGAGCCTGCAGGTCTCTGCCTGAGTCTTTTTTAATATTTAAATAATCATTTTAAAAGACTACACTTTGAAGATAGTTGGTATACTGACAATGGATCAAAAGATTTTCTGTGATTGTGGCATTCACAAGGAGTTTTTCCCCCTTTGACAGAAAACGTATATCAAAGGAAATTTTGCCCATCTGAATAACTTTCAAGCAGTTACAATGAGTAAAATTTTCCAAGGCTTTCATAGCAGTGACTACAATGGCACATCAACACACAAAAAATAACTTCTTGACTCTTATTGTTAGCCAAAATGTCAAAAAAGGTACAGCAGTTGGAAATGAGTAAAGAAAAGATTCAATTTTACAAACAGAAATTTAGCAAATGAAACCTTAACTGATGCTTCTTTGCTTTCCCCTTATGTGTAATTTGCAATAAAACACACACTTGTAGGTTTTGGCCTTTGTAGTAAAACGATATACTGTCAAAATATGATGAAGGTGAGAGGTTTGGAATGGTGGATCTAAATACAGAACAGTTTCTGAAGGCAGATGTCAGAAAATCCTAACAACAAACTTAACAAACACCCAAAGTAAAACATAAATAAGATAGAACAATCATATCAAAGACAATGCTAAAAAGCAAAGAATGAGGAACCTAAACTCAGAAATAGAAAATGACCAAACATTAAATTTAGAAATACTAGCACAAAATCTTAAAACCTTTACAAATGCACAATAAATTTCAAGCAAATCAACCATGCTGCTTAAAATGTCAAACATTTCGTTGATATACATGACAAGCTGACTATGCAACAGCAGGAAGAAATGAAAAATCCTTTACGTTTACCTTTTATGGTTATCTTAGTTGGTGTGTTTGACTCCAAAAAATAACTTGAAATCCGACATTTTTTGCGAAGAAAAAAGGTGAATGAAGTAGTGGATGTTGAAACACAGTTCAACAAATGGTACTGTGTACGAGTAGGTTCAGACCTGTTCTGGCATAATTCCATGACCTTTTTCAGGCCCGACCCGACCCCTTTATTTAGACCACCTCTGTCTTGGTCTGAAGCGTACTGAAGTAGCCCAACACACCCACCTATGGGCTGATTGGTCCAGTAAAGTGATGTCAGTTACACGCCTACTTAAGTAGTGGTAGTCACTGATTGGCAGAGCGGTGTTCATGGGAAGTGATGTCACAAAAAAGTACCAAAATAACTCAATGTCCTCCATTATTGTCTCCCACTCTCAATGTCCATGTTTGTTTACAACTCGTGTAGATTATGAATCAAATCACAGACCTTTTGCTCCACTTGCTAAGCTGAGCATACGCCCATCACTTCCCCATTCCTGAGATCTGACTGTCCTGTCTGTTATAATTCTACCTTTTTTGGGAGCGCTTACAATGTCAAATGGGAAAAAATAAAGAAGAGAGAATTTGCAACAGAGCCAACAGGTGTTGCTGCAAAGACTGTTGACTGAATGTTTTAACATCCTGCTTTTTCTATTTGTCGTTTCAAATCATTTCATTTCATGAAAGTGTTTGAAAATTTGATCATGCAGTGAAATTTGTTTTACTTCATCATTATACGGAATAATGCTACTTGGAGACAGAAATCTAATATAATATTTACACTTTTGTTTCTATTACATGAGAATCTTACCAAAATGCACATTTTGTAATTATTACCTAAAATAAATAGAAAGATGTTTTAAAAATGTCTTGGAATAAGATATTCATCCAGTTTTTTTGTGTGCCAGACTATTTCTGTTGGATTCAGCAGGAGTTGCTTTGCAGGGGTTTGCCCTCTGGCTCTGAGTCTGTTCACAACTTTCATTGACAGAATTTCAAGGCACAGCCAAGGGGTGGAAGGTCTCCAGTTTGGTGGCCTTCAGACTGGATCAGTGCTTTTTCCGGATGACGTGGTCCTGTTGGCCTCAGTCGAACAGGGACCTCCAGCGTGCACTGGAACAGTTTGCAGCCAAGTATAAAGCAGCTGGGATGAAGATAGGCACCTGACCTAACTGAAGCCATGTTCTTTAAACAGAAAAGGCCAGAGAGATGAGCCACTGCAGCAGGGGGAGGAGTTTAGCTTTATAAACCTGAAGCAAAATGTCACAGTCACCTATTTTAGAAAAATCAAACAGTTTATTGGCTTATCTTTATATAAAACTGAGATAATTATAGCTTATATGTGTTATATAATAAAATAATACAGTGTTAGTAATAACAGAATTGTAACTTGTGACTCTAGTCCACCAGAGGGCAAAAGACATTAAGAGGTCAGACTGGACGTCTAAGTTTTCCTCTGTTTTTAAAAAGTGAAGCTATAGGATCTCCTTTACAAGCACTGCCATGTTGTATCTTTAGAGTCAGAGTCTTTGCGCTAAAGAAAGTTCCGCCCACTCCCCTGAACACAGTAATAGTGTTTTGGGGTTTTTTTGTTCTTTTTTGTGGGGATTCTGTCTATTTATTTTTGCTTCTTGTCTTAGCAGAAGGACTTTCAGCATGTTTTTTATTCTGCTGTTTTCAGGCCTGAGATAAAAATCTTCAGATAGTTTTCCTTGAGTGGTGGAAGTCTATAGATTTGAGATGCCTTTGGGATTTACTTCCTTGTACAGAGGTCGCATTCTTTTCATCTTTTGTCATTGAGTGATGTTTGTTTCTGGGTTTGTTGATGTTTTATTTAATCGACTCTTCTTTTTATCAGAGAAATGTTTCCTGTGCTACAGACTCAAACACAAGCCCCAAAGAATATCTGCTTAAACCTTTAAATGATCCTGCCTTCTGAACACCTTACACAAATCAACTCCTTTCTGCTAACTAAAGTTCAACTTTGCAGTCAAAAAATGATTTTTTCAATGTTAATCTTTCCAAATATGGAGTGTCAATATCCCACTCAAATTCTATCAGCTTGTTGCTTAAGTAACTTTAACGTGTGCTTCTTGTTGGAGGAGCTCACTTACTATGCTGCTGATGAAGTGTCCGTCATGTGGAAGAAAATGCAGAGCTTCTTTATTCAGAGTGAACTAAACAAAGCTTGTGTCCTCACTCTGCATGAACATGTACAAAGATGATGTTATATGTTTTTGTGACATTTTGAAGAATTCAGAAGTAAGTTAATGAACTTGCTGCCTGTGCTTCTACTGACCAGTGGAGTGGACACCATGCCAAACATCCTGTATGAAGGAGAGAACTTCTAAAAATGTATTTAATCTCATCTATTTGCACATTTTTAGGGTTTTGGAAAGAAGAATCTCAATTTATTTTATTTTTAATAAAGGAAAGACGCAGTCGTGACTCTCAAACGCTCAAATATTGTCTGTTTTTTTCCCATATGACCAGCAGTTGTAACTGGAGATCAATGTGTGTGTGAGGGACTAGAGACATCTCGTTATGTAAGAGGAGTTGGATTGCTGGAAAGGCAGCACCAAATAAGGAAGCACAAGATCTGGTGTGCTGGGAGACAGAAAATGGACAGCAGAACAAAAAGCTCATCCCAGTTTGGGGATAACCCTCACATTATGTTATGCCATTGCTTTTTACTGCCAAAGTCGGTCTGATGGCTGAAGAAAATGAATGGCTTACTTTTCTTTGTGTAGTTTTTGTTTCAAACTAGAGCTGCACGGTGGTGCAGTTGGTAGCACTGTTGTCTTGCTGCAAAAAGGTCCTGAATTCAAAACTAGCCAGGATCTTTCTGCATGGAGTTATCATGTTCTCCCTGTGCATGCATAGGTTTTCTCTGGGGGACTGTGGCTTCTTCCCACAGACTAAAAACATGCATGTGTGACCGTGTGTATGAATGGTTGTCAGTCCTGTGTAGCCCGGTGATGAAATGGTGGCCTGTCCAGGTGTAACCCCGCCCCTTTCCCAGTAGCCACTGAAAATAGGCATCAACTCCCTATGATCCTGAACAGGTTACAAGTTGGTAAAGAAAATGACTGACTAAAGTAAAATTCATGTCCATATCTATGTCTTTGGTACGGTAGTCCTGCAGGACTGGTTATCCAGACAGAGAGACAGAAGCTCACTGTGTAACCCTAGTATTCGGGGTCTTTGTCGTCTAAACTATGGTGATGAAAGAGTTGAGGAAATGCCAGCTACTCCACCCTGTTCCTTTGCCCTGCTTGCTAGGGGTGTGGCCACTAGCGGAACAAATCAGAGCCGGGCAGAGGGCAGCGCAAATGACCGGACCCTTAATAAAGCTCTGACGGGGGTGGATGGCTGGGGATGAGTTTTACCCACAGTGCACTTGGAGACAATATTGGTGATTCACTTATAAATTCGCATGTCATAGCGCTACATGTTAGAGTGAAAATAAAGTCAGTCATGCAGCACATTTTATTCTATATTTTACACCTACTACATCTCTGAAGTCAGTCGTTCTTGTAATGCTTTTAGCAACCATAACACAAACCTGACTGGGCAAACTACATAAACCCTGCATAAAATTGATAATTGTGCATTACTATAATTTGTGCCCAGACTCATGGGTGAGCCTATTTTCTCACCCGTCTTCACCAGCAGTTGTGGAAGACGCCAGAGTCTCACATCACACATCTGAACTGGGCCCCTCTGATGCCTTGGCTGGAGGCGTGCAGCCCCCTGAAGCCCTGCCCCTGGGTGTGGCGGTGGTGTGGTGGTGTAGCAGCATCATAATGATCAATGGGCCTCAGAGATCACTGAGACTAGCAAACCAACCCGTAACCTGTGCTGCTTAAGACCTTTGTGTTGATTGATCTCCTGTTATCTAAAAAAAGGATGTTGCTTTGTTGAATCAGCCAAACAAGAGAAACACAATTTAGTTTTACTATATGAATAAGAAATTAATTATGTGATGAGTAGTAAACAGCAGTTAAACCTGCTGTTTATTTCCCGATTTTTTTTAATGAGCGTACATTACAATGGACATAAATACTTAAAAACACTTGTTTTATGGCCTCCTCTAGTTTCCCATTAATCATCTTAATGTTTATTTAGTGCAGAGCATGTAGTTAGAGGAGACAATGGTTGTTCACTGATTAATGATTGTGGAAAAGTTGAGTTTAAAAACAGTGTTAACAAGCCACAGTTAGAACAAGCAAAAAAAAAAAAAAAAAAAACTCAATAAGCATCAAAATCTCTTTTGTTTTTGTCATCACCGTAACAGATCATTCTTAGCAGGATTTCTAAAACATAACATGCAAATGCCAAACATGTGTTTAATATGTTTTAAAAAGCTTAGAAGCACTTGCTCAGGGGAGAAATGTTTGTTATTAATTTGAGCCTAGATAAAGATTTAATGGTGTCCAACAGCGTGCGATCATCTCACAGCAGTTCATTTTCTCCTGCTGTTCTACTGGAGAGCTCACTGAAAGGCTAGCAGGTCCATCCATCTACCTGGCTGCTTGTTTTTCATTTCCTCAGGCAGTAAGAGTAGGTCCAGGAGTCGACAGCTCTCACAGCACTCTGCCTGGCACCGTACAACCAGACACTCGGTGCACTGGAATAACCTATCAATCTTAAAATTGATCTGATACAACATGAGTACCAGGAATCACAAAATATATTGGGCCCAACTGTGGTTTTTTCTAAGTGATTAAAATAAAATGACATCTCTTTTTTGTTTCTTATGACATTTAAATGTGACTTGATGTGAAAGTTGCGTCTGTCAGTTAGTTTATGCTCACTGATTTTCAGCTGGGATAAGTGACACAAGTTAATACAGGCTGTTCTGTCAAGGTTGAAACATCAATGCCAAGACTGTAGGTGAGGCTCTCTCACAGAATGGGAGTAATGATATATACAGCACAGTGGCAGCTGTGTGGTTTTTACATGGTTAGACAGCAGATTTATTATTCAGGCTTAGGATTTTATATCGCTGATGCAGCTTTTTTTCACATTATTCTGAAGCTGGCTGCAATTAAGGATAATGGCACAAAGTCAGTTTGATGTGTTTTTGTCTTTTACATGGGTGTTGTAGCATTCTGCATTCTGTGCTGGAAATATGATTCAGAAATCATGGTGCGTGAAGTCCAGTAGCTGTCATTACAGTTCCTGTTCTTTGTCTCATTTTTTTTTTCTTTTTAGGAATCTTAGCCCATTTGTCTTTTTCAGATGAGGAAAAATACTGATTGTGACATTGTTTTAATCAGAAAAGAATCAGAATCAGGTTTATTCAGCCTGGTATGTTACACACAGGTCATTTCCAATTCACATTTTTTCTTGTAGCTAAATTGATGTAAGATAAATAGAGATTATTAGACACAGATACTAGAGACATTTAGCAAAGTAGTGGTCCACCAAATGTCTGGCGATTTGAAGCTTGCTTATACGGATAAACAGGGAGAGAAGAAGTCATTTCTTTATTAAGGTGTTAAACGTAATATAACGTTAAACAATATCGGTTCTGTAGAAGTTCACCAGCAGCTCCTTTGGCCGGTTGAATTTTTGAGGTGCTGCAGTGACTGATCCTTTGTTGGTGTTTATTTCAGCTGGTGGGTGATGGTGGTCCCCAGAAACCTGAATGAGTCCATTATGTCTGTGTATGACAGAGGTGGAGGGCTCCTCCAGAAGTTCACTACTATTTTCACAGTTTTTAGAGTTGGTGTTGAATTCTATACTATGCTGACTGCACCAGAGGACCAGCTGTTTTACTTCCTGTCTGTAAGCAAACTCGTCTCCTTCCCTGATGAGGAAGATGATTGTCTTGTCATCTGCAGACTCAAGGAGTTTAACAGATGCTTCACTGGAGGAGCAGCCATTGGTCTAAAGTCAGATTAGCAGAGAAGTAGATGAAATAATAATAAGCTAAACTTTAACAGAGTCATTTAATTTAATTTATTACCTTTGGTCCAGGTATTGTTAACTTTAAAGGTACAGTATGTTGGAATTAGACCTTGTTGTCAAATCCAAATCCTGCAGTTCATGCAGAAAAAAAAAAGTTCTTGGCCACTTGCCCCCTCCCCTCCCGTTTTTTTCTGTTGAGTTGTCAGTTCTGAGGTTGATGTTTTTGTTTCTCTTGTATTTGCTCAAGTTTTGGGAATGTCTGAAGGTCTATTTGTTCAGCATTGAGTTTTCCTAAATGCGTTTGAACGCCCCATCACGTGCAGCTCGGCTGCTCAGTTGGAAGGATGTGGTGATTTCTTACTTTTTGCTGCTGGTCGTTGTGGAATTACAGCTGCTCGTGTTGAAGACTTGTCAGCCTTGCCGACTCACGTGATTCGTTATGAAACCAGGAAGTCTGGACGTGTAAATAATGATTCCGTTCTGGGCTAGTCATTTTAAAATGACAGAAACTAGTGACCACCCAGCCGGCTGAGATCAAGATTTGTTACAATGTGACTTTACTTTCAACATTGGTGGGACTTTTGTATTTCACAGTAAAATTCTTACATACTGTACCTTTAAAATTCACAATTAAATACATGTTATATTTCTGTACTTTTAATGAAGTTGTTTTTCAAAACTTTTGCAAAAACTATATATAATTTTACAACTTCTGTTTGCGTGTAAAAGAATTCTGTATCCAAAAGCCTATTAAGATCTTTGTCATGCTGCAGTTCAGCTCAGCATAAACAAAAACATTTTCTCAGCCTCCCCATCTTCTTATAAATCTCATGATTTCTTGAAAGGTGTTGCATTATTGCCTTTACGTTTTGAGATTTTTAACAAGATTTCCTCAATGAAAACACTGATTAAATTATTTTTGGATGTGTGCAACTGATCTCTGCTGGTACTGTAGGCACTTTTTAAAAAATGTCATGATGTGTGATAATTATAACTGTGAAGTTGTTTACATGAAGGGGTAGCTGATTAAGCCAACGTTATGCCAGACTCCATATACGTTTTTGAGGAGATTGTGCAGATTTAAAGCTCAAGCAAAGTGAAAAGAAACAGGGAGAAAGTTTAAACCCTCTCTTCTTTTTCCTGTGATGCAAACTGCAAGAACACTGGAAAATAATATGGACAAGTTTGTAATACTGATTAGAACAGAACAAGATTGGAAATGCATGTGTTTCATTATAACATGACTACAGGGAGACAATAATTCAGACTATAAAACCTCTCAAGCTGGTTTTCACTGTGTTTGAGCAGATGTAACATGCTTAAAACCAGTGGTGGCTAGCCAATAGAGGGCGCTAGGGCGCCGCCCTCCCTATCAGATACATGATGTGGAAACGTATAAGAAATATTTATTTTTCTTTTTTTAATTACATGTACTTAGAGTTAAAAACACTCATGTATATTTATACACTGAGAATATGATATAGAGCAGGGATTCCCTAAGTGTGGTGCGCGCACCCCTGGGGGTGCATGAGCTGCCACTAGGGGGTGCGCGAGGTGAAAAATGTAATGGCGGACAAATGTAATGATAATAATTACAAAACACAGTATTGTTTCCCCACACAATAAAGATGTGTAAAAAAAAATTTCCTCTGTAAAATTGTAAACAATGACAATTAAAATTACTATTAAAATGCACTTCATCTAGAAATGAAGTGCAGAAGAAGTTCTTCTTCTACTACAACACAATTTAAGTGCGCACCTAGCTTGTGGCCTTTACTTCATTCATTATCGCAAATATGCTCAAATGGTTTAAATCGGGGAAACTGTCAGTTGAGAAATTGAAAGACAAAGGTACTGATAAAGGAGCGGAACCAAGAGAGAGTAACGAATCAAAGACAACAGAGGATAGAATTGCGACGGATACGGGAGAAGAAAATGAACAGGAGTTAAAAAATGATGAGCTGGAGGAGACGGAAGAGGGAAAAAGTGTTTCAGATTAATTCAAAAGCAGGAGTGCATTGTTGTGGTCATTAGATCATCATTAGATGAGGTTTTTGTTCATTTGAGTAAACATGCTGTCTTTAATATAGCCTAAATAAAATTCAACATCCTTTCAACAATAACAAAAATGCTTGTGGCATTTTTTTTTAAAGTGCAGGGGGTTGGGGGTGCGTCAACACGAGCGGAACATAAAAGGCGGTGCGTGGCAAAATAAGTTTGGGAACAGCTGATATAGAGGATTACTGAAAGACAGAAATTGCTTTGTAAAACATGATTTCCTCCTGCTTCTTCACTTCTCATATGTCTAGTTCAGCTCTGGGGCGCTGGAGAAAGCGCCCTCAGGAGGCGGGCTTTTAGAGCGAATTAGCCAATAGCAGTTCTGCATTACCAAATGGAAGAACTTAATTTAGCCAATAAACGCAAAGAAAATAACTTCACAAAGGGCGATTTTTGAAGCGCCCCAAACCACGTTTAAATACCGCGAGATCATCTGCTGTCAAACAGCCGTTAAATGAGAAAGAAAAGCAGTATGTGAGAGGCTTCTCTCGGAGCTAGCTGGATGTAGCTATGCTAACTTGGTTGTTGTAAGCAAGCGGCTCTGATCCTGGATGGTTAAAGGAGTGAAGAGGCATATGAAACATCTTTCTGAAAAATAAAGAAGCAAGAGAACACCAGCAGACACGTGATAATGAAAGTAAGTAATGTTTTCTTTTTGTTTTCTGGTAGAATAAAACTGAACAGAAGGGAAACCTGTTAAACCCAGTCTGTAAAGATAAAAAAGTTTTCAGGAAGTTTAAAATTATGACTAGTAGATGGCTGTAACTTTATTATAATAAAAAAAACTGTTTTCCAGGTGTGTGACACCATCCTGCTGCACATTGAAGAGTGTTTTGTCTTCATTCAGCATCTCGTCAGTGTGACCTGCTGCATGGAGAACAGTTTCTACATCACAGTGGGAGGTTTCCTGAGACACACTGGACACAACTGTGGAGGTTTATCCAGTACTGGACAATTGAAATGATCAAACATTTAATGTTTATATTATATTAAATATTAGCTACTTAACACAAAATGTAATGTTAATACACAAAATTTGTCTGTTTGTCTGACTAGATTAACCAGTTCTGGTAAATATTTTTTTATTTTACAATTGAATAAAGTCTTTGTTAAATATTTAACTTAAGTTGAAAAGGACTTTTAATATAGGGTTTACATTAACTCATCTTTACAAATGTTTTATTATGCAGCCCCACCCAAAAAATATCTCACCAGCCGCCACTGTTGAAAACATAGATGGACATTGACATGAACTGATGATTTTTCAGTGTCTTTGTTTTGGTTTTACATTAACACCAATTATTACTTTAGATTATTTTTCTTTTCTTTACTCATGGAAACTAAAGATGTGCAGGTAGACATCTTACAATTGCTTTGAATTAAATCATCTTTTTTTATGGATGCACTGGTACCAATATCAGGTATAGAGGCTGATACCTAATGTACTCGTATCAGTATCGATTAGTTAACCGATACCATGAACCAATACTTAAAATGTGGAAAGTCTACAATAATTTCACAGAAAATGTTTATTTTTTACTATAAATTTTAGTTTAGTGGTTTTTATTAATATTGTATTTTTTATCAAGTTCAAAATCATTTGTTGTAACAAGCAAAGAAAAAAAATGGATTGACCTATGACTTGATCCATGATATAAACTATGACTTAAACTATTAACTATGAATTATGGAGACTGGATGTTTGCACAAAAACTGTTCAGACAGAAAAACACAGTAGACAAAGGGGAGCCATAGCCCTCTTTCCACTGGACGCATTGGCAGCGTGCAACATTTTGCTCGCACAATCAGCAGCGCGTCCCTTCCTACCGCGAGCGCTTCACATGCGTAAATCACTTGCGTAGTGTCACATCCAGCTGGTCCCGGAAGATCACGAAATCTTATGAGAATAGTGAAAACGCACGTGATTTTCTCAGCACACACACCAACAAGCAGGTAGAAAGACAACAGTATGTATCTAGAAGGTATGTGGTTTTTTCCACACCACCTACGGACTTCAGACCTGTCACAGGTACTGTACTTTCTCGTAGTCTTGCAAACAGAAAACCGCACGTGTCCTTTTATTTTGAAACTTCCAGGTATGAACGCCTGATTTCCTGTCTGGTCCAAACAAAACTGCTGACCTTGACGAGTTTTAGAAGTGTACCGTGTAAAAATTAAAACTGCAATTTAATGCTCGCGTCTCATGCGTGCTGCTTCGCGCTTAATGGAAATGGTCTTATTGACTTTAATGGAGGGTATCAGTAGCGTATTACGCGTCACTAACGTTGCGCGTCTGTTGCGCATTCAGTGGAAAGCAGGGGTTAGACAACAATCCAGCACTGACACTCAGTCCTGCTACTGCTTAAGTAGGAGAGTGCAGCGCCAGATCCTAACCAGGGACAGGTGCAGACAATTATTATAATTACAAGAGGTGTTAAACAGGAAATGACATGGCCATATAAGGAACACTGACTGTTAAAACCAATGAAGGACTAACTAACAACTAAACATGGAGATACTGACACTAGCTATGATAACTAAAGCCCCAAAATAAACAATAGGTAGGAGACTGTGGCAAAACTTCAACTACATAAACCCCATGGCTCCTGACATCTGTCTTCCAATTCATTGCATTTTTTTGAGTGGTAGAAATATTGGTATTGTTACGCCATATAGGCAATTACTCAGATCCAGATTGGTATCATATCGGTTTGAAAAAAAGTGGTACAGTTGCATACCTAACTTTTTTAAAGCATATTTTCAATAAGCTGCAATGGAATCAACAAATTTTGGTGCATCTATGTCTGACATGCACAAAAACACACAAGNGTCAGATGAAACCAAAATAGAACTTTTTGGTAGAAACTCAACTTGTCGTGTTTGGAGGGGAAAGAATGCTGAGTTGGATCCAAAGAACACCATACCTACTGTAAAGCATGGGGGTGGAAACATCATGCTTTGGGGCTGTTTTTCTGCAAGGGGACCAGGACGACTGATCCGTGTAAAGGAAAGAATGAATGGGGCCATGTATCGTAAGATTTTGAGTGAAAACCTCCTTCCATCAGCAAGGGCATTGAAAATGAGACGTGGCTGGGTCTTTCAGCATGACAATGATCCCAAACACACCGCCCGGGCAACGAAGGAGTGGCTTCGTAAGAAGCATTTCAAGGTCCTGGAGTGGCCTAGCCAGTCTCCAGATCTCAACCCCATAGAAAATCTCTGGAGGGAGTTGAAAGTCCGTGTTGCCCAGCGTCAGCCCCAAAACATCACTGCTCTAGAGGAGATCTGCATGGAGGAATGGGCCAAAATACCAGCAACAGTGTGTGAAAACCTTGTGAAGACTTACAGAAAACGTTTGACCTCTGTCATTGCCAACAAAGGCTATATAACAAAGTATTGAGATTAACTTTTGTTATTGACCAAATACTTATTTTCCACCATAATTTGCAAATAAATTCTTTAAAAATCAGACAATGCGATTTTCTGGATTTTTTTTCCTCATTTTGTCTCTCATAGTTGAGGTATACCTATGATGAAAATTACAGGCCTCTCTGATCTTTTTAAGTGGGAGAACTTACACAATTGGTGGCTGACTAAATACTTTTTTGCCCCACTGTATTTGTTTGTGCATATAGACGGGCCCTCAGAGAGATCTATTTCTGCCCTGCTTTACAACTGTATGAAAAACCCTGGTGCATGTTAAAGTTTTTCCACTTGTGTCCACATGCAAACAAAACCAAAACTAACATAAAACAAACACATAAACAAAAATAACAATAAAAAACTAAAACACACACATGCTTATAAAACCACACACACTTTTTCAAGCAGTCTGTGTTTCTAATCATTATGCAAAGAATGCACAACAGTAAAACACCAGGGTTGAGCTAATCCAATGGTAACGATTTTTTTTCAGCAAAACCAATTAAAAATTCCTCAACTCCACTCATTCAATAACATAACCATTAAATCATACTAGCAGAGGCAGGGTCTTATTGATATTTTTCTCACATGAGAAGCAACATGGTCTCTTGTGAGAGATAAACCTTTGAAGCTGGTTTTTGAGGCTGACTTCAAAGAAAATGAACAGTGTAAATGATGATGGTGGTGAGTTGAAGAGAGCACTCCAACTTGTCTGAAAGACTTAGAAACTGATGTAAAAAAGGGGCATGAAACATATAGATATTCCTGTACAGTACCATGCATTCAAAATAAATGGTGCACAAAAGATTCTGCAGACAAATAAAAACGTAAAAGCAGAGGTGGTGAAATCTGAGGGGATTTCTAACAAAAAGTAAAATCATGTTTCATTTTTAAAGTCCAGGCTTGTGCCACGATAGAATGTGATATGCAAGATCTTTGATACCACAGTCAGATTAACACAGCAATGGAAGATTATGGATAATCTTGTGACTTATTTGTGGAAATGCTTCCAAAATGTTCTGTTGTTTTTTGATCGAGAGAAAGAAGGCATAGTTTTAATTGTATCCTCGGAAAAAGCCCAAACAAACAAAAACAAATAGTTGTAATCAAAATTGAATACATTATACTGCCAAAAATATTTAGCCATCTGCCTTTACACTCTACACTCTAGGACCCCTTCTGAATACTCAAGTACGCTAGTACGTTCTTGACAAGTACGTTCTTGGCAAGTTCACTAGAAAGTCCATACTACCGTATGGGAGTACAAGGACAGCATTTAGAACAGAACCATACTGCGTTGTCCCAGCAACAAATGTTACTTTATGTTATGGTTAAAAACTGACACAAAATATGCAAACGAACGTCCTATCTTAGTATACAAGTGAAAGAAATTAAAAAGAAAATATGTTAGACATAAACTTATTTTTTGTTAGGTAAAATGGTTTTTGACGCAATGCATTGTGGGTTACCTTGGTGGCCCAATTACAGATGCATTGGTGCATCCTCAATAAAATAGGTGGAGTAAGAACACTTCCGGGAACGTTGAGCTTACTTGTCTTGATGTGTACTTAGAATTGGAACAGTACTTGGTCCACCGGTGATAATGTTTTAGACCCACGCCAATGAAAATCGTGTTTTTTGTGTTGTTAACATGTTCTTGTGGCATTTTTCTGATAATAGAGAACGTATCTTGAGAAAATTAAGACCAAAATTGCATTTTTGAGTATTGCTGCTTTTAAATCTCTGTGACTCATTAGTAATTTGAAAAATGCTGTTTGAAAAAGAATGTTTTTGTGATGTAGGAAATGGATTGAGTGGGCTTATAGCGCTAGCATAAACAGAGATCTCTTAGCCATCAACGATTCCGCCCACACAGAGGCTAATTTCTAATGAGCTACTGCCAGTATGGAGGAATTATTTCCTAGAAAACAGCACAGGTTTTGTGATTTTGGGTAAATAATTTAATGACCACTGATAATGTTTTAAAATAGCTCAAAATATGATCAGAGTGGGTCTTTAAGTATGTGAGTACACAAGCCCACACAAGTATGCATATTGAGAAACGGCCTAGATCTACTGTTGGTGTATTTTATACTGCTGCATGTGATACTTTGGCTACAGCTGTTTGGCTGTGAAAACCCATTCCATGAAGCTCTCTATTCTTGAGCTTACTAAGAGTTGAGTGTAGAATATTTAATAATGAGGAAATTTCATGACTAGATTTATTGCACAGGTGGCATCCTTTCACGGTACCATGCTGGAATTCATTGAACTCCTGAGATAGACTCATTCTTTCACAAATGTTTATGGAAGCAGTTTGCATGTTGATGTGTTTGATTTTATGCACCTGTGGTCCTGAATGTGATTAAAACAGCTGATTTCCATGTTTTAGAGTGGTGAGAGAATAGTTTCAGCGCTATAGCGTGTGTTGTAGAAATTCTTTTGAACAACAAATTTAAAAATGATATCATATTCACATTCATTTACCATGTTTTGTCATTTGGGATTCATAAACTTGTAGAACATGTTTCAAAATCACCTTTCTAATGAGTTTCATGTGTTAACCAAACATGTATTTATGTTTGTATGTGAAATTTGTTCTAAAATCCTGTGTCATATATGAAATGTGATAAATTGAACTTATTTTCACTTGTGAGTTCCTCCTGTGAAGCTCATGCAGTTTTTTCTGCCTGGGAGAAGCATGAAAATCTGAACTTAACTGCATATATAAACATTTTAGAAAAGAAAAAAAAAAAACTTGTAAGAAAGCACATGGCCAATTTCATAAGAGTTCCACAGCCCTCTTTTCTTTTAACTAGTAATATTGGTTTTGACAGCAGGTGTGTGAAACTTCAAAGAGAGGAAACTAGGGATTGCATTTGATGCAGAACCTGCTGACAATTTCAAAATTGAGTTAAAACACATGGCGACGGTTAGAATTTAGATATGTTTTTTTGGTTGGTAATGATTACATAGTTTCAGATCTCTCTTTTATCTTTACAATGACCTCACACAGAGCCAAGAAGCTGACAAACTGTTCAAGGTAAGTAAAAAAAATTACTGTAAGCTTTCTCAATTCCAGTCTTCAGGTCTCACTGTCCGGCCTGTTTTAGATTTTTCACTGCCTCAACACACATGATTTCATTATGACTGATTAACAAGATTCTGTTGAACTGTAGTCATGTCAAGCAGGTGTGTTAAAAGTGATATACCCGATTTCAAATTGCCTAGCTTAGAATGTAAACAAAGTCACAGAACTCTCAGCCCCTCCCGTCGGGTAGAATTCCTAAGCCACGCCCCCCAGGTTTGGAAACACATGTAGCCCCAGAAAACGACAGAGTGCAAGACACCGGTCGCACATTATGTTATCACATGTAGCGAATTATAGTGTTATAAGTAAGTTTTCATTTACCGATCAGAGTGAGACTCCGACCAAATGGTTGAAGCAGCTGGATCTATGTATGCCAGCAGATAAACCTTCCAGACATCATTCTAAACGGTATACTATGTCCCAAAATGTGCTAATGTAGGATTAGCATGCGGTGCTAATTGCGTTAACATATAAAGACCAAATATAGTCATGCTAACAAAAACATATGACAAAACAATCAAGTTCGAGCATTGTAATGTAACAATGATTTCATGATGACAAGTGTTGATGAGAAGAAGACATAATTACCTGTCCAACAACATAGTAGCAACCATAGCATGTGTTTGCAGTCCCTCAGACTCACGTATTTTTTGACTTCGCTGAACACCAATGTTTACTCTGGTTTTTGCTCTATGTTCATACGGTTTTTTCTTGTTCAGAGTTTGTTAATTTGTCCTGAACCTGACGTGGAACCAGTCGGCGGCTGTTTCTCCTGCTGTGACATGGAAGAGCGGCGAACACTGCCAGCAGTGGTGTGCTGCGGTAATATGTCTCAGTTTTTAGGAGCACGGAATCCAAATAAATGCGGAAGTCCGTATGGCTGGAAAGACTGTCCAATCATTCCTTTCGGGCTGAACCATTTGATTGGTTGATGTTTTTAGACAAATACGGGAGAACCACATTTATTTTTTTTTTTCATTTTTCACAACATATTTTTATCCATGCTGTGTTAAAACTTTTTTAATGGGCATGAAAAAAAACATGTTGAGCTAATTTGTTATGCAAATTAAGGACAGCAGTTTTAAATGGGAAAACATCTAAAATATGCAGGACGGGGGGGTCCTGAGGACTGCGATTGAGAAACACTGTGGAAGGGAACGAGCTGTTTAACTGGAAAAACTAGGACTCCATCTGAAGGCAGAGGAAACAGGTGAATTAAAAAGAGTTCTGATAATACATGTTTCCTTGGAGATTGTGGATAAGTCTGCTTGTTGTGTTTGTTTTTTCAAGAATTTAGTATGCCGTAGGGGGTCCATGACCGATAAGCCAAACCAAAGAGCAGAGAAGGAGGAGTGCAGGTGAGTCTGGGAGGCAGGTGAGAGGATTGTATGAGAGGTGAGAGTTTTACAGGTGTTTCATCCACGTTCCACAGGAAAATGCCTCGGAAGAGCTCCAAGTCATCATACTGCATGTACTTTGCAGAGCCATGCTGTTGGTTCAGGCTTCTCCACAAAAATTAATATATTCTTTCAAGAATGGTCACAGAAATGCTGAAGTCACACCAGCACAGGAGGTAAATAATGTTGCAACAATTAACTCTAAGAAAACAATCATTGGTTACTCAAAGAATTATCTGTCCATTAATTACAGATTGCACTACAACAATCTGAAATCCAGGTGAAGTCCTGTTTAAGTATTTCCTTGTTGAGAATGAACTGCATGTGTGACTGATGCAGCAAACCATACAGTCCTGACTGAGAGGAGGAACAGCAGCCTCCAGACTCACCTGCAGATGAGGAAAAACAAACTGGGAATGAGAGAGAGAGGAAAAAAAAATATGTGAAAAGCAAAAGAACACAGACAGAAGAGCTGCTGCTGGAGCCTGGATGTCCAACCACAGGAATGACTGTACATAACATGTTTTTCTAAGAGCATCAACACTTGGAAAATGAACAATCTCACTGAACACAGTGTCAATCGGCAAACAGCTGAGGCATAAAGACACCAGTCAGTGTGTTTTGCCTTTTAATGTTCTAAAAACTTTTGAAATGAAAATAAAAATATTATTTTAGTGTCAGGTCTTGGGGTTTTGGTTGTTTTATTATGTTCTGTACTTCGGGGGTTTTTCAGTAGTTGTTTTTCCTTTTGTTCTCATTCGGTGTCTTAGGTTATGTTATGCTTTTATTTTCCTTAGTCATCTACACTCACCGGCCACTTTATTAGGTACACCATGCTAGTAACGGGTTGGACCCCCTTTTGCCTTCAGAACTGCCTCAATTCTTCGTGGCATAGATTCAACAAGGTGCTGGAAGCATTCCTCAGAGAGTTTGGTCCATATTGACATGATGGCATCACACAGTTGGCACAGATTTGTCGGCTCCACATCCATGATGCAAATCTCCCGTTCCACCACATCCCAAAGATGCTCTATTGGATTGAGATCTGGTGACTGTGGAGGCCATTTGAGTACAGTGAACTCATTGTCATGTTCAAGAAACCAGTCCGAGATGATTCCAGCTTTATGACATGGCGCATTATCCTGCTGAAAGTAGCCATCAGAAGTTGGGTACATTGTGGTCATAAAGGGATGGACATGGTCAGCAACAATACTCAGGTAGGCTGTGGCGTTGTAACAATGCTCAATTGGTACCAAGGGGCCCAAAGAGTGCCAAGAAAATATTCCCCACACCATTACACCACCACCACCAGCCTGAACCGTTGATACAAGGCAGGATGGATCCATGCTTTCATGTTGTTGACGCCAAATTCTGACCCTACCATCCGAATGTCGCAGCAGAAATCGAGACTCATCAGACCAGGAAACGTTTTTCCAATCTTCTATTGTCTAATTTCGATGAGCTTGTGCAAATTGTAGCCTCAGTTTCCTGTTCTTAGCTGAAAGGAGTGGCACCCGGCGTGGTCTTCTGCTGCTGTAGCCCATCTGCCTCAAAGTTCGACGTACTGTGCGTTCAGAGATGCTCTTCTGCCTACCTTGGTTGTAACGAGTAGTTATTTGAGTCACTGTTGCCTTTCTATCAGCTCGAACCAGTCTGGCCATTCTCCTCTGACCTCTGGCATCAACAAGGCATTTCCGCCCACAGAACTGCCGCTCACTGGATATTTTTTCTTTTTCGGACCATTCTCTGTAAACCCTAGAGATGGTTGTGCGTGAAAATCCCAGTAGATCAGCAGTTTCTGAAATACTCAGACCAGCCATTCTGGCACCAACAACCATGCCATGTTCAAAGTCACTCAAATCACCTTTCTTCCCCATACTGATGCTCGGTTTGAACTGCAGGAGATTGTCTTGACCAAGTGTACATGCCTAAATGCACTGAGTTGCCGCCATGTGATTGGCTGATTAGAAATTAAGTGTTAACGAGCAGTTGGACAGGTGTACCTAATAAAGTGGCCGGTGAGTGTAGTTTCCTGTTTTGCTTTTTTTTTGGTTATGTCTGTACTTCCTGTTCTCCTCATGTGTCGTTCAGTATCTTGTCAGCTTGTCTCTTCAGTCTAGTGTTTTTCCGTTCAGGTGTTTCTTGTTTCTGTGATTAGTACCTGTGTTTGTTTCTCCCCATGTCTTCAGATGTTTTGAGTTTTGTAATCAGTTTGGTGTTTGTATTTAAACCTCATGTCTGTTAGTCAGTGTCGGGTTGTTGTCGCAAAACTGGTATGTCTTAGTCTTCGTCGTTCTTTGTCGCTAAACCTTGTAGTCCCCAACTTCAATCTGTCTTGTCCAGTCTCCTGGAGCGTTCCTCCAGGTTCCTTGGTGCCTCTGCGCTGGCCGTCCGCCGCGCCATATGAGGACTTTGTTTACGGGTTCCCTTATCGTGTCTCAATATCTGGATTTATTTTTCCCCATGGATTACTTTTGTGTTTTTTTCATCTTTGGACTTCTCATCCCTTATGTAAGTTTGTTTTTGCTGCCTTGTCAGCATTTTTTGTTCTTATTGAATTTTTAATTATTCTTCAGTTTTGTTGTCCTCCTCACTGCACCTGGGCCCAACCTTGCAACCTCACATTAGATATGCTTTAATTCATGATGCTCAAGTAATTTTTTTTATCCTTTCGGTTTTGTTTTGAAGATGTTCTTAAGTTTGTCTTATTTTTACTTCCTCTTTTTGAGTTCTGTGGATTTTTTCATGTGTACATTTGATCCTACATATTATATGAATCATGAATGTTCTATGTTGGTTTGTGTAAAACCACACATTGCTCTACTGGATGTAGATCACACGTACATGTTTTAGAGCTTCTCATCTGCATTTCACACACTTTCATGTGGCTGTTTGAGCCTGAGTGTTTTGATGTTACCTGTGTGTGAATCCATCCTGATCCATTGCTAATAAGAGGAGAAAACAGAAGAACTAAAGTAATGTTGGAAATGCTGAAATTTACCGTACATGACTTTACTCAGAGGGTTGCATTTCTCCAGTTTTAGCATCACTTTATCAACTCCCTGTGAAATCCAGAAGAAAATGTAAAATGTTATTTCTTACACATAAAGCTTTCAAAAAACAAGCTTCATCTTATATTCAAGATCCTATTGGTCCATATGTTTCTAACAGAACACTTCGCTCTCAGACTGCAGGTCTGCTTGTAGTTCCTAGAGTTTCTAAAAGTAGAATGGGAGGAAGAGATTTTAGTTATCAGGCTCCATCCCTTTAGTTATGCTACTATAGCTTTAGACTACTGGAGACATTTCTACTCTCTGCTGTCTCTCTTTACTCTCCATGTTTGTATTTATTATTGTTGCTGCCATTAACTTTATCTTTGTTTATCTTTCCATAGACATGTCAACTGGCCCAAATTCATCTGTGTTTGTCACTTCCTGTCCTCTCAGGCCCCAGTCAGCCTCGGGAGAAGATTTCCTCCTGGTTCTGGTTCTACTAGAGGTTTCTTCCTGTTAAAAAGGAGTCATTCCTTTCCACTGTCACCTCATGCTGCTCAGGATGAGGGGCTGTGTTGAATTGATAATTCAACCCAATTGGCTGGTTCCTTAGCTATGAAACATTATATTTTTACCAACTGACTTGAAATTTCTGTAAAATGTCTTGAAATGACTTCTGTTATAAAGTGGTGCGTTACAAACAAAAATGAATTAAATTGAAAGGACTTACATTGTTTTAACAATTTATCATGCAGTTGTTGGATTTGGAAAGGGCAGTGCAAGAAAAAGCAAAGAAAATCAATCTTTACCATTGAATGCATGAATATACAATTAGAAGTTGAGGCTTCTGTGCCATCTGTACTGCAGCACACTAAGAAAATAATCTATTTAGTTTCCCTGGCGACCCCAGGTGTTATCATTTATCTCATCCAGAAAGACTTCTAAAGCAGACAAACGTTCATCTTAGAATGAAATAAATGCACCTTACCATGTGCACCCTGCTGTGTCGCCTTATGGAAATGATGTAGTGGGAGGGATTCTGCTACCATTTAATGCCTAAAATGTCAATCTCTGACAGAACAAGTTTTGTTTATCATGTAAAGCTGGAGAGTGTTGAATGCAGTTGTGTCACTACAAGCTCAGAACTCCATGAAAAAGCAGCATGGGCTCTGCTCTGCCTACATGTGGTGTTGTTTGAAAGGGCATCACATCACATTATTGATTTACTGCTGTATCTGCTCTCGAGGGATAATAACCATACATGGGGTGAAGCTACATGATGCAAATGAAGCGCCATGGAGCTAACGTAACCTGACAACTCCCCCTGCACGTGTACCTGCGCACGCGCTTGTTGGCACATGTATTTGTGTGATTCAGCAGCAAAGATGAAAGTGGTGATTCTGCCCCATGATGTGTGCACACCCCCTGGTGTTTTTCCTACACAGATCTGGCATTTGCATTCATGTTCGCGTGACTATGCTAAAGACTCTCTAATGCTCCTTCAGTCATTTATTTTCTCAGTAAAAACCTCTTCTTCCTCATTCAGCTTCCTCATTCCTCCACACAGCTGTCAACTCCCCCTACCCAGATATCTTGTTTCCCCCTCCTCCTTAAATATTTGCATCGTGCCTGTGGCTAATTCCTATTGTAATATTATCCACCTAAGCTTTGTGACCTCTAATGTCACGGGACTTCAGCGGGAAACTTTAGCTATCTGAAGCTTCACTGGTGGCCGCAGATGCTCGTGACACTTGCAGCTCACATTCTGTGACAGAATATGATCCAGTAAAACAATTCCTAGAGTTATTTAACTTTAAGTAATGCTCTCGAGAACATTAAATGTAGAAAAAAGAGGACGTCTGTGTGCAGCCGCTAGCACAACAGTTTGCTCATTACTTTTGATTTTATGTAGACAATTGAACATGACTTGAGTTACGGGGAAAGTGCATCACGGTACATGCTAAAGAGCAGCGGGAGCGGTGCTGCATTTTAGCTCAGAGCTAATAAAAAGAGTTTTCTAAACCATATGCTCCAAGGGATCTCTGGGGGGTCTCCAGGTGTGCATGAGTAGTAAGAGAAAGTGGGTTTGACTGTCATGCAGTCGTAAATGTTGTCCTGCCTTTACCTTGTCTATTGACAACTTGTCGTCTCACACTTGCACACGGACACACTCCTGCAACTGTGAACAAAATCATCAGCACAACGTGAAACTGGACAAAGAAAAATAATCAGATTGAAAAGAAAATGAAGAGCTAGTGGACTTTAATGGTTGTGTGGTGAATCAGGAGTCGACACGGAGGAGTTGTTTTTGAAAAATCTGTCAAACCAATGGGCTGAAAGAGCAGGGCGGGAAGGGGAAAAAAAAAGATTAATATGTGCCACAGCCACAAAGAGCTCTTGGAGTAATTAAGTCGACAGCATTTTGGCTCCAGCAGCTTCGTTTGGAGTGTGTAATGTATTTCAGTAATGACAGTGCTTGGCGGCAAACTGGATTGTCACGCTCTCTCTCACACATAATCCTGTTACAGCTGACCACTCGGACTGGATGTGAGTCCAGTCTTCCTGATGAAGCCTGCACGAGTGCCACTTTTCTGGGGGAAAAAAACACGATGAGGGAGGAGTTGGATAAACAGAGAAAGAAAAGCAGAAGCCATATTTTTTTTCCTTCTACAAATAATCTCAGTGCATATTTTCACGTTTATTCCATCTGCAGTGAATACATTCTAACCCCCTCTGCTTTTGGAAGATGGGCTCTCAGCCCTTCCACTCTGCTCTGACCACAATGGTTAATCCCGACACAGGCTCCAGCAGGAAGCAATCACAACTCACAGTCTGGAACATAATGGAAGCCTGCCACATGGGCTTATCTGACTATATGTCTGTGTGGAAAACGAGCATTCCTGCTGGGCTATTTATATATTTCTTAATATACATAATGGTTTTTAATGAGGTCTAGATTCATTTTTCTTGAACAAAAAAGATCTGTGTGTGTCTAATTACTATTTTTTTAGTTATTTTCAGTAATATTTGTTACTGAACACCAGTTACTTGTTTGTCGCAACAAAGCTTTAATCATTTCACTTCATCTTCATCTGACACATTTGATTGAAAAAGGGTTTCATGCATCCCAAATGTGCAGGAAACTTCGCACTTCACCTTTTAAACAGATTAACGAGTACCCTACACCCTCAAAAATTACAGCACAATCCCTCACACAAATAATCATGACCAATGCAGGAAAACCCGTCCCTCTTATTGTTAAATATAACCAAATCCTTTAGAAAGTTTCTAATTTCGCATTCAGTTTATATAAGAGACATTTATTTTGTATCAGTTTCCTCCAAGTACTCCGGTCTCTTTTCACAGACCATGACCGTGTTAGGCGATTTTGTGGCCCCACTTTGACACTAATTCTAAGTGTGCATGTGAATGATTTTCTTGCATGGTGTACTCACTAATTGTTTAATCATTTCTGCTGAGTCTTAAGTCTTCCATCACATTATTCAATTCAAATTCAAATATGCTTTATTAATCCCCAAAGGGAAATGAGATATTGTAGTAACTCAGGATTTCTTCAGAGAGTCATTGTAGCGGCTGTGTTCTCCTGTACTGGTTTGTGTTGCTGCTTCTGACTGAAGACACTCTGTTGTTGAGTTACTGTGTTGTGAAGAGGATGATGAGGGTATTCCATCATGTTCTTCATCCTCCTTTGCACAATCACTTCAAGAGGATCCAGAACAGAACCAGCCTTCTTAATCTATTTGTTCAGCCTCTTTACATCACTTGCTCTGATGCTCCGCCCCCAACAGGTGACTGAAGGTGTGATCACACTCTCCTCAACAGACTTATAAAAGATCTTCAACATCTTGCTGCAAACGTTAAAGGATCCAAGCTTCCTGAGGAAGTCCAGTCTGTTCTGTCCCTTCCTAAAAACAGCATCACTCTGTCTCTAGTTCAGTCCGTTTTCCAGCTGAACTCCAGGTATTTATACTCCTCCACCACCTCCACTTCTTCTCCCATGATGGAAATGGGTTTTGGCATGTTGCTGCTCCTCTGAAAATCCTGTACTGACCTGTACTGAAAGTCTGAGGTGTACAGTGTTTAATTGAATTGACACATTTAAAATACAACTCAAGAAACATTTCTTTTACTTGGCATTTGATCAAATTTATTACTTTTGGCCATTTAAATACATATTCATGCACTATTTATCATTTGTCTTTATCAACTAGAATGTCTCTTGAGCTGTTTTGTTTTATTTTGTTTTAAGGCCATTAATTTAGGATTTAGTGTACAGTGCTTTGTTCAGCTATGGTTGATTTAAATAAACACATCCACTGAATCATAAAGCTCCTTGTGACATGTTTCTAACATTCACTATATGGTCAGAAGGTACATGACCACACTTCCCCATTACACTGACAAACTCTGGATTTAGATGCAATTTGAGATGGGGTTGGACCCCTTTTTGCAACTCTACCTGGTTCCACTACTTTTAAAAGTTATTTTACACTTGTTTCTGGGGAATGTGTGAATCTGTAGAGTATTTAAAAGGTCAGGGACTGATTAGAGACAAGACGATCTGCCTCACAATCTCTGTTCCTGTTCATCTGGAAGATTGTTGATGGGGATGAGATCCAGGCTCTGTGTGGAGCAAGTCAACGTCTGTCACACTAGTCTAATCAAGCCACCTGTTCATGGTCCTTAATTTGTGCACTGAGACATAGTCGTGTTGGAAGAAAAAAATGACCTTCCCAAAAATGTTTCTTGGAATTTGGAAGCAAATCAAAAGTTTACTTTTAATTAGAGTCAGGACTGTCAAAAACGAAACAAAACAAAAACTACATGCCCTACAGCTATGTGCCAGAAAGACAAAAGAGGACATATCAGTTACTGTGCCACCTCAACAAGAGTAATGGTGTCAGTCTGGCATAAACACATAGCCTTGATGTAAAAATGCTCCGGCTTCACCGCTGGTGCTGAGTAAAGGGAACAGTGGGTTTTTGCCTCAGGCTTTGAAGGGTGGTGCATAGCCTACAAACTGCTCATGCAGCAAACACAAAACCCTTACCTCAATAAATAAACCAGAACTCTTTTTCTTTTGTATGAACTCTCTCAAGTTAAAGGCATTAGGTCATGCCAACAAACTGCAGTGAATAAAAAACATTGTTCCAAAACATCATGTTTGATTGGTTCCATTGCACAGGTGAAATTCAGGTTAAACCTTGGGCTCCTTTTGCTGCTATGGTTCCAAAAAAATAAGAACAACCCAGAAAGTTTCTGTTTCTTTTGTTCATACAAATTCAAGGATTATTCTTTATCTTGAATAGTTTCGACTGTCTTCTTCAGCCTTCCTCAGAAGTGTCTCCAGGTGTTGATGTCACATGTTATGTCATTTTCAGCTGTTTGTTCCCATGGACAAGACCAACCTAGCAGATCTATCAGTTCTGTCATGTTGGCCATGCCCACAGCTGTTTGATAGTCTCTAGAAAAGAGAAAAAGGAATTCCATGTTTGAGAGCTGGTAGACCCCCTGGGCTCGTTTTCTTTTCTTTTCTTTTTTTGCCCGTCCTGTCCTCATTTGTTTGGCAGACAAAATTGAGGGTCTATGTGATTTATTATGTTAGAACCGATTTACTCTACAGCAGCAAAGGTTTAAAGAGGCCATTTCATACAAATTTCAGTACTTTGTGGTTATTTCTCAAGTATTAACCAGTAATATGAAACATTTTCTATCTAAAAAACATCAGGTGAAAAGAATCTTCATGCAGACAGATTGAAAGGTCTGTTAACCAGTGTTTCCTAATGTTGTTTATATATAAAATGTTTCATATTACATGCTAATACTTCAGAAATAACCACAAAGTCATGAATTTTTGTGAAATGGCCTCTTTAATGCAAATTATACAAATTCCATGTAGGTACACTTACGTCAGTTGCTGACATGTTTTCCTGCCCTAATGCTTTAAGTTCCACATACAAGTTTGTCTTTGCTGGCAATTGTTTATGGACAGTGTTATTTTCACCACGTAAACAGAAATGTAAAATTATTGCACAATCACTGACAAATGTTTTATGTTCTTGAATGCCTAATTTTAAAAGGAGGAAACATTTTTGGGAAATGAGTTCTCTGCCCTTTAGTGGACTGATGAATTTCTATCTTAAAATCATACATATATGAAATAAAAGCCCTTTTTTTCTAATTAAATTTTCTGTTCCCATGTTGTGTTCTTTCTCAAACTATATAAGGCAAAATTTACCAGAAAGCTTAGATGTATTACAGTAGATGTATTTCCTGCAGTGTCTTTGCAATATTGGATCATAGCAAATAGTCCTTAATGGGAGGAAATAGTTCTGTCCCCAGGGCTTGTTGAGCTGAAGCATCCACAGAGCCTCAAACCTCTTCCTAATACTTTCTCTCATTCACTCGCTCTCTTATTTTCCCCTCCTCCTTTCTCTCTCAGTGTTGCGATGCACTTTGATGCAAGATCCACTACAGTTTGTGAGCACACATTATTGCATATGCTGAATCTTTCCTGTTATAAAGCTGGAGGTTTGTGGGGTGGGAAAGGAGGGGGGAAGGTGGGGGAAGGGGGTAAATGGAAAGATGTGAGATACTCTGGAAGAAGTGGATAAAATAAAAGGAAGAAGTATAAAGTAGGACGTCCAAGGTCTGTTTTTACAGCTTTAAGATGGGGAAAGACACAAACTTGAGCTATCAAATTAGCTTTTATTTTTAATAACCAGGACTGGGCAAATAAGTCAAGGTTTTCACTTTGTCATCTCCAGAAAAACAGATGAACTTTAAACACAAATTTGGAAACAAACTTTTTCTTTCTGGAGCCCCAAACAAAGATAGACTCCTTTCATGTCAAAGATCTCTGTTCCTTTCTTTGTGTGATGCTAATGTGTGTGAAAATGTGCTTTGCATTATCCAGTTGCATTCATAGGTACACAGGTTTATCATTTTTTTCAAACATTGCATGCATTAACAGAATTCCTTCTGGCTGTTGCTTTCACCTGCTGGAGCTGGACTGCAAAACCCAAGGACATGTTCACAGAGCCAAAGGCTTTTCGTGCCAGCGACCAGTTTTCAGCCGAAAAAACGAACACTGCAATAAATTAAATATTACTTGATGAATAGCATATGAGGGTTTGTGCAAAGGCTGCAAAATATTTATGAGGAGAAACATTGCAATCATCACACTTTAAGAATTTTTATTTATCTATTTATTTATATACATTTTACATGTTTGATCAAATAGCAACTGATTCCCTGCTTTAAAAGTGTGCCACAATATTTTAAATTAAATCAGGACTGGATATAATATGTCTACCATTTGCTGTTGTTTATGAATTGGTTATCAAATTGGTCTGTGAGCTACCCAAGAAAAATATTCTCTTTGCCTTGTTTGTAATAGGGACATTAAAATGTAATATTTAATTCTTTGTTCAATAAAAAAATTAGACCTATTTTTGAAAAATCAGGTTTTATTTCTTTTGCGAGCCCCTGCTGCGAACCTCTTATTTATACTGAAATCTAACAACAGGACATCAAAAGCACCCAGGGGGCTTCTACATGCAACATGGAAGATTTCCATTAGTGCTGAGTCATTGAGGGAGTGAGGAGGGGTGTGTGCCTGTATGTGTTGGGGGTGATGGGGGGTGGGGGGTTTGAAAGTGTGGAAGTAACAAAAGAGTTTGCGCATCAGGAAACAGACAAGGACCATCATCATCAGGGAGAAGATAGAGCGTTGCCTCTTGGCAATGGGGATAAACAAATGGTAGAAAAGCAGAGAAGCAAACTGGAAAAAAGCTTGGTATTAAATTGAATTCAGTACAAAGTTAAAAAAAAAAAAACATTGCTCACATTTCACATATCCTGTCAGGTCGAAAGCGAGAAGACTTTTCATGAAAGTGTCAGCAAAGGAAATTCCAGCACAGCAGGGAAGCCGCCTCATCCTCTGTCGCTCTGAAAAGATTCAAATACACATTGAACACTTTACCAAGGGCTGTACAGCCAACTGTTGTCTGTTTCTGGCACTTCACCTCCTTCCAACCAATACATATGCTGTAAATCAGCACAGTAGACATACAGCTGCATTAAAACTCAGCATGTTGTTATTTAAATATACTGTTTTACCATTCAACAAATAGCATAATTCCGATATACAATAATAAAGAAAAAAAAATACATTGTACTACTGAACAAATACAGAGTGAAAGCATGCCTCCACAGCCTAATACTTGAGGATATGAGACGTCCATGTTTCATGGCCATAGGTGAGGGTTTACCAGTAAATTGAGAGCATTAGCCCTCAGCTTAGTTTATACATTTCCAGACTAAAGCAACACTTTCATTTCTGCAGACCAAACCCAGATCCACCTAACTATCTCTCACTCCACATCTGTTTAACATTCTGACTGAGGCTGGAGTTGGAAGCACTGAGACAAACCAATGACGGTTAATGAAGAAAAGGCATTACCAGGAGGCAAGGAATAACTGGGATAGAGAACAAATACATTTAGTGTTGAGAAGATAAACTTGAATTGATTTCACTTGAACTGACTAGTTTCTGTTTTTATTTCTGTGAGGAAGTGAGGAAGTGAGGAAGACTGCTGGCAAGTGAGTGATGTTAGAAGAATGTGACCCAGGTGAGTATTAGTCAACTTTCAAATGAATAGATGAAGATAACTTTCAGCATGAATCCAAGTGTGTGATGAGCTGACCAAACCGGATTTGAGAGGAGGTTTAGAAGAAGTTAGTTTGACTGAAATAACAAAGAAAACGTTAGTGATGTTGCCAGACAACAAAAAAATGATCTTGAGCAGTCCGGGTTTGACACACTGATATCTGTTACCTTGTTAAACAATTCCAATCCACAATCCAAGTAGGTAGACAAGTTTTGTTAAGAACTTCTGTGAGCATTAAAAATCCTTGATGCACGCACACACACACACACACACGAGGAACAGATGAGAGAAGTAGCCAGGCTGGACAGGCATGTGGTCATTCACAGGAAAATCCAGTATCCAAACTTTAAAGATCCATGAAGGGGCAAGAGTGTATATGTGCAGATTGGTAAACACAATGAGCAGGATACTAGGACAAGATCTGAATTGATCTAATAAATGCAAGCAGACAATTTGGTGAAGGGCACAGAGCAGAGATTTTAAGCAACCAGACACAGGTGAGTAGCATGATACTAATCATGTGGCTTGACATGGTACCATAACTTGATCTTGCTAAATTCATGACAACTTGAGAAAAGACGCCAGGATATTTGGATTCTACCCCTGATGTAAAGACTCACCCAGTCTACCGTTCTTTGGCTGCAGAGAACCGAGGCTTCAGATGTTTCAAACGTTGCTGCAAACTACTCTAATGTATGTTAGAGCTAAAGATGTCAACAGAACAACACTATCTGCAAGATGCAGAGATGAGACCATCAGGTTCCAATACTGCCATCTACATCAGTGTTTCCCAACCCTGGTCCTCAAGGCACACTGTCCTGCATGTTTTAGATGTTTCCTTGCTCCAACACAGCTGAGTTAAATGAGCAAAATACCAGACAACAAAAGCCAAGTTATCAGGTAATTTGCTCATTTAACTCAGCCGTGTTGGAGCAGGGACACATCTAAAACATGCAGGACAGTGTGCCTTGAGGACCAGGGTTGGGAAACACTGAGCTACATAACTATTCTTTGAGATCCTGTACATGAACAAAAGAAACATCTAAGGCAAGGGGTCCAACTCACACCAGAATGAGCTTTATTTTTTTGCAAATAAAGTCAGGCTAAGTTTTTGGTTGAATCAGGACTGGATAGCCCTAATAAGTGACCCTGGTACACCATACTCATTCTCAAAATACCTTAGGGGACACAGTCTTTAGGTTTCTTCAGATCCATACATACAAACATATGTGGGCTTGACAATCATTTAATCAAGACCCCCTTAGCTACTCTTGAAGAGTAAATATTTCATCCACTTTTCCACCCCCCCGAAGAAACCACTACTCCTCCTGAATCCAATAACCAGACCTGAACTCTGAGATTGAAACTCAAATATGTGTGTATAATATGCTGTGTCATATCCTGTGCCAGGGACCCCAGCTATTACTTATCAACAAACAATAAGCACTGAATTTCAGCTTGCAAAAACATTAAAACGGTCCACTTTAATCTGTCATAGCTTCTTCCAAACCCTTCTCACCCACTCTACACACCAAACTGTGACATGTAAGGACCTTGTTCAGAAGGAAACGTAGAAAACAGCTTATAGCCAAACCTCTCTTTGAAAGTACTAGAAGTAAAACTTAGCTCTAAAGCCTCATCCAAAAGATACAGATAAGTGTGACTGTTGAAGAAAAACAAAAGACAGATTTACAGTCATTGCTTTTTTACAAACTTCTGGCAATACAATTGTTAATTTGCTACCAAAGACATTTTCTTGAATGAGTTCCATCTTTCTTCTCCTCTGCTCTTTGACCAGAAAACATCATGGTGATTGCAGCATGCAGTTTTTGTTACACTTGCATCTGATTTAGGAAATCAGTTTAATAAATTAGAGAATAAATCAAGTAGAAAATTGTGACTACAACTTGCAGCTTTGAATACATTTAAACATATTTGTAAACACTTGATTCCTACGTTTTAACAATGGCATTGGCTAAAAATCTGTCTTTAAGGAGTTAGTCTTGCAAAGGCTTTCGGTTAAATTTATCAAACAAAATCAGCAATTAACTGCTGAGAAGCACGGACAATTCAGTGAATAAAGCAGCCTAATTAACTTTCACAACGTGAATGCCTTTTTTTCTTGGCAAAATATTTCAGATGGAACAATCTCTTAAACTGGTGATTGTGGAGATATAAGTCTGTGTATGCATGTTAGTTTTGAGTGTGTATGAGGCGCATTCCTGCATGTACAAGCACAGACACAGAAAAAAAAAAAAGTTCTTTCTAATAGTAAATTCATTACTTCACACTGTGTCCTTCAGCTTTATATCTAATGGCAGATCAGATGTGAAACAGTTCAGGTGTTTCTTCCTTGCTTTATACTTGAACTTACATGCAAGAGATGTAAAGATGAAACTAAACAGAATTCAATAGGTTATAGTGCATTATTGACTCTGCTGACTTGCCCTGATACTCTTGCAAATAAACACAATATACACACGCTCTGGCTTATCACAAGTTATATATTCAGTTTTAGCCTTTTAGCTCCATCTTATCAGGGTTTAGCAATAATTCCAGCCCCAGGGCTGGTGAAGAGATGGAAAACAGTCCATTACACCTTTCACCTGAGTTTGGCTCAGTCACTGTCTGACTCTGCACCTGATTCCTCAAACCTGATTTTTCAAACTTGTTTGTGAACTATCTCTGAATAACTTCACAGCAATTTCAGAAGTTTTAAAGAGGCCATTTCACACAAATTTCAGGACTTTGTGGTTATTTCTGAAGTATTAACCTGTAATATAAAACATTTTGTATCTAAAAAACATTAGGAAACACTAACAGACCTTTCAATCTGTCTCCGTGAAGATTCGGCTGGCTTCAGGCTGCAACTCATTAATACTCATTATGCGAATTTTCTGGACTCAGATTGGCTAACAAACTAGCCTATGAGAGCAAGGCTTCCTGTTTCCTTCCCCGCTGGGCATGGCAACAGCACACCGAGGGTATATCGCAATGTCAAGAAACCTTGCCTTGCCTTTATGCCTTGGTCCCGCCGCGGCCGCCTAGGAGATATGTCATTGGGAGCCGCCAAGGCGCATTCCAATGTTCATGGGCTACGGAGGCATCTGTACTCGGTTTGCTTGCTGTTTAGCTAACATACCAAGGATACATGGGACGTGCCTTGATGCCTTCCCTCAGTCACAAATTTCCCTTAATACATTGTGGTATTTTCAAAAAGGGCGGTTCAGGAGCCGGCAGCAGCTACTTAAAATGCAATTTTCCAGTTTCCAGACCGTAGGGTGCAGTGCGGGTATTGGGACAGGGCCAATGTTGTTTTTTCCCTCCACTCTTTGTACAATAATATTATTTGAATGCATATGGCTCCCTGTCTGTCCAGTCTATTGCTGAAATCAGGTAAGGTTTATTGTACTGTATAATCAAATAAAATCCATTATACTACAGAAGGAGTATATTAAACTTCTCCTGTTGAAGAGTAAATCTGTCCTGAAATAATGAGACACCCAGATCAACAATTATGCCTGTCAAACATATCAGGAAAGGCAAAAAGAAAAAGCCTAAGATGGAAATTTTCTGTGGTTACCCTATAGTCATGTTACATTTTCAGATTATTACTATTATGAGGCATGGAAAAAGTAGGGAATACTAGAAATTAGAACACATTAGAATACATTAGATTTATTTTGTGTTGACAGATAATAAAAAATAGCATTACCAGTATTGGCTCAGTTTCAACCCTGACTGGAGACGTTGTTTGTGTTCTTCAAAGTTATGGAAAAAGTCAAGGTAGGTGCTTCTCCAGCTATGCTGGAACACAAATTCTATCCCCATTTTCTTTTAATCTCTCACCCTGTTTTATTATTCTTTCTAGCCCCTGGGGGGAGTGAACCCCACTCTCCTGCCCAATACCTCATCGTCATCCATCTGGCAGGCAGGATAAGAACTGCATGGAACATTAGGCCCATTACCCAATCACAACACGTTACCAGTCCCGGCCCAACAACTCCCTCCCTGTTCTCATGCTGTGCTCCAATTTACTGAGAAGGACACTGTGCTTAACATACATTTCAAGAGAGCATTAGGACTGTTTCACTCTTTCCTCATTAGATCATGTTGTGTACATAAATATCGTCAATCCTCTAAAGATTTAAATAGTTTTATGAGCTAAATGTTTATAAATAACAATAAACCTAACTTATAGTCTGTTAGAATGTTTAAAATTGTGCTGCACAAACATATTTCATTCTGTAAGAAAGTTTTCAACACTAATTATATGGCATATGTTAAATTCAGTAGATGATTGTGAAGTTTGGAATAATTTAAATTGTGTAGGAGAACTCAATGGAGAGAGCTTTTGTCTACATATGGCTGTTGCCTGGTAGGCAATGCATGCTAGAAGAAATTCAGAGCAAATCTTTTTTAGGGTGGTTGGGATTATTTTGTTTTTTTAGTCTGTAGTTTCGTAGTTCTCAGTACTACATTGACAGCTTGAGTTATGTATAAACTACACACCAAATGTAAAGACACACAATTTTCAACCTTTTTCCAACCTATGTCGTTTTCAAGATACCTAGATATATGTTTATTCTTGTTACTTTTAATTGGATTATGATTACTTTTTTTTACTGGTTTTCTGTGATGACTACTGGCCTCACAATGGTGGTTATTTGTTTACTACAGCTTATTTTAGTTATAGTAAATAAATAACTATCTGCACAATGTTTTTTTTTGTTGTTTTAAAAAGGCTGGAAAGTAATGGGTATGTGATTCTTGAACATGGATTTTAAGAAGGAATTAATAAAAGTGTCAAACTAGTGTGCCAAGACCAAGAAATCCACCAGAGCAATTTATAAGTACGTAATCAAAGACAAAATGTCCCGTAAACTTTTTTATTCTGTTATGAGCACCAGAGAAGAGCGTCTGAAATCTGACCGATTTGTGCCAATATCAGACATACACGTTTCACTCATAACTGCACTGCAAGTTTTAACCCAAGCTGATTTTTCCTAGAACTGTTTATTTAAAGAGGCCATTTCACACAAATTTCATGACTTTGTAGTTATTTCTTAAGTATAAACCTGTAATATGTAATATGTCTAAAAAAATGTTATGAAACACTGATTAACAGACCTTTCAATCTATCTGCGTCAAGATTCAGCTGTCTTTGTCAGGCTTTGGGCTGCAACTCATTAATATTCATTATTCAAATTTGCTGGACTTAGATTGGTTAACAAACTCACCTATAAGAGCAAGGTATACTGTTTCCTGCCCCGCTGCACATCGCAACAGCACACGTAGTCTCTTCCGGTTTGATACGTCTTATGCTAACAGCTTTTAGCCAGCAGCATGCTAGGCGTGGTTTCAACTGTGGGAGCTGATGAATGCTAACAAGCAAAGGAGTTGTGACAAAACAAATACAGGTCGTTCAAACTCGGGTTTTATCGCGACCTGCGTATTTTGAGAGATAGAAACTGAAAGAGAAGTTGTTGACCTGTTTTCACACCCACTATGAAGGTAAGAACACCTGTGGAGCTAAAATATTCAACAGAAACCTCAGAAAAAACATTTTTAATGGAAGGGCCTTGCAATTCCATTAAATTCCATTGGAATTGCAAGTTTGTTCTGTCACACTGACATGCTGACTCCACCCTTGTGCAGTGTCTTGTCAGCTGTGACACACCGCGCAGTCTGACGGACTGTCCAATGTACTGTAGTGTTGCCACGTGATGGAAAAAGAGACACTTTTCTGCTCAACAGGTTGCTTTTTTTAGCCAACAAAAATGGTAGCTATCTGTAGGCTGGAACCAAGCCATACTTACAGATCAGTTCAATCACTACAACCACCTCAATTCCCACTCTCTTTGTCTTCATACACACCTCCATCCCCAACAGGCAATTGAACACCCTCTCTCACGCCCAGACATCAGTGTCGACACCATCAGCTACAAACTTAAGCAATGTGCAACAGGGACCTGAACATGAAAACAGGGTCGCTACAGGACTTTACAAAAACACCCATGATTTGTGACCAGCTTAAACCCAGCAGAGAACATTTTCCAGCAGTAGACAGACAAACAGGTGATCTGCCTGATGTTAATATCGATGGCAATCTGCACTGAAAGGGGAAAAAAATGGAACTAAAATGAGTTGCAAAATGATGAACCAAAAACTCTCTTAAAATCTGTGATGAATCATTTGTAGGTTAAAGTTTGAAGACTTTGCGAGGTCAGATACACCTCACTCCACCCGAGGGCCTGGCTGTGGACTAGGCCGACTACGAACGAGATCCAGGAGATGGGGGACTGATAAGTCCGGGGCGCATGAATAAAACAAAGCTTGCACGGGAGGAGAAAACTACCACACTTGTCAGACTCCTCCTCAAAACAAGCAGGAGTGGCGTTCAATGTTTTCCAATCAGGAGAGGGTGGCATGCCTGGAGCTGGAATAGGAGCAGGGGTAAGCTGGAGGAAGCCTCTGCCTGAGCTCCTGGTTTTAGCAGCAGAGAGCAGATGGTGGCAGGTTCTCTGAAAGTAACAACGATGATCTACATTTGAACGATGAACTCGCTGGGTATGTGTGGCTGAGTGCACATTTGACCTAGGTGTGATCCCTCACTGTAACCGCCGTTGTGCCAGCAAGAGATACTGGACACGAGGGAAACCCCGACACACCTTGAAGGGAGAAGAGAAACCTCAGAAAAGGGGAAAACAAAATAAAAGACACCAAAAATCCCACGACAGGACTAATACACGCACAAAAAATAAAACAGATGCTTCTTTTAGACAAAATAAGAAAGGTGTAGCACACATATGGTGTCAAGTCACAACTAATCTTTGTTAAATTAGAACTGTTGAAAGTAATATCTCTGTGACAGCAGGGATTTTCAGCTTGTCTGCTGTTGATTTAATTATTATCGGTGAAGCAAAATGAGGGTATTATGGATTTGTTTTCTCCTGGTGCTGCTGTGTCTGTGTGTTCTGTCACAAAATAAACCCTACAGAAAAAATGTCTTTTAATTAAACACAATGTAAATGAGATTACGCAGGTTTATTTCATAACTGTTTTTCCTCATTTTACACTGTCGTTTCTTTAGAAAAGGATGAAGTTAGATCTGCCATGGATGTTACAGACACAGTCAAATTTTCTGTGTAAGCCAGTTGTAAAAAATGAATAGGGTGACAGATCAGAAAGTCAAATACAGACACATGATTACCATGTGTTACCCTATAGTTTACCAGCTCATCAATTTTCCAAATAAAGCAGTGTTCTGCAGTGTGCCAAATGCACTCTACTAGAGTGAGGTGTACTTTACAAAGAAGCACTGAATCTCATCCTGAGCTGCAGCCCAAACAATCTAGTGTTTCTACACCTGGTGCAACAATAAGGCTCTAAACGATTGTAGAAGCTATGAACATCAACCAGCTGCTGACTATTGACCTCCACTACAGAAATGAACAGTTATGCAGCCACACAAAATACAAAAACAACAGCAAAAAATAATAACACTCACTGGGAATACCATTATATCTCCTGACAACCAACAATGTGAGGAACTAGGGAACTAGCTTAAGTATCAATTACACACAGCTCTGCAGGATTGTTTTTGTAGGACTGAGGGTGGTGTGGGAAGAAGTGCTGGAGAAATAGCTGATATGATGCTGGAGGTAAAACATGCTGAGGTGAGACACAAGCTGGATGGACCATAGTTGGGTCCCATGGGAGAGTTTAAGGACTTAATTTACCCAGAGATTCTAGATCACATCACTATTGGTATGTTGAGGTATCTTTGACCATTTCTATACTTACCACCACCAAACAGGATATTTTTAGTGGCATTAGATGATTAATTTTTTTGTCTGTTAACAGGATAACTCTAAGTAACGGACATGATGAAATGTTTCAGAATAGGCTGGAATGAGATGAGGACCACTCTATTAGATTTTACTGTTCTTAATGAATAACTATTTGACTAATGATGATGATATCCAAGTCATTTCAAATGCTGGCAGTGTCCTTCCATGGTCAAGGAATCCAGTAATGCTGATCAAATAAATATAGGACTATCAGTTTTAGGTGTATGCCACATCATTGAGGAAATGAGTTGGTTGGGTCTGTGCTCTCTGAGTGCTTTCTCTGTTTTGGTTGTCGTACAGTAGAAAAATGAAAACTAGGGTGAAAGGTTGAAACAGGTTTTTTGAACAGAGGATATTACTGAGGAGATGAACAGATAAATTTGGAGGGAGATGTAAGGTAGGTTAAGCAAAAAAACAAGGAGTCGTCTTGGGATTTCTCTACGGAGGACATCAAGGGTATGTTGACAATCACTTAGAATTACATTTTTAATAATTTAATTTCCTATATTAATCCCTCATGGGGAAATTTGGTTCTGCATTTAATCCATCCTCACCGTAAGGTGAGGAGCACAGGGCAGCCATCTTGAACAGCACCCGGGGGGGCAGTTGCTGGGTTCAGTATCTTGCCCAAGGATACTTCGACATGTAGCCTCTTGCTGGGATACGATCGGAGGGTGACCTCCTTCCCGACAGACTACAGCCGCCCCGAGGCAGCGGCGGGTTCATTATCTTGCCCAAATTTACTTAAACGTAGCTTGCCAGTACCGGGGATCGAACGTGCCATCTTTTGAACGAAGGGCGATTGCCCTTCCACTAGACTACGCTGCCCGCTACAGGGCTAGAATGACTAGACTAGAATGGCTTTTATGGTCACACCATAGATATCTATGACATACCAAACAGTATTTTACAGTCTGACTCCAAAACCCTACACCAGTGGCTTTTATGCCACACCTGAACCACCTTTGATTTAGGCTCTGTTATCAATAGGTTGTTTCAGTAAAGTTCAGAGTAGCTTCAAATTCCAACTGGAGTGCAAATAGTATAAATCATCATTTTTAAAAAGGGCTCAAAATTATGTAACTTGTTGTTTTCAAATGTTTTTTTTCACCAGTTACCTTTAAAAAATAGAAATTCATGTCAGAATTTAACATTATTTCATAATTGAAAACATTCGACAGACTTGTTTGTGCTGGTTATATAATCTGTATTCCCTGAAAAGCAAATTTCCAAGGTCAATCAGTTAGACCTAATCCTAGGACACCAACGTCAGGTGATGTTCACCCACGCAATTCATGTCATGTGATTATCATTGAGTGTACTTTTACATAAATTGATGAAAACTGTATTTTATCTGGGATATTATATCGGGTAAAATATACATGACGTTAGTGATGGTGTTACTATTTTTTTTTCTTTAACCATGTCCTGTCTGGCAGTGAAGCAGTCGGAATTGATGTCCGGATGCATAGAAATACCTGACAGATTTGTTCTCACAAGCTGAGTATGCAGCAATCACAGAAATGTTCAGCTTGTTACTTTTATTTATTATGATTTTATTTTTATGTTATTTTTGTTTATTACAACTTTTTGAATCAGCGGACATGGCAAAGAAGAGAGAAAATGAGAGAAAAACAAGAAAGAAGAGGAAGGAAAGAAGGAAAAAAGATTAAGATAGGTAGAAGGAGAGAAATCTGCTTCAGCACCTGCTGAAAGACAAAAACAAGAGCAGAGACACCACAGCACCGACCAACATCTATATTTAAACACTGATAATATCATTTTAGACACAAACAAATAATGACACTGCTTAACACACAACATCCCTAGTGGCAACTGCAGCCCAAGTCAGTGAGCGTCTGTGAATATCTGTGTGCACACCTGTGTGCATGGACGCACCTGTGACCATAAGGTTTCTCCATAAAATTGTTTGACAGTTGGGTATTAAAAGCCCCAGACCCCAGACCCCAAAGCAGTCCACAAGGTTAACTCAAGCCCAAGGGATCCAGGGCCAGGGTGTTCCGAATTTTAACGTTAGTGTTCTAGGGCTGAGAACAACACTTAGCTTGTGGCATATGTGTGTTATCAGCTTTTACAAAACAGAACTCAAAAACTCAACTCAGTGAGCATAAAAAATACTTTTTTTTACCATAAAAAGACTAAATCAATTTCCTGATCTCTTTAAAGATGAGGGAAGATCTTAGTGTCACTCTTTGACATTGTAGCCTGGATGTAGTAGGGATTTAGTGTTTTTGATCCACAGTCTGAGTGAAACCAGGCACACAGGCGGGCCAGAGGGTATAACAGGCCTCAACCCCAGCCCACAACTAATCTCCTCACAGAGTTATCTCCAACCAAAGGGGCTTATAGATCCAGTATCTACCCCAGAGGGTACCTCAGATGCACATCAGATTCCACGGGGATGCAAACTGATGCCACTTGCGCTTTTACTTCTCCTATAGTTACCAGAAAATACTGATATGTGAAGGACAAAATCTACAACAAACAGAATAAAGGGCAAGCAGCACATAAATATTTGATAGAATTCTTTTTATTTTCATGCCAAAAATAAAAGAGTAGAAAATGGTACCAAGGGAAATCTACAGAAGCTTAGCTGATCCCCTGTAAACGCATTATTTTATTGAGATATTGTGAAGTTATTCCAACTGTCATGATGCCTAGGCTTCTAACATCCACCCCTCTCCCCAGTGCTGGATATTTAATGCATTATAGATTTTAATACGTTGTAGACAGATGATCTCTAAATAAATATTCTGTCCCACTTTCCTTGCTGAGATGTTTGAAATGAAAAAAGCTCATGTAAGCACGAGGCACGCCAATGGACGGACGATTCCAGCACAGCTCATCCATGATATTAACAAAGTCACCAAAAAGGTCACAGACTCCGGCGATGGACTGAGTAAATCCTTAAGAGAATTTTTTAAAATTCTTGTTAAACTTTAAACTCTGACAGTGTTAGAATTCAGTATTGATCTGATATTTCTTTTAAAAAAAGTGACATTTTAGTTAACCATTTAAAAGATAACAGTGGTTGATGCTGCAATGATGATAAGATTTGTGGTTTTCAATAAATATCTGCTCTATCTAGAAGGTTTTTTTAAGCTGGTATAATAGAACACAGTCCCAAGGGTTTCATTCTGTGAGTCATCCATTATTACTGACTGTTTAATGTAAGTTTTATGCACATGTCATACGGAGCACTCTTCTTCCCCTTAACTGCAGTTTTCATGCTATGATTTAAGCAAGCCACTGTGGTGACATGTGCATCATGCATGCAGAGATGAGAGCAGAGTGGAAGGCTTTAGATGTTGTTGCAGACGCTGTTTATCTGTTTTTTTTTTTTTTTTTTTTTTTTCTATTGTTGAGTCATGGGAGGGAGGCTGAAAACTACAAAACCTTTGTATACAATGTCTACTGTTGTTACATGATGTATTTGGTCAAATTACAGAGCACTACTCCTCAGTCATACACCACTGAACCACAAAGAGTGATTGATACAGCGAGTGTGGTCTTCAGACCTGTTCTTGATGAGTGGGTGGGGGGATTGTGTTCGATTGCCTAGCTGTCCAGCTGAATTATGTCTCTATCTGATTCATGCAAATGGAGCTAATGTGATGCCCTTTCATCACTCTGATTACCCGTATCTCCTTTGTGGTGTTCCTGTCCTTTGATTTGACTTTGTGCCACGTTGCACCCATGTACAGTAATTTTGCATCATGTTTTTGCATCATGTTTTTCAATGAAGGGAGATGCACAGTGGCACATTTTAGGGAAACCCGGACCAGTCAGACAAACATGTTTGGGATCTGAGGCAGTACAGGCACCATTTACAGGTTGTGAAGTGAAAAACATTTTCTTTTCTTTAACAGATTTTGCAGATCTGTTGAAAAAAAAAAGTTTCATGATATTAACCCCCCCCCCCACAAAAGAAGCACAATTGAAAGAAAATTAAATCTAAATTTGTTTTGATTTAAAAACAGTAAACTAACTGAATGATGACTTATGGTGCGTTCACACCGGCCCAACCATCAACTTCATGAGCGGCAAGTTTATATGTAAATACTATGGTGGACAGGCGTCAGACAGACGTCAACGGCTCTGCGGCGCTTTGTGAGCATTATGAGCGGCAACTTTTCAAGCTTTTCTAGCATTTCAGGCATTGGCGCTTGAAAAGCTTGAAAAGCTCAAAGTTCAGCAAGCTGAACTTTTGACGTTCATAACGCTCTTGAAGCGGCATGTCAACCAATCAGAGCGTCTCATCGTAGTGAATAATGTTATATGAAATAGTCTAGAAAACGCTAATTTCAAAAATCATATATAACATTACCGTAGACAGATGGACAGATGCTCTTCGGGAGGAATAGAGTGCCTGTAGTTGGTGTCCTGGTGGGTGATTTGAGCATTGATGCGGCCCAGGAGGTCATCAAACTGGGAGCGGGACAGACGGAAGTAGCGCTGGAAGTGAACCTCATCCAAACATAGCTCCTGGAGCAAATGGTTAAACTCACCAAACTCCGAACGCATCTGAAGAATGGGGTGTATCCACAAACGGCGCTGATGCACCCGACGTCGACGTTCTAGAGCTATGAAGTAAATAAATCCAAACCACTGTCTCAATATGATCCGCCATAGCTCCGAACATCCGATAACAAAGGAAGCCCCGCCTTTGCGCTCTTTTTCGGTCAGGCTTTACGAGTCTTAACGCCTATGCACTCTGACTGGCAGGCGTTTTATGAGCTTCAACTTTCACGTCAAATTTGGAGCGTTATCAGCGTTGCTTGACGTTGACAAAGTGGCCGGTGTGAACGCACCGTAAGGGTTAATATTATATTACTATATTACTTTATATATTTTTTAGATGAGATATTTTCCTCCATTTATAAAAATAACTTTGTTGACAATGATCCAATAACAACTCTGAAGTACTAGTACTACTAGACTATAAGAGTATCTACATTATGAACATATTCATACAGAAAAAAAGCATTCTGAGCTTCACTAAGGAAAACCAAACTCATATTTTCCTTTCAGAAATTCTGAAGTTTTCCTCCCAGGTATTCAAGATTTCAGCACAGAATTAAAGTTTAATAGCGACAGGATTTGGACATAAGAAACGGTGTGCTCAATGGGCTTTTCTGAAACCCATTCATGCACAAGAGGTAAGCGATGGCAGAGTCGTGGTGCACAGTGCACTGGCTGTGTATACCACTGAGTGTGGCGTTCTTGCGCTGTGCCCAAGTTACATTTATTTTAATTGGGTGCAGACTTTAGTGACGTCAGATAAAGAACAAATTAGAGTTTCTGTATAAATCCTAAATAACAGTGCAAGAAGGGTTAATCTGACCCTTTTTATATTATAGAAACTGAGCAATATGGCCACCCAAACGCATTGCACAACACAGAACAGCCAACTCTTTATGTCAAAACTCTGCAGGCTACTTACATCTCTGGGGTAAAGGACACTCTTTTTAAGACAGTTCTTTTTAGGACACATTTTGTACAGGGAAGATAATAGGTTTGAGAGAATTGTAAAAGTAACAATATGTAAGAATTTTACAGTACGATACAATAATCACACAACAGTCTAATGTCTCACCGATGTGACTGGGTGGTCGCTAGTTTTTGTCATTTTAAAAATGCTGTTCCGGACCTCCTGGTTCCATAAATCACATGTGAGATTGCAAGGTTGCCACGTCTTCAACACAAGCAGCTGCTATTCCACAACAACCAGCAACCAAAGAGTAAAAGAAGCAGCCTTGAGGTAACTTGTAGTGAACCTAAGAAACCACCACATCCTTCCCAAAAACCGTACAAATACAAGAGAAACAAAACGAGGATCAACATTGGAACTGGCAACCCGGCAGAAAAATCAGGGAGTGGAGGGGGTGAGTGGCTGAGAGTGGACATTTTTGTTTTCCTACATGAACTGCAGTACTCCAATTTGACCAAAAGGTCTAATTCTTACCTAATGTATATTTTAAATAGAAGAGGAATACTCGGGTTTCAACTTTCCAGAAATTTTGTTACACCTCTGAATTTAATCCACATCTAGTTTCTGACAGGCATGTGACCAACAAACCCCATACGGAAACCAGACCAACAAAAGCTTCAGAAAAGAAGAGATAGGATTGGTAAACTCTCCACAGCTTAAAAGCTAGAACCTCAGCACTTTTCAGTTTGATGACATCTCCTTAGATAAGAAGTAAAAAGTCTTCAAGAATTAAGAAAAATTCCATTTTGCTTTCTTTCTGTCCACACAGACACAAAATATCCACAATGATTACAAAAATCTGTTTCCACACCATAAACTCTATGGGCCTGATTTATCAAAATTCCAAGTAAAGAGCGCAAAAATTGCGTGCGCCGCAAACGTTTTGCGCCAAGGGACGTGCTCCTAATTTGCGGGTGATCAACTAAGACTGATTGCGCAATTGTTAACCGGCGCAAAAAGCAATATTCGGGGTGGCCATAGTCTGTCAGGAAGGAGATCATCCTCCGATCGTGTCACATTCTCGCAACCGCAAACCTTTGATAAATCAGGCCCTATATGTATGTGAGCAGGAGGGGCAAAAATCACAGAAAATCTTAGACTGTAAAAATATTCAGAGTAGTGTTGCACATTTGAAACCTAAAAATACTTCCCGCTGTTAAAATGTACCCCCTCATTCAGCCGCAGATCAAATTTTGATTAAAATTCCACTCCTGCCAGTCATTCCAATGGTTATTATTCATGGCCATCCTCCACATCACAATGACAGCAGGGAAAAAAAGACAAGTTGGAATCAATCAAACATCATATAAGCCTCCAGGAACAGGAAATCTGGCAATAATGACAGAATATGAAAGTCCTTCAGAATAGTCCCCTTTAAAAAAAAAATAACACTAGCACTTATTTATAATCTATTTTATACATTGGAAAGTCCACATAGGTATGTGTGAGTAGAGACAGATCCTTATTTTTCAGGTTTAAATGTACTATTGTAGTTATATAGTGATATAATCTGGTTACTGTATAAATAAGCCAATATTGTCATGTTTTGGAACAGAACATTTTAAACACGTGCTGTATTTATGATTTAGAGAAAATCACATTACAGTAGTTTTCTTGAAGTTGAAGCATACTGGTTAAGATTACCAAACACTTCTGTTCATATTACTGCAACCCTTTCTGGTTTTCAACAAGGGAAAAAAACCTTTGACACATCAGTCACGAACACATACCTTATTTTTTCGAGGTACTCTACTGTCTTTTCATCCCAGGTATCAAGGTAAATTAGTGAGCAGAAAAAAAGGGGCCTAATTTGTGTTGATTTATTTTTGTCCATTAAGGGTGCAAAATTAAATTTACCTCTGCAAGCTAGAACAAATTTAATAAAGAAGGATTCAGAATGCTGTTGTATTTGTTATGGTAACTTTTAGTATTTACCTCATTAAGTCTGAACACGTGCTAAATTAAAAAATTCCTGTGAGGAATAAAGGTTAGGATTGACGAAGTGGGTACTGCTGATTTAAAAAAGGCAGCTTAAAGGTCTTGGTCAGTTTGTGTTGACAATTAAAAAAGCAATGCATCACATTTCTCCAGAAACTAATGGCAAATTTCAGGTTAGTGAATAACATAATCTCCAGTCAAAAGAAAATACGTTTTCATTCAGTATCTCTGTCCTTTGTGACTGTGTTTACCTCATCCAATTGCTTTTCTTTTCTCCCTGCACTCCTAATGAGTAAAGTGTAGATGGAACTGAGTCCAAAAGATGTAATTGGGGCTTTGAATTCTTTATAGAAACAACGTTGTCGTCTGATTCAGAGCATCTCTGCATCGCCGCTACCTGATTCTGAAAGCCATCATTTCTGTGTTTTTCAATTTCTGAAACGCTTGATTGTATCAGAGCTGTTGTCCTCTCTAATTGTTTCATTACTTGTTCTGGCAACGTACATTTGGAGAACAATTTATCCCTCAAGGTAATTTACGATTAGCTGAAGCTCGCAAACACATTTTCCAATTTATTCCATTGCAGGTAATTCAATCTGGCCTCTCTCATTCTGTGCAAATTGAGTATGTGGCCGAGCTAATCATGTGAGAACATAATATTTAAATATAAAACACTACAAACAAAACAGACTTTAAAATTCTTTGTCCACTGCCAGTTACCACTTCCCAGCCATGTTGCTTGTTTGGGATTACATCGGGACTGCCATTTGTTTTCTCAGGGATAGAAAAACCATTTCTAATGTCATTGAGATTAGAGTCTTATCTGGTTTTATTCTACTGTACAATATTTTAAGAGAAACACATGCAGACTCTCTGAGGCCCACTGCAGCTCATCCAAAAGCTATTATCGTATAACCACGGTATCTGCATCTCACATCGCCACCAATACCACTGTTGTTAACTTCTAACTGAACTTCCACAGCTGTTTCATCTTGTACCATTTTGTTTCTGCGACCCAGATAAAGACAAATGAAAATTATGGCTTGTCTGAAATACAGTATTTATAATTATTATCAGTGTTTGCAAAGAAAATACTTCAAGAATACTTTCAAAGTTAGAGGTGGAAACATGAGCAGCTTTATATGTTGAGCAAAAGTAAGTCTATAAAACGAAATCACAAACTAACCCAGCTTTCCATGTTCTTCTATTACATATGCTCGTTTTAAATAAAGTCACTGGTGGCAGAATGTTACATTTCTTGAATTTAGAAAAGTCTTCAAACTGTAGGTGCTTGTGGCTTTAGTTATATAGCTATAGATTAATCGTTATTTATTTTCCAAACTGCAGAGAGAAAAAAGAATAGATGCAGTAACTCGCAGCTGTTTTTAGTTATGAATATGAAAGACAGTGACAACTGTTTGCGTAAGTAGGATGATTACTTTTAGCTCCACACAGTAAAAGCAGACAGTCATTAATAATCCATTAAAGGGAGACAGTTTACTTAACAAAAACAAGGTTGTTGACTCGACATGTCCCTGTAGACGCTACATGTTTCCAAGTGTTTGTAAAGGATTTCTATGTCATCAGACAAAATGAAAGAATAAATAGCCCTCTGTTGTGTTATTGCTAGTTTGTGTTGACAAGTCATGGCCTATAACTGTAGACATGTTATCACCAATTTGAAAATTGGGTAAATATTTTGGTTTCATAATTATTTCATTGGGTTCTTGTGTCTTGCTTCTTCTAGACTCACATTCTGCTCTTCTCGCACACCTTGATAAATAATTACGACCAAAACACCACACCTGCATCGGATTTTATAATCTACCGTATAGATTATTAAAGAGGCCATTTCACACAAATTTCATGACTTTGTGGTTATTTCTGAAGTATTAACCAGTAATATGAAACATTTTATATCTAAAAAACGTTAAATGCTGATTTACAGCCCTTTCAATCTGTCTGTGTGAAGATTCATCTGACTTTGGCTGCAACTCATTAATATTCATTAAGCGAATCTGCTGGACTCAGATTGGCTAACAAACTAGCCTATGAGAGCAAGGCTTCCTGTTTCTTCCTGCGCATGGCAACTGTGCAGTCTCTTCCGCTTTGAGCCAACAGCCTGCTAGGCGTGGTTTCAACTGCGGAAGCTGATGAATACTAATGAGCGAAGGAGTTGTGATGAAACAAATACAGGATTTTCGAACTCGGGTGTTATCGCGACTTGCGTAGTTTGAGAGATAAAAACTGAAAGAGAAGTTGTTGTGCTGTTTTCACACTCAGTATGAAGGTAAGAACACCCGTGGAGCTAAAATATTCAACAGAAACCTCAGAAAAAAAACGTTTTTATCAGAATGGCCTCTTTAAATATACTTTAATTTCCTTTTATTCTTTCTGATCCTTGTATTTGCAATTCTTAGTGTAATTTTACTTGCTACTTTAACACTTCTGGAGTTGCTACATTGCTCTAGGACCAGTTAGGTTCGGCTACTGGAGTAGTAATGAGTGTAACTTGTCATGAAAACCACAGACCAGGAAATAAGCTTAAATTGCCGGCTTATTTTTTTTTTCCACAAAAACAGGAAATAGACAATTGACATACAATTCACGTAAAACATTCAACACCAAGTCAAGGAAAACAAAATATTTTCATTCCCTTTTTTTCTTTTTAAGTTCAGTAGTTTCTGTTTATCCTATTTATCACAAAACCTTTTATTTGACTTTAAAATGATATTATTTCTAACCTAGATTATTTTCTTATTAATTTCCAGTTCTAAGTTCAAGTTTATCCTTTAAAGCTGGAGTTGGTATTCCTGTTCAGAAACTTTTTTTTATACTGGGTGAAAAGGTCCTTCCATACTGAGACTAGTCAATGCATTGTGTATTCATAAAAAGGAGCAAAAAAAATCAGACCTCTCTGAGACTTGCAAGCCTACAATAACTCTGACCAACCACGGTCATCCGCACCGGATGGCGGTGATTGGTCATTTCCAGAGAAGAGGAGAGGAACCAATCAGATACCTTACCTGCACCCCTTCTATCACGCCCTCTCGCTCCTTGCTACTTGTCACGGCTCGCCCCGCTAAACTGCCAAAAAAAAGAAAGTCAGAGGCAGAAAAGGCTGCTACGAGAAAAGCTCTGGATAAAACGAGAGGACAAACGAGAGTCAACATTGGTAAAGCTGAGTACCCTGCTGAGTTCTGCCGACAGATGCGAGTTCCAAGTTTTGGGGGGGGGGCTTGAAGCAAGTCCATGGTAGGAAGGGGGAGGGGTTTAGAGGAGCTGCTAGTTTTAAATCTAAAGCTCTCGAACATTACCAACTCCAGCTTTAATCTATTTGAGTTAACACCTTAATGGCCTACCATAATGGCCTACCTTAATGGCCTACCATAACGATAAAATAATGCGCATTAACATTTGAAAATAACACACAGAGAGCCCTTAAGTAACAGTAAAAGTCAGTTTTTCATCTTATTTAGTCCTCAATAAGGTGACGCCAAAATGGCGCGCTGCAACAAAATCAAAGGCCTTGAACTACAGCCTGTGTGTCAAGCACCAAATCACAGTTTAAATCCACCATTTTAACATTAAAACAATAAATCTGCTACCTTGGCTTTATATTTACATGAAATAAGCAATATAATACCACAAAACATCGTTTCATGAAATAAAATACAGTTTCTGAACTCACCAAGTCCCGTTCAGTTGTGTTCACGTCACTAAAATAACAGCAGGTCAGAAAAACCAAAATACCTTCCAAGAGTCTCAAAATGGCTTTCTGTAGACTTTTAGGTTGGTAGTTAATTTTTTCCCTATTTACGCAGCAGCTCCGCAGAGAGTGTCTGCATCTCTACCTCCGCAGCGCCAAAAGGTGAAGGAACTACCCGGTTGGCTCTGGCGCATCATTAGTCACGCTACGACGTGCCTTTCAAAATAAAAGTCTGAACAGATATTTTTAGCCACAAATAAAATACCACATGAAATATATAATTGCTGACGTTTTAATCAGTTTTTTTTTACCATTATGATCTATTTATTGACTATTTGTCACCTGTAATATATTCCTTTTGACTGTTTTTATTAACAGGCTTTTTATTTATTGGGAGCTATGTTAACAAGGGTTACACTATCTTCACTCGTGTATTCTAAATTAGTTTGTTTTTAAACTCACTGCTAATGTAGTGTTATGAGTTTTGTTTTAAACTAAGGGGATTATTTAGAGATAATTAGGTAATGCATGTTAGGTAATGTGGAAAAAGTAAGTTCTCACTTTTTGGGGGGGAACGTAGTTCAGTTTGGAATGTTACAATAAGCTAAATGTTAGTCCAAGTGGTGGTAAGACTAAACTGACATGTTGTTAAAACAACTCTGATTGTGAAAAGTTTCAAAGTTATGTTGAAATTGTTGAAACTTTTACATTATCATAATTTTTCCAATACATGGTCATTCATGATATTCCTACCAGAAGGGCCCCATGGCTGCAACAAAAAAGTAGCTGCATCTACAAGCACAAAGTATTGCATTCTATGTAAATAACAGTTTAATAAGAAATGTAAGAGAGAGAGAGAGAGAAAGAGAGAGAGAGAGATTTAAATTTTAGTTCCTAATCTATGTGTAGCCCTGACTTGACTAGATCTGGAATAGCCCGGTTAGCAATCTCCTTTGGTCTGATTCTTGTTTGGACTACATGTTGGCTTGTGAATTTTTTTAACATATTAAATGTACTCATGGACACATTTCCACCCCCCAAAAATGGAACTATTGCTTTAACCCATTCTTTTATCCTTTAGTCACCAATTTTTGAAGTTAGAGTCAGTAATCCTACTACTTTACTGTACTAAGATGTCATCATATATGTAAGGGATAATGCCTGGCAAGGTGTCCATTATCAGAAATTAATGGACAATGTGGAGATGTGAACCATCGAAAGCTGAGGATGGTTGTTTCCTCAAGGTCCATAAATTTCTGATAAATGACACCTCGAAGGGCATTGTCCTGCTTAAACCATGGTCACTTATGAAATTAATAAATATTAAATTCATTATTAATACATAAATGTTGTTTTACCATGTTTTCCACAAGAAGGGCCTGAGCAAACTATTTAATATCTCTTGTTGTAAGGCGTTGGCAAGGTAACCGCAGAAACTGAACCTCAGTCGGCTGCAGCTGTTATATTAGTCCGAATCAGTGAAGGGAAGTGAGATGACTGATTAAAGTTATGTTAAGTGATACAAAGGATCAATTCAGAGGGCAAGTGCACGTCTTATCACTTGTGTGTGTCCAGGGATAATGTGAAATTTAGTTTCGAAGAAACAGAGTCCACAGATAGTTTCTTAAAGAGGCCCTTCCATTAAAAATGGTTTTACTGAGGTTTCTGTTTATTTTAGCTCCACAGGTGTTCTTACCTTCATAGTGGGTGTGAAAACAGGTCAACAATTTCTCTTTCAGTTTTAATCTCTCAAACTACGCAGGTGGCGATAAAACCCGAGTTCTCCCGAGTCTGAACGGCCTGTATCTGTTTCATCACAACTCTGTTTGTTAGTATTCGGCAGCTCCCGCAGTTGAAACCACGCCTAGCATGCTGCTCACTAAAAGTTGTTAGCATAAGATGTAGCAAACAGGAAGACACGACGTCTGACATTGCCATGCGCAGCGGGGCAGGAAACAGTATACCTTGCTCTCATAGGCTAGTTTGTTAGCCAATCTGAGTCCAGCAAATTCGAATAATGACTATGAACGAGCTGCTGACGAAGCCTGACAAAGCCTGATGAAGCAGCCTGATGGAAGGAGCCGGAATCACCCGAATTTTAATGCAGATAGATTGAAAGGTCTGTTAATCAGTGTTTCCTGACGTTTTTTAGACATAAAATGTTTCATATTACTGGTTAATACTTAAGAAATAACCACAAAGTCCTGAAATTTGTATGAAATGGCCTCTTTTAATTGTTTTTATTGCAAGAAATATTATCCACCATTCACTTCGATCATTAAATGTGTATCAAGCAAGTAAGCCTATCATCATTTTTATAAATATTATCCTCTCAGTATCAACCAAGTAAGGTGAGCAATACAGAAAGAGAGGTAACTAAATATTTCAAAATAAATGTAACATTGCTGTTGATCGTGAAATTTGACAGAGATAGTGGCATGTCCATCATAGTGGTATTTGAAGGACAGATACTTAACATTTGTGGACTCTGACCACTGCTGGATGGGATGTTACAGGATGACAAAATGTTGCTCCATTCTCATTTCTCCTGGACTGACGAAGCCCAATAAGCCTGCAGGCTGCTTTCACAGCGATGCCCCATCACAGACATGATCTGATGTGTCTCCCGCTCAGAGCCGCTCCGGAGGCTGTGGGTCATGTGGTTTCTGTTGCCATGGGCACCAACTTTGAGCCAGTGCAATAATGTAAAGGTCCAATATTATGAAAAATTCACTTTTTCTGGGATTTGGGGTGTTATTGTGTGTCTGTGGTGCATTTACACGCGTACAAAGTTGGAAAAAAACAATCTGTGCTGTTTTGAGTGAGATAGGAGTTTCTGAGTTTGTCCTGCCACCAGTATACAAGCTGTTCAAAATTTCCCCAGCTTCCTACATCACAAGCCGGGGGGGGGGGATTGTGCTCTGAGGGGGTTTACACAACCCTCCGAGCACTTTCTCCACCCACCAGGTACAGCAGTAACTTCCTCGGACACCCGCAATTTTGTTACTGATTTGAAACCACTAGTTCACATTAGGAAACTCACCACTAAAAATGCTGTTGTTGGCTGCTCAGAAGAGCACAAAACACTTCATTGGGTCCCAGCCGAAGACCACAGAAGAGTGGAATGGGTTTAATTTATTCATGATAGTAGTGTCCCTGCTACCGTTGGCAAAAAACGACCAAAGCCTGCTGCTAATGAAGAGCTAACACCGTTACCAGAGCAGAGCTGCTGCTAATGAAGAGGAGCTAACACTGTTGCATCTCTTTCTGGGTCAAACTGGTAAGCTTGAAAAACCGCATCTCTACAAGATGCAGCAAAACAACACAGATACATGAGTAAATGTCAGACTAACCTTTCAACAACATGCCGTTGGGGTCTTCAGGCTCAAAGTTCCTCAGTCCAAAGTTTTTAGTCACATTTTAAGTCCACTCCTTGCACTGCAACATTTGTTTATCATTAATTGTAGTGTAATCAGCTGTTTGTTTACCAGCACTGCTAAAATCTGATGTCTCGCAAACACAGAGAACAGAGGTGGACGGGGCTTAGAGCTGCTAGGCTCCCAAATGCCCTGCCCACCTGAAACAGAGCATTCCAAACTGAGCTGAGATGAAAGGAGTATGGGAACAACAGCTGAACTTTCAAAAAGGGCCAATTTGAGCAATGCATGGCTTTTACATGTCATTGAGATGTAAAAGAAATAATTCAGCGTGTGTGAAAAGTGCGTAATATGGGATCTTTAAAACAATCGGGTTATTTGACCAGAATTTTTTATAGGTGTCCTATAACACTATTTAATGGGCACCTTGCAGCCAGTCAGACTTAAGTATTCACCCAGACCATGGTAGGCTATAATAATCAATAACCTTTACCCTAATTTGTCAATGGGTTTCTGTGTGATGATAAAAGCAAGTAAAAGCTGTGTTTTAAAACAAACCACAATCTTTCCTGAGCCTCACAAAATACTTTTGGTTCTGTGACCATAGCAGGTAAATATGTTACCTGAACCTGAAGATCAGGTTTCCCAAGCTGCTCTCATATTAGAAGGGTTTTGTTCCCATTTGTAAGTCAGCAACTAACAGTGACTCCCAAAATGATAGGACTGTTAAAGTATGATGTGCAATGTTACAAAGCGTTACAGTCTCAGAATCAGTCACCTAGTGGTGATTCCAACACTGTGAAGTTACTGTTTACACAAATGCATAAGACATGCAAGAGTTTTTGTAGTCTTCCTTCTCCACAGCAGGCGTCACTAAAAAATTCATACTGCTATATCACAGATAAAGCTTCAAGCTGTTAGGCTGAAGGTTTTGCAGCGTTCACAATTGACTGTACCTTTGCTGGTGATAGCTCGCCATAAACCTTCTTCCTGTCTGAGACGACTCCAGAGAGGCTGGTGCACATGATACTTATATACAAACCTTTCAAGTTCTCTAATTTAATTAAAACAAGTTTTCACACAAAAGAACAACTGTATCTATTATCAAAAGAGCAACAAGACTGTGTTCTTCAGCAAAATTATGCATAATGTAGTATTGACTTGTAGTTGCTTGGCTTCTATCTATTCTGTTAACTCCTATTTGAAGCAGCCAAAGTATTTGTTTGGCCTGGTTGGAGCTGGTCAAATCTCCTGCCATAATTTCTTTATGCACCTTTCTCAATAAATCTGCTCCTAAGGACCTCATCTTTTAAGTCTCCCTTTTTGCTCCCTCTCTTTCTTTGCTGAGTTTTCACAATCCCCAGGGAGGTGTGAAGAAGGAGACTGCGTGCTTCGTGTGATGATCAGTGAGTCTTAGTGCGATCCTGACAGCCAATCATCTGCCTTCTGGTGGCGTCCTGCTTGGCTTCACATTTCAGGAAGGTGCCATTTCTTATATATCTGCCTGGAGAGATGTTTCATGTTTGGAATGGACCGACGTTTTTTTTTTGCCCTAACATGCTGCCAAGGCTAACTCTTATAGATCTGGCCTGTGTTTATTTGGGGGTGAATTTGCAGGGTTTTGTTTTTATCCCTATATGAAAATGTAAAACAGAGCTCAGCTTAATAAATCAGGAGAGATTAGTTACAGAAGCAGCATTTCTTGTACCCTCATATCCTCTCTTTTACCAGCGTAAAGAGGAAAGTTTCTTATTAAAAATGTTCCCAGACCAGCTCTTTTTAAAGTGGAAAAAATACATTAAGGGAGCTAATGTGATTTTGCTTGAGCAGATTAGAAATGTCTTTCATGGTCACATTCCAATATTGGTCCAGAGCTAAGACTCAATATGTGTTTCTTTTGTGCTTAACCTCATAATGTCAAGAGACCCATAGTTACTTCTGGCATGAATATTCTCTTTTACTAACTGGAAAAGTAGTAAAGTAGAGGCTGAGGGAATAGAACAGGACAAAGAAGAGCGTGAGTGTGCAAACGGACATTTTGATAGATTTTTTTCAACAACGACCGTTTGAAAATCTAACACTCTATTCTAATGCTACAGAAAGTACAAATGACAGAGCTTTGTTGAAGAGCTAGCATGAGAGTAAACAAACAGACTGGAGTCGATGGCCTTTACTGATGATCTGTCTTATAACTCACTCTGGGAGTCCGGGCTATCAGCAGAAGCCAAATCCTCAGCGTAAACATGAGCAGTGACTGATCCACTTTCAATTTAAATGACCTCCATGCAGCCGCCGAGTCTCACCGAAGGAATTTAGATGCCTCAATCATGCTGAACTCTTTCCCCAACTTAATCCAACCAGGATTAGGAAACCAAATCAATTAGAAGCTGGAGCTAAGAAGCGGAAGTCCCCAGCTATTTCTTCCTCTCTCATACTCTTTCTTTCCATGTCTCTGCATGCAGCTGGCAACAACAGGTTCTTTAAATGTATTATATTTAGTAGGCTCGGACACTGGCTTGTAATTATCATTAATTACAGTTGAGTAACCGGAAAAACCTTTTCAAAGGGAGATGCAGAGGACAAGTGATTCAGAATCAAATATATATTTAGTTCTATTAAAAAATAGGCCAAGCTAGACAGGAAATGACCAAAACAAGGTTGTTGGAATGTCTTTTCGTATCTAATCCCCGACTTTTAAATTCTTTTCTCGTATTATTGTGTATTTTCTTGTCTTTCTCAGCTACATTTTTGCACACAGAGGCTGTTCTCGCCTCTTGTTATACCTTCCTCTATCCCTTTCATACCTCTCAGAAGGATACAGAGGTTCTGAGGGAAACAAGTGCACTCCAGCGGCAGAATGAGCATAACGTGGTTGTTGCCGCGTGAAGCTTCAGTTTCTCTCACATGCTTCGGCTCTCTTTCTCCCTGTCTGTCTCCTCCTAGTCGGAGTAAATCAAAGGAGATCAGTTCCCTTACAGCCTTGTCTTAGAGGAGCTTGACTACAGAGGAAGACGAGTGAGGAAGTGGGTAGGTGGGGGTGCTCCTCTGGTGGAAAGAACTCAGAGGGCAAGGAGAAAAACTTCAAATGAAAGTAAATGAAATTTATTCTCTTTTTTTTCTTGTTCTTTTAAATTGTAAATTTTTTTAAGTTTGTCTTCTGGAAGTCCGTGTTCTCATAAGGATTTTCTTAAAAAATGACATAAAAAAAACCAACCTGAGATGAGTTTATTTTAATCCCTTAGCAAAGAGCCCTTCTTGTTACTTTGATTACATATATTTAAGGTAAAAAAAAAATGGTTTGATAACCCAAGGCTTGAACGGGTTCCTCAGCAAATTGCTGTGAGCTAGTGTGGAAATGTCTGTTTGTGTAGACAGACAGTTTAAAACTCTCATTCCTTGCAGTTTGATACCAAACATACAGACAAATGAGTCTGCAAGTCAAACCATGAGCAGAAGGATAAACAACCAACAAGAATGCTGGTTCCAAATAAATACAGTGAAACCTTGCTATAGCGGACACTAATGGGACCAGACGTTTTGTCCGTTATGGTGGGGTGTCCGCCCCAGAGGGGTTATATAAGAAGTAAAAACGCTTGGTCGGCCCAAAACCTGTCCACTGGACAGGGGTGTCCACTCCCAAGGGGTGTCCGCATGGTGGGGTTTCACTGTATTATGTGAACTTTGCTGCCAGCTGGTTCATTTATGAGTCAAGAAAGAAAAGGACACAAACATTTCTAGTTAGAAAATTCTAAAATGTTTTTTTTTGTCCTTTAAAGTGTTTCTGACATGTTCGGTTCTTAATATAATATTTAGAAATGGTATAGCTTTGTTTAATTCTACAATTTTTTTTGTTTTTTTGACTCTTGTAAAGCAAATATCATTTTTATTGATTATTATTTATTTTATAGCTTTAGGCAGAAAAACCAGAAGTAATAAAAGACTAAAATATAGGTCTTTACAATTTACATGGACATTGAAAAGCATTTGTGAGCTTGTGTTTTCATTAATAAAATAAGGAAAGGCTGTATAGCAGGAGGTTGTAGTAACACTGCTACCTTAACTTGTTTCCCTAAGTCGGACCTAGAGAAAGTCACTCACATGGAAATAAAAGACTTCACGAAGACCAAACATAATGTTCTCCTTCAGTAGGTTGGATTTTGATCCATGTATGTGATTCATCTGCACAGCCACACTGGAGTCAAACCCATTTTCACGCAGCAGAGACACGAGTTAAACATCAAATATCCTTTCTTTGAACAACACGTCCTTTATACTGCACAGAAAAATGGCAGCAAAAATCTGCGCTTCTTAATGTCACGCTCTGAACATGTGGAGTTTGAAGTATGTGCATGTTATGAAAAAAAAACAACAGGAGTTTGAAAGGAATTACTTTTCTCAGGTCAACAGGATCTTTCTGTCTGAAACGAGCTGCTGTTGTGAACATGTGTCATAAACGTTACTTTTTTCACAGCTGTCACCTCACAAACAAACACACACTCACAACCTACAATTCATTTGATGTAGTCATAATTACATCTAGTTAAAACTCACATAATCAGAGGGAGAAATACTTACAGTTCCACTGGAGTCGCTGATGTCAGGGTCCAACATTAGTAACTCAAATCGACCGGCTCATTCACGAGACAGGTGCTATTACTTTTGTTGGGGATCCGAGTTACCATGGCGATGCAACATGCCAAAAATCGCACCCAAAATGCCCTCCAGCCAAAACCGTAACATATGATAAAGCGTGTTATACATCATACGGACTGGAACCAAGACCTGATGGGATTGATCTTGGGTTCGTGACATTTTGAGTTGCCATGGCAACTGTATTCACAAAAAACCTCGCGTATGGGCACATTAGTACAGCTGCATCATGGTGCAATAAGCTAGACTTCACGCATGTCACAATTATCGCCGAAAAAATTGGTGATTAGTCGACTATTAAAATAATTGTTTGTGGCAGCCCTAAAATGATCCAAAAAGACTTTCAATCTGAGCACATGTCAATGTGAACATGTAAATATTGTGTCATCATCTTGCATACTCTCCACTTAAACATGTCAAACCTTTTTTATGACTGTATACAGTGGGGCAAAAAAGTATTTAGTCAGCCACCAATTGTGTAAGTTCTCCCACTTAAAAAGATCAGAGAGGCCTGTAATTTTCATCATAGGTATACCTCAACTATGAGAGACAAAATGAGGAAAAAAAATCCAGAAAATCACATTGTCTGATTTTTAAAGAATTTGTTTGCAAATTATGGTGGAAAATAAGTATTTGGTCACCTACAAACAAGTAAGATTTCTGGCTTATTATCAATATAAAAGACACCTGTCCACAACCTCAAACAGTCACGCTCCAAACTCAACTATGGCCAAGACCAAAGAGCTGTCAAAGGACACCAGAAACAAAATTGTAGACCTTCACCAGGCTGGGAAGACTGAATCTGCAATAGGTAAGCAGCTTGGTGTGAAGAAATCAACTGTGGGAGCAATTATTAGAAAATGGAAGACATACAAGACCACTGATAACCTCCCTCGATCTGGGGCTCCACGCAAGATCTCACCCCGTGGGGTCAAAATGATCACAAGAACGGTGAGCAAAAATCCCAGAACCACACGGAGGGACCTAGTGAATGACCTGCAGAGAGCTGGGACCAAAGTAACAAAGGCTACCATCAGTAACACACTACGCCGCCAGGGACTCAAATCCTGCAGTGCCAGACGTGTCCCCCTGCTGAAGCCAGGACACGTCCAGGCCCGTCTGCGGTTTGCTAGAGAGCATTTGGATGATCCAGAAGAGGATTGGGAGAACATCATATGGTCAGATGAAACCAAAATAGAACTTTTTGGTAGAAACTCAACTTGTCGTGTTTGGAGGGGAAAGAATGCTGAGTTGGATCCAAAGAACACCATACCTACTGTAAAGCATGGGGGTGGAAACATCATGCTTTGGGGCTGTTTTTCTGCAAGGGGACCAGGACGACTGATCCGTGTAAAGGAAAGAATGAATGGGGCCATGTATCGTAAGATTTTGAGTGAAAACCTCCTTCCATCAGCAAGGGCATTGAAAATGAGACGTGGCTGGGTCTTTCAGCATGACAATGATCCCAAACACACCGCCCGGGCAACGAAGGAGTGGCTTCGTAAGAAGCATTTCAAGGTCCTGGAGTGGCCTAGCCAGTCTCCAGATCTCAACCCCATAGAAAATCTCTGGAGGGAGTTGAAAGTCCGTGTTGCCCAGCGTCAGCCCCAAAACATCACTGCTCTAGAGGAGATCTGCATGGAGGAATGGGCCAAAATACCAGCAACAGTGTGTGAAAACCTTGTGAAGACTTACAGAAAACGTTTGACCTCTGTCATTGCCAACAAAGGCTATATAACAAAGTATTGAGANGCTGATGGAAGGAGGTTTTCACTCAAAATCTTACCATACATGGCCCCATTCATTCTTTCCTTTACACGGATCAGTCGTCCTGGTCCCCTTGCAGAAAAACAGCCCCAAAGCATGATGTTTCCACCCCCATGCTTTACAGTAGGTATGGTGTTCTTTGGATCCAACTCAGCATTCTTTCCCCTCCAAACACGACAAGTTGAGTTTCTACCAAAAAGTTCTATTTTGGTTTAATCTGACCATATGATGTTCTCCCAATCCTCTTCTGGATCATCCAAATGCTCTCTAGCAAACCGCAGACGGGCCTGGACGTGTCCTGGCTTCAGCAGGGGGACACGTCTGGCACTGCAGGATTTGAGTCCCTGGCGGCGTAGTGTGTTACTGATGGTAGCCTTTGTTACTTTGGTCCCAGCTCTCTGCAGGTCATTCACTAGGTCCCTCCGTGTGGTTCTGGGATTTTTGCTCACCGTTCTTGTGATCATTTTGACCCCACGGGGTGAGATCTTGCGTGGAGCCCCAGATGGAGGGAGATTATCAGTGGTCTTGTATGTCTTCCATTTTCTAATAATTGCTCCCACAGTTGATTTCTTCACACCAAGCTGCTTACCTATTGCAGATTCAGTCTTCCCAGCCTGGTGAAGGTCTACAATTTTGTTTCTGGTGTCCTTTGACAGCTCTTTGGTCTTGGCCATAGTGGAGTTTGGAGCGTGACTGTTTGAGGTTGTGGACAGGTGTCTTTTATACTGATAACGAGTTCACACAGGTGCCATTAATACAGGTAACGAGTGGAGGACCGAGGAGCCTCTTAAAGAAGTTACAGGTCTGTGAAAGCCAGAAATCTTACTTGTTTGTAGGTGACCAAATACTTATTTTCCACCATAATTTGCAAATAAATTCTTTAAAAATCAGACAATGTGATTTTCTGGATTTTTTTTCCTCATTTTGTCTCTCATAGTTGAGGTATACCTATGATGAAAATTACAGGCCTCTCTGATCTTTTTAAGTGGGAGAACTTACACAATTGGTGGCTGACTAAATACTTTTTTGCCCCACTGTATGTGATTCATCTGCACAGCCACACTGGAGTCAAACCCATTTTCACGCAGCAGAGACACGAGTTAAACATCAAATATCCTTTCTTTGAACAACACGTCCTTTATACTGCACAGAAAAATGGCAGCAAAAATCTGCGCTTCTTAATGTCACGCTCTGAACATGTGGAGTTTGAAGTATGTGCATGTTATGAAAAAAAAACAACAGGAGTTTGAAAGGAATTACTTTTCTCAGGTCAACAGGATCTTTCTGTCTGAAACGAGCTGCTGTTGTGAACATGTGTCATAAACGTTACTTTTTTCACAGCTGTCACCTCACAAACAAACACACACTCACAACCTACAATTCATTTGATGTAGTAATTACATCTAGTTAAAACTCACATAATCAGAGGGAGAAATACTTACAGTTCCACTGGAGTCGCTGATGTCAGGGTCCAACATTAGTAACTCAAATCGACCGGCTCGTTCACGAGACAGGTGCAATTACTTTTGTTGGGGATCCGAGTTACCATGGCGATGCAACATGCCAAAAATCGCACCCAAAATGCCCTCCAGCCAAAACCGTAATGTGATAAAGCGTGTTATACATCATACGGACTGGAACCAAGACCTGATGGGATTGATCTTGGGTTCGTGACATTTTGAGTTGCCATGGCAACTGTATTCACAAAAAACCTCGCGTATGGGCACATTAGTACAGCTGCATCATGGTGCAATAAGCTAGACTTCACGCATGTCACAATTATCGCCGAAAAAATTGGTGATTAGTCGACTATTAAAATAATTGTTTGTGGCAGCCCTAAAATGATCCAAAAAGACTTTCAATCTGAGCACGTGTCAATGTGAACATGTAAATATTGTGTCATCATCTTGCATACTCTCCACTTAAACATGTCAAACCTTTTTTATGACTGTATATATGCTTAATCCCTTGTTAGTAGTTAGAATATTTCACAACATAAGTTACATAATCACCTGAAATCACTAATGCTAAAAGAAATATAATTTGGTATAATATATAGCTCAGATGGCAAAAATCTTTGACGTTTACATCTAAAAAGTGTCACATTTACCAAAAGTTTGCTCAAGGAGTTTTCATTAAACTGTAGAAGCTATTATTAGCTTTTAAATTAGCTTGATTTTTTTTTTTTTTTTTAGAAAACATAAAGAACTACAGATACCCTAAAAATGGGATGGTCTGAAATTTTTTTCGTACCATGCCCTTCATGCCCTCATAGTTCATAAAAAACTGTTCCTTAAACTTACACATCTTTACTGATGTTAAACAGGTATGTAAACCATTTTTGCTGTAGAGTTTGTGAATCAACATTTTGTCCATTGCAACCCACCATGCTGTTACATAACTTAAATAGTAGTATAAAAACAACACTATCACATATTAAACTTGTGTTCAGTTCAAATTTTTTTCAAGCACATTGAGTAAAAGTTACCTAGGTTGGTGTGGGGACAAAATGTCCAGTGATGCAGAAACTCTTAAAATATCAGTACAAACAATCATTTTTTTTTTCTTAAACTAATTTAATTACACATTTTGGAAAGAAGCACCTGTGAGGCCATATGAAACATTAGCTTCTGATCATTTTCATATAGTAAACATGCACATATTGCAGGTTTGAATATCCATACATCCATTTCCTGATCCTGGTCAGAGTTGTTGGGGCTGGTGAATATATCCAGTGATCAATTTGTAAGAGCCAAGGGATACACTGGACACAGTACCAGAATGTCCTGTCCATCACAGGACCATATGGAGACAAACAATCATTCACACACTAACAAGGGTCTATTTTTAATCAGCATTTAAGCTAAATCTGTTTTGGGTCTGTGAGAAGAAACTGAACAACAACAGAACACCCATAAATACATGATGAAAATACCCAAAGTTCCCAAGTGAGAATCAAACCCAAAACCTGCATGGCACACAACACAACAGTTTAATGTCCCACCGATGTTGAAAATAAAGTCACATTGTAACAGATCTCCATCTCAGCTGGTTGGGTGGTCGCAAGTTTCAGTCATTTTAAAAATGCTGGTCCGGACCGTAATCATTATTTACACGTCCAGACTTCCTGGTTTCATAACGAATCACATATGAGTCTGCAAGGCTGCCAAGTCTTCAACACAAGCAGCTGGAATTCCACAACAAGCAGCAGCAAAAAGTAAGAAACCACCTCATCCTTCCAACTGATCAGCCGAGCTGCACGTGATGGGGCGTTCAAATGCACTTAGGCAAACTCAACACTGAACAAATAGGCCTTCAGACATTCCCCAAAATTGAACAAATACAAGAGAAATTAAACAAGGATCAACATCGGAACTGGCAACCCTGCAGAAAAATCAGGGAGGGGAGGGGGTGAGTGGCTGACAGTGGACAAGTTTTTTTTTTAAAATGAACTGCAGGATTTGATGACAAGGTCTAATTCTTACATACTTAAGACTCTTCACACTGGATGAAAATCCTGCTACAATGTAAACAATTAGCCAGAATGTGCAGCTCTTTGCAGACAGGTCTTCAGACACATTATTCTCACAATGTTATGTACTGCAATATAATAACAAAATGAAATAAAGTTTGTTTTTACTGTGTTATGATGTGATTACGTCAGCATACACAGCTTGTCTGCTCTTCATTTACTTTAATTTCCTCACCTTTTTTTTTCTCTCGCTTCTGCACTTGTTTGTATGAGCATTCCTCTCTGTCCCTATTTCTGTGTCCATCTGTCTTTCAATCTGTCTGGACGAGTAATCAATAGTCTCTTCATTTACCAAATGGAAGGAGATGGAAGGAAGCTACAGCAGGAAGCCGATCAGATAGCATAAGAGGGAGGGAAGGACATTTCAGATCCAAATCAACTGAAACGAATTACAAGGGCACTGCTGATTCATAGGGCAAGACTTGATTAAGGCTTGGATGATTCAACAACAAACCCACTCTGATAAATGTGCTTGTGCTTTTGACATTTAAAGGGTTGTTATAAACTTCAGCATTTATACATAAGCACATGGCAGACACTAGAAGTACTTATCTGGGATGAAATAGATTTGTTTACATTTGTTTCTTCATGTTTCTCTCTCATAGAATAATCTAGCGTTACATTTGTAATTGCTTCACTATTAAAGGGTGCTATCTTTTTGCTGTTGTCTTAAATGCTAGAGTTTTTTTCATTCCAAACATAAAGAATATGTTCAGATCATGTGATAAATTTGACCCTGTGAAACGTAAAACAAGAGCCTCAGAATTAAAGCAAGCCCTGGAAGGCTCTAAAAACTTTATGTAAAGCTCCTCTGTTAAGATTTTGCTTCTCATTTTCTCTTTTAAATTGTGAACAAGTCAGTTTGAAAAGGTCAAATAGTGTTTCATCTCCATATTTGATCTGTGTGGCATATTGAAAAGAAACACCAAAAATGTCTACTTTTTTTATTTCTTTACTTTATCCTACTCTGATACAGAACTGAGAAGAAAAGAACAAATACAATTTAGGTTAAGAGGCACAATGAACAGAAATGTTTAAAAAATGTTTAAAAAAAAACTCCAGTCACCACTGAACATCAGAATTAGTTTGTAGATGTAATTAGTGATATTATATACATCAAATATCTCAAAATAAACAATATGAATACAAAAAAGCTAAAGTAAAAAATGTGTTAAGTGAAAAAAAGACGAAAAAAGCAGCAAAATTATGTTTTCAACATCTGAAAAGTGTTTAACGTCAGACTAAAGAGAACTTTTCATTCTCTCATGGATCCTTCAGTTACATCAGTGGAGGCTTTTGTTGCTGTATGTCTCGACACAGAACAGACTCGACTGTCAAAGAGAACAAAATAGTCTCACCATTCAAAGATACACTCAAGAGTACTAAAACACAGCTGATCCTGTTGACATGAACAAAGAGCATGTGTTCAAACTGAAAGGTGTGTGAAATCTAAAGAAAGATTCTCATGGGTGTCACAGCAGTCAGTGTTTTTGAAGACTTTAATGATATTTTGTGGTTTTGAACACTGGCATATCAAGACAATCTCTTGCTGTTGCAATAGGACTGGATAACTCCATTATAGATGTTAGAATATTGTCAGCCATTGTAATATACACATTGTATTTTAGCATACTGGGTGAGAGCACTGCCCCACAGTGGTGAAAATGCTGTCAAACCTTTGGTTGTAATATTATGATGTTGAGTTTCCAACACAGCTGAGACTCCAAAGTGTGTGCAGTATTTTTTTAATGATTCGTATTAGATTAGATTTGTAGAATTCAAAGCTTTAATTGTAAGGGTTGTCATAATACCAAAGCTTTAATGGTGCGTTCAAACGGCCGCTTTGTCAACGTCAAGCAACGCTCATAACGCTTCAAGTTTGAAGCTTGAAAGTTGAAGCTTGTAACGCCTGACCGTTAAAAAGAGCGCGTAGGCTGGGCTTCCTTTGTTATCATTGTTCTGAGCTTTGGTGAATCATATTGAGAGAGTGGCTTGGCTTTATTTACTCCGTTTGTGGATACACCCCATTCTTCAGATGCGTTCTGAGTTTGAGGAGTTAAACCATTTGCTCCAAGAGCTACATATGGATGAGGTTCGCTTCCAGCGCTACTTCCGTCTGTCCCGCGCCCTCTTTGACGACTTCCTGCTTCATTCAGGTTACATGCAGTGTAACGATGAGATGCTCTGATTGGTTGACATGCCGTGACAAGATCGTCTAAAGTTCAGCTCGCTGAACTTCTGCGTTGCTCACGTTTCAAACTTCAACGCCTGAAAAGCTTGAAAAGTTGAGGCTGCTAACGCTCACAAAGCGATGCAGAGACTCTGACGCTGGTCTGACGGACTCCACCATAGACTTTACATGTAAACTTGATGCTTCTGATGTTGATGGTTGGGCCGGTGTGAACGCACCATAAGTCTCAAGCACAGCTGAGACTATGAGGCAAATTTACTATCTGTGTTTAATTAAAGAGGCCATTTCATACAAATTTCAGGACTTCAGGACTTTGTTATTTCTTAAGTATTAACCAGTAATATGAAACATTTTTTATCTAAAAAAAAGTCAGGAAACACTGATTAACAGACTTCTCATTCTGTCTGCATTAAAATTCGGGTGTTTCCGGCTCCTTCCGTCAGGCTGCTCGTTCATATTCATTATTCGAATTTGCTGGACTCTGATTGGCTAACAAATTAGCCTATGAGAGCAAGGTATACTGTTTCCTGCCCCGCTGTGCATGGCAACGTCAGACGTCGGGTCTTTCTGTTTGCTACGTTATGCTACAGCTTTTAGCCAGCAGCATGCTAGGCGTGGTTTCAACTGCGGGAGCTTAAGAATACTAACAAACAAAGGAGTTGTGATGAAACAGATACAGGCCGTTCGGACTCGGGAGAACTCAGGTGTTATCGCCACCTGCATAGTTTGAGAGATAAAAACTGAAAGAGAGGTTGTTGACCTGTTTTTACACCCACTATGAAGGTAAGAACACCTGTGGAGCTAAAATATTCAACAGAAACCTCAGAAAAAAGTTTTTAATGGAAGGGCCTCTTTAAGTAAGAAATACCCACTGCACTGATCTACAAACATGGACTGAAACCTGTTCATTTCAGTAAAGGTTCAGAGACTTGAACCCAGCAAATAGTGCAGATTATTTAAACTATCACTATGTTACGTTCAGTTGTTTACCAGGAGAGAGTGGAGCAGCTCCTCAGAGCACAGGATGCAGGAGGATTACTGAGACATTCATGTATTAAACCAAAAACCACAGTTTTTTTTAAATAAGGAAATAACATCACAACATGGTTAAAAGCTGCAAAAAGTTGATTTTGCATGATACAGGACCTTTAAACTATGGTAAAAAAAACATCTACGTATATGCAAAAGCAAGGTATATTAACTGAAAACATGAGCAAAACAATCAGTTTTGAATACAGTTTAGCTCATTTCATTGAGTCATCTTCATTTAAAAGTTTATAAGCAAATAGGAAGAAACAACCCAAACCCTTGTCTGGGAATTTTTACATATTGGTGATGAAAAATGTCTCTCTTGCAGCAAATAACTTGTTCTCACCTGTAGTCTCTTTAGCTTACCGAAGCTCTTCATCCTGAACTGCTCAATTTTCAGTCACTGCCTAGTTTCATATTCATAAGCATTTCTGTATGAATGTCCAATTCTATTTTGGCTTATAGACAAATCACCTGCTTGGACCCAGAATGCTAAACCACAGTTCTCTAGGCAGTGATTGATCTCTTTTATATCTCCCTGCAGCAGCTTTATTTCACATCTGAAAGCAAACATTAGCAGCCCAAGCCTTTTATTCCTCTCCCTTCCATTTTATCTCTTTTTCTTCCTCTGCATTACATCTCTTTATCCCTCTCTTAGCATCGCATCCAGGAATCATCTGTCAGTGCAATGAGGGAATAATAGGAGTTCTCTCACACTGGGTCGAAGTGACTGCTCTAACTTCCATTACAGCTGAGAAATGAATAATCGCTTTGGAGATGGAAGGTAGAAAACATGAATAAACTGCTCCTTCACAGAAAAGGCGGGATTACTGTTGGATATGTCTTAACATAAGCCAGAAGCTGTAAAAACTCTCTGTATTTTTTGTTTTTACATCCACCTAAAAGTCATACTTTAATATGAAATTCAGTCTTCTCTGTTATTTACATGTTGGTTTTCTCTTTCAGGGTGAGCAACTTCAATTAAACCTGCTTGTTATTGGTTATTGGCTCGTTCCTAAATGTTCTTGAATAACAAATAGTCTCCCTCTTGAAAATGTATTCCAGTTTCTTACATTTGGAAATAAAGAAATGTCCTTGTGATTTATGTGCCATATGATTTTCAGTACAAATGTGGGCAGAACAAATGAAGGGGAAAAAAAAAGAATTGTGTTTGAGCATTGTATTTGGTTTGATAAGCAGCCATTCTCTCCACAAATGAAAGAAATGTGTCATCTTTTTCAAGATTTTTTTTCCCAGCCCCCATCACTTTGTTTATCCCATAGCACATGCTTTTGTTTCACCCACTCAGTCTCTGAAGTAGTTTTTGAGGACCGTGGAGCTTCATTGTATATTTCTGTGACTGTCTTTCTCTCTGCTTTTATCAGTCTCCTTATTCAAAATCTGGAGCTTGGCCTTTGTGTCTGCTACTACAGGAAAACTTTCACTTGAGATGGTAGCTGGAAGAACATATGTGTCTTATGAGCTTTAATCAAGGTGGAAAAATCTCTGCTGCACGAGGACGTAATACAAATTGTGTTTACTGTATGTCATTTAAGACACAGGGTGCATTTTTCCCACTAAGATATAAAAAGCTTGTTAATATGACTTATCTTTTTAAACTTTAAAAGTTGAAAACTATAAAATAAAAACAGTCTTCACTCACTCTTGTATTTTACACACACTATGTGTCAGAGTTCTGGGGGTTTGATTTTTCCACTTTCTATTCTCCCTCTTTTTAGCTCTGATTTTTCTTTCTTTTCCAGCTCTGTTCTGTGTTCTTGTGCTTTCTCCTTCAGGTGAGTCCTTGCTGGCTTCCTACAGCCCCGCCCACTGGAGGCATCTGCTGCAGTAGATAATGGATCGCACCTGGTTATAATGGGCACGTCTACTCTCCACTGCAGGTGTATTTAAACCTGGTGTCATCCAGCTCCAGACCCTTTTAGTCCCTTTCAGCCAGAATCCTAAATCCCTGAGACATATTTATGAGGTTTTTTTTTATGTTTAGGTTTTCTTGTGTGTTTATTGTTTTATTTGGGAGGTTTTTGACACATGCAACCCATCAGTTTACAACGCTTCTCATTAGCTACGTTTACATGGGCACATTTAATCGGAATAAACGCCCAATCGGATAAAAAAGACGTCATGTAAACATGTCAACCAGAATGTTTTGATCCGATGCAGCCTGATCAGAAAGAAATTTACTTCCGATCGAGAGGGGTGGTTTTGTCCGATCTTCATTCAGATAGACGTGCATGTATACACCCATTCGGAAAGAAAGGGTGAAAAGAGCCCTTTGCGCATGCGTACAACTTCAGCGTGACGTCTTTCCGCTTTCGCAGACCCAAGTAGAAAACATGGCGGGAGGTAAACAGAAGTGGTCTGCTGGTGCAGTCATCCTGTCATCCTGCTCTCCTCTCCTGTGGCGGAGGAGCAGTAGTAATATGTATTCAGCCTCTAGCTTGGTTAATGCGACCAGTAAAAACCCAAACATAACGGTAATCACCCGCAGAGGGTCCATATAGGGGATAACGTAAGTCAGCTCGAGCACACGATGGGGCGGGAAAGACGTGCAGAAAGCACGGAGTTTGTTTACTTTTTTTTCTTCCCCCGGAAAGACAACTCGCTGTGCGCATGCTCAACTCATTTAACCTGATTGAGTGCTTGGTGCATGTGTACTCATGGCATGATCAGATCATTTCAGTTAGTGTCCATGTAAACAGGGATTTGGGAATTCCGATCGACCAAGATTTTAATCAGATTGGGGAAATTTGACGCATGTAAACGTAGCTAGTGATCTGTGTGGGAACCGTCCTGACTGCAAACCGTGGTGGATTATCTCCTGTCAAAGTACCATCACTTACCTGTATGTTGAAAAGAAATCAGTAGCTACGTTTACATGCGCCAAATTTCCCCAATCTGGATGGAGCACCTACCAGCGTTCATTATTTAGGACAACAACAAACCACAGTGAACATGAATGAAGAAGCGACCGCTTTGATTGGCCCCGTGGATGGGAAGTTTTGTTATAAAAAATGACTGGATGGAAGCGTGGATAAGAGCATGTGTGCAAGCTATGCAGCAAGGAATTTGCACATCACCGCAGCACATCGGGCCTGAAGTATCACCTCAATGTTAAACATATAGCAGCTAGCGTGGACGTTAGCCCGACTCCGAGTACAAGTGTAGACATTTTCTACACTTAATGCACTGGTCTGTTGGACTTGGTTGAACAAAAATAAACAATATTTTGTTGCTTAAGCTTATGTGTATTCAGTCATGATTCAATGGTATACTAAAAATCCGTTTGAAAAAAATTCTCACTGTTCTCTGGTCAAATATTTATATGCGATTAAAATGCGATTAATTTTGATTAATTAATTACAAAGCCTCTAATTAATTAGATTAAAATTTTTAATCGAGTCCCGGCCCTAATTTATTATATGTTTTTGGTGTGCATCTTTGTTACTTTACCTGCAATAATACTTGGAATAATAATAAATCCTTGCCACTGCTACCAATGTCAAAATGTTGTATTTGTATTGTTTACGGCACTTTAAAGCTGTATTCACACCTGATAGTCTCGGTGGACTCGGTTTGATCGGGGACCAAAGTTGCAACATTGTTGCTGTTTTTAGTTGGTGCGATTTGGATTCACACTGCACTTTATGAACCGAACCAAATAACCTTTGGAGCATGTTACCCCCCTGCCTGTGGTGGCGCTGTAGAGTTTCTGCACTACTTTTTTATTTGTCGTTACTGCACTTCCTGGCACTGCCGCAGGAGAGTGAAACATAAACAAACGTGAAAAACATGGACTAGCAGCAGATTCTGGTAGTTTTGGGATCTTTTATGTTTGGTGAATGTACCAGATCAATATTCTGCAGCACTGGACTTAGAATGAGCTGATAAAAAGACAGAGGACTGCACGAGGCAGCTGAGACGGCTACACAATATAGTCCACTTCCTGCTTTTGGTGCGGTCTTGATTTGGTTGCGTTCACACATGCAATCGAACCGCACCAGAGTTCGTTTCAATCGAACTGAGACGCACGTTTTTAGGCGGACTAGAGTTCGTTTTTTTTGTCCAAATCAGAGTTCGGTTGCCCGTTCACACCTCCCTAAACGAACCGGACTTTCTGTGCAAACGAACTAGAGTTCAATTCAAGCGGACTAAACAGGGCTGGTGTGAATGCACCCTGAAAGCATTTTTTGTGTGATGTGTTTGCCACCCCAAAATATTAACAGGTCCATCCGGGTCACCCATTGAAAATTTCCTCACTCCACCACCGCTCCTTGGTCCTCTGATCTCCTACATGATTCACTTCAGCCTCTACATAGAAAAACTCAGTAAGCAACTTCAGAATTGACCAGCATTCCTTTATGACTCAGATTAAACAGCTGCGAACTCATCTCTCAACTGACAGATCTGCATATTCCCTTGCTCTACTCCTTTAGTCATTATTTGTGTTCAATAATAAACATTTTTACTTACCTTTTACAGTCGTCTTGCTTTTTTTCATTTGAGTCTGTTCAACTAGCTGTTATATGTACATCACCCGTGGTCAAGTGACTGCTTAACTTCCGTTGTAGTTGAGACAACTTGGGCATTTGAATCATTAAATTTATAGTTTGTAAATTTGTGAAACACATGTATTACTTGTGTTTTGCTCTTGGAAAGCATGGTAATAACGCACTGTCGAGGGGACATGTATGAAATAGAGGTGTAACGGTACACAAAAATCATGGTTCAGTACGTATGTCGGTTTTGAGGTGATGGTTTGGTTCATTGTTGGTACAGTAAGTGAAAAAAAACAAAACATAAAAACTGCTTTATGTTTAATTTTCAGCTTTTGCAAACAACGGTTTATACATTTTCTTATAAAAATGAAACATTAGAAAATAAGAAAACATAAAATAGGAATAAAAAAATAGGAACAGGAGACCTTAACGCCGGGCTCACACTGCCTACGGAACGGCTTCGGTGCGGTTTTTCCGCAAGATACCACTCACATCTGCTCCAGATAGGGAGTGCGGCCAGCTCCGGTGCTGGGTGCGTAAACAGCACTCGCGAGAACAGAAGTTCACGTGGGTTATCGTTTTGTCGGGACTTCATATGAGAACACGTCCATTATTTAGCAAATGTGTGAAAATGTGTTGTGCTGCAGGCTTTCGGGACCTTGTGTCACCGGGTGTGATGTAATGTTTACATTTCCTATTAGCGCGTGTGCTGTCTAAAAAGAAGAGTCAAGTTACAATTGTTTGTACACTCGTTTATTTTGAAAAAACACCGGATATTCAAGCCACACTTCCTGTATAGCTGGTCAGATTTCATCAAACTTGACACTGAATCCTCTCCGGCGTTCGGAAAAAATAGAACCTTGCGGATTATTTCCGTAGTGCCGTACGGCCCCCGTAACCGGACCCGCACAGCGCGGAGATACTGTGAGCCTTCAAAAGGGATTTTAATCTAACGGAATACCTGCGGGGTCCGCACCGAACCGGATCTGGATGCAGTGTGAGCCCGGGGTAAAGATAAAGGAGGGTCTTCAAGTTCCGGCTTCTTATTTGCATCAGCCATGACGTCTGCTAGAGGAAAAAAAAATCTCACTTGGGAGTCCGGCGCTGACAACAAACTTCCAGTCCGCCACTTAATATCTCTGTCAGGGAACTTAGATTTGAAGTATGCGCCATGCACAAACAAGCCTGTTAGCTAGCTGTAATTGGATCAGTAAACATCTGCACCATACCAACAGTACGGAAACAGTTCGTATGAATGCGTCTTCTGTTACACCCCTCAGCTCATGTATTTACTTCAATGTGCTTGTGTAACTCCACTGTGTGTCACTCAATACAGCATCCGTGCGGAAATTCACCTGGGAACTTTCTTCCGCCGCACTTAATATCACACTAAGAATACATTTGTGAAAAAGTACACCCAAACGGTACACAAGTGGACCGAACCGAATGGTTCAACACATACCCGTGAACCGTTGCACCTCTAGTATGAAACCCATGTGTATTCCCATGTGAAACCAGTGGAATGGAATAGTTTTAATAATAACCTATTCACTACAGACTCTGGGGATAGAGTTTTTCTTCTGCTTTTGGTTAGGCTGCAGTCTTTGACACAGTTAGCTATAAAATTCTATTATCCTCCCGGATACAAATTTGAATAGTGCTGCACATTGACTGCTCTCCCTGCAGTCATGAACTCATTGCCATCTTTTGTTAAGCCAGACATTTTTAACCTGGGTATAAAGTTTGACTCAGAGCTGAAACCTGACAAACAAATACTGTGGCAAAGTCCAGTTTATTTCACCTGAGGTAGCTAGCAAAAATAAAACTGCTTTTATAAAGGAGAAACTTATGAATGCATTCATTACAAAATGGTTGGACGATTGCAGTGATCAGATCTGTATGTTAGTCTAGTTTCCCATTTATAGATGAGCCAAAATGCAGCTACTCACCAGTTTTGGCATTTCTTTACAGGCTATTATGCATTTTATTGTACATTTAAAACATTTTCTAATGTGCAAATCCATGAATGGACTAGCACCAACTTATCTCTAATATGCTTAAGCATGATCCTTAAAGTCTGCTGATAAGCAGCTTCTTGTTTCAAAGACGAATCTGAAAAGGGATTCATGTTTTTGCTGTGGCAGCACCAAAGCTGTGTAACCACCAAACCTCCACTTTCTTAGTTTTCAAATCGCTTCTCTAAACCCACCTGGTTTCTTTGGCTTTTAACATTGGTTGAGATTATGCTTTTATACCTTGAATACGTTTGCATAAATTTGTTACTAAAAGGCCATAAATGCCTTTTTTGTTGTTTTCATTTTTACATTTTATTACTGCCCCTGCTTTTACAGCACTTTGGTTGGTTGAGTTTAAAATGCTTTTCAAATGAAGTTGGAGTGTGGGATGTTCTGGTTTTCTGCAACAGATCAAAAACTAGTATTTTAGGTTCATGGGTGTCTAAATTAACTTTGTTAATATCCATGGTTCATTTTTACGTGGCCCTGTGATGAACGGGTAAGCTCTCCTGGTTGCACCCTGCCTTTCATCTAGTCATGTGTAAAGTCTCGTGTAAAACTTAGTGAAAAGTAAGTAAAGTAAAGTAAGTAAATTCTAATCTGAAACCTGAGATTACACAAAAAGTCCATGTACTTTTTAATGAAATGAAAGATTCTGATTATATTCCAACAATTTTGTTGAAGATTCAACATCTAAATAAAGTCTGTGATAAACTAAAGTTTTTTTTAGAATGGCTTACCTGGAAATATGAGCAGTACCTGTTTCTATGTGTGTGTCTAAGACCGCAGTGCATCTGGCTCACATGAATAATTTGTTTGTGGAAACTGAATGCCAGACTGCATGTGTGTGTGTTTGTCTGCATGTGTGAGCTCTCTTCACACAACCATCCAGCCAGAGAACACTTACCGTAGGTAGAAGGCAGGTGGCCCTGCCAGGTGTCAGGATGTCCTAGTCGCCAGGTGGCAGGGGCGTCCTGCCAAGACCTTTTTCCTGTTTTGATCCGTGGGGGTGGTTGTGGGTTATTAACATTAAAACAGTACTTTACTTTGATACTGAGTTTATTTTAAGTGAGATTCATCTTGACATTGAGCAGCCAGACTTTGACATTAGCAAGCAGTGGATGTTTGCACATCTTTGACCTTTGTTTTCAAACCAGTGCTTAAATGCACACATGGACAACTTTATTTTGCAGACTTTAGGTTCTGAATTGACTCTATGGGTAGTGTAGACTATTCAAAACACCCTTTTGCTTTTCACAAGTCTGAACGACTGCAGCATAGAACCACTTGCTGCACCCCCCAGTCTTCAGGATGTTATAAAAACATGATATTTTTTGGGGGGTGTGAGGAAATATTTGTCTTTTAAGCCATGGTTCTGATTCTCAGTCACTGTCAGATGCTCAGTTAAGTTCCTGTCTCTACAAAGACAGAACAAATTCTCAATTTTGTTCAACTTTGATTAGATACTGAGAAGGTGATTTTAAAAGATGTTGAGATCCATGGTGCTTAAAACAATCAGATTTTTTTTTCTTTACCTCAGTAATATATTAGATGTCTTTAAATTCAATTTGTTGGGGGTTAAAGGAGGAATTCTATCTCTGGGCCAAGTTTTTTATGGCTGGACTAATGATTGATGCAGCATATTGTGGTAACGACACCTATCTGACCATTGTCTATTCAAGCTCTGAGGCATGTGGTTAAAAAAACATGCCGGTGCCCTGCAGGGTGGTGAGTATGCTCTCGGTCTCCTTGTTTCTGCCTTTTCCCCTTTAGATGAATGTAGGTGTTGGGACTATAGTCCATGAGTCAAGATAACTAAGCCTGACAGGTGTTTCTCCTTATTATTCAAATAGATTCTCCTTACTGTGAATGGGAGTGATAGATGAAGTGCCTTCATGTGCCTTGCTCTGTAAGATGCTGCACATACTGACAACTGTAGGCTCTGAATGAATGTTGAAGAGCATCCCCCCCCCCTCCTCTCCCCCAGGCACTGATGGTTATATTACTCTGACATTTACAGTGAAATATCACCCTCTTATCATCTGTATACCATCACATTTTTCCCCTGTAAGCCGGAGCTATTGATCTAAATATCGCATTCATCCTGGTTAGCACTAATGTTATGGACCTGCACGCAACAGTTCCCAAACAACAGGAGATGAATGAATATCCATTATGCAGGTTAGCTGGGCCCTTTTGAGGGCCCAACCTCACCAAATTGGATACTAATAGATGTCCTTGATAGTATAATCACTTTGACCCACTGACGATCACTTTAGCAACAGCAGCCGGTGTGACAAGCAGGCTTTCAGACAGCTGAGATTTGAGTTAAATAGGCACAATTGGGATCAATCAGCATCATTGTGTTTGTTTTCATGACTAAGGGAGAAAAAAAAACATGTGTGACCTTCAGTATGGAGGTGAGAAACAATGATGCATTATTAGGACCCTCATAGATTATTGATATCGCCACAGCAGGTGGTGCCCACTGGCTTGTTGAAGTATACTATTTACTCTTTGTGGGAATGATAATAGACTTTCACACACAATAATCTGACAGCGACGAAATGCACACTGTAAGAAGTCAAGACACAGCCAGCGAGGTTTGCTCACATATCTAGGCATGCAACAAAAAATGGAAGAAAGAAAACACGTCAACTTCAGAGTTTTGAAGGGGGAAACAGGCAGTTTGTGATATTTCAACATGGCTGGTCACACATGCTTCCAGTAGAAATAACTGTAACTGAAACCAGGATATTTACTTGCCAAAATGATTCATAAGAAACTGTCTCCACATCGTATTCTTATACATTATAGATGGATTTGAATTTAAATATCTGTATTTATTAAACACTTTGCATATAATTTATACAAAAGTAGCATCTTTTGCATTATTAGCTTAATTTAGAATGACTTCTGCAGGTACAGACACAGCTAGCACAAAAAGTTTTAATAACATTTTCAAAACGTTTTTCTTAAAGAGGCCATTTCATACAGATTTCAGGACTTTGTGGTTATTTCTTAAGTATTAACCAGTAATATGAAACATTTTATTTCTAAAAAACATCAGGAAACACTGATTAACAGACCTTTCAATCTGTCTGCGTTAAAATTCAGGTGGTTCCGGCTCCTTGCGTCAGGCCTCGAGCAGCAGCTCATTCATATTCATTATTCGAATTTGCTGGACTCAGATTGGCTAACAAACTAGCCTATGAGAACAAGGTATACTGTTTCCTGCCCCGCTGCCCATGGTAATGTCAGACGTTGTGTCTTCCTGTTTGCTACATCTTATGCTACAGCTTTTAGCCAGCAGCATGCTAGGCGTGGTTTCAACTGCGGGAGCTGCTGAATACTAACGAACAAAGGAGTTGTGATGAAACAGATACAGGCCGTTCGGATTTGGAAGAAATCGGGTTTTATCACCACCTGCGTAGTTTGAGAGATAAAAACTGAAAGAGAAGTTTTTGACCTGTTTTCACACCCACTATGAAGGTAAGAACACCTGTGGAGCTAAAATATTCAACAGAAACCTCTGAAAAAAAGTTTTTAATGGAAGGGCCTCTTTAAATGTTGAAATAATGTTCATATGTCACCTAAAATGAAAATTTAACAATGTTTTTCCTGGATTTTTACTGTTTTTTTTTTTTTTTAACGTTTTGAAACTGTTGTAGCTAAACATTTGCTAAAACCTGTTCTTTAATGTTAAAATGTTTATACCCCACCTAAAATAAAAATTGAAACAGCGTCTTTTCCTGATGACTTAATAACATATTTCATTAATTTTGAAAACGTAGTTAAACATAAACGTTACGCCAATGTTTGAGAACAAGGTTTAGCAAATGTTTAACGTTTTCAAAATATTACAAAATATTATTAAAAAGTCAGAAAAAGACATTGTTTCAATTTTCACTTTAGGTAACATATAAACGTTATTTCAAAGTTTACAAACAACGTTTGTAAAATGTTATTAAAGTGTTTTGTGCTGGCTGGGTATGGATTATACTTTCGCGTTTTTAAAATAATGTGAAAGGTCCCACAGCTTCCACTGAAGAAAGTCACTTTTAAACATTATTTCAATACCGAGAGCCAGCAGCAATCCCAAGCCGGCTCATGCTCATCCGCAGGTTGACCGCTCCCCAGCAGGGGTTTCGAGCAGCACCGAGCTCCCCCTGACATCTAGTCAGTAGTTAGTAGATGTGGGTACACCGCTTCACCATCTTGCTTGGAGTTATTGTTTGTCGGACCTGCTCACATTGTAACAGTTACATGATTGGACAATGGCCGTTTTGGGGGCGGGGCCAGCGTAAGGACAATTAGATGTCATATAAACGTTTATATGTGGTTGGTAAAACATTTCAAACCTTTCTGGCCTATTTTCAACCTTTTTCAAATGTTTTTGTGCTGGCTCGCGTGACTTTGCTCTTAAAGAAGAATGAAAAACAAAAACTGACATTATTATTTATTCTTGCTAGCTAGCTTTCAAAACATTTATTAATATTTAACATCTTGTTAAACTGTCTCTATAAAAACTACCACTCAAAGCAACATGTATTTTGCACAGCTATATGGTGTGACTGCTGGCTGTAGATGGTGGTGCAACCCATGAAGTTTGTAGCTCTCCTGCTGTATTTCAGCTTAGTGGAAGTTCAGCACTTTAGCTCTCAGTTACTAACACATGAGATGAAGTCAGTAAGGGATCAAATGTCACACTAAACCACCCACCATCAGTGCAGTCAAGGGGGCCGAGAGGCCACTGATCCTGCGAGAGTGCTTGACAGCAACAGCCATGGAAGTGAAAAGAAAGATTTTTTTTCCCCTTATAGTGAGAAAGTGTTTTTGTGTGTTCTGGAGGAATGGCTTTAAAAGTTTATAAAAACAACCACAAAATTAACCAGTAAGAGGAACAGAGTTGGTCAAATAAAACAAGTCAATAAAAAAAGTATTTTGTGTGTGTGTGTAATTAATTAGGACAAAATGAAAAAAGCTACATGCAGACGAAAGAAAAAATATCATCATCATCAATGTAACATGCTGTTAATGTTACAAAATGAGCTGATAATCACCAGTTAATTTAGTTGATTAAATATTTCTGTCATAGTTATTATGAACAATCATTGTTTTCTAGACAGAACTGAGATAACTAAATAAAAACTAATGCACAACTTCCAAAACTGTGATTATAAATATTGATAATATCATCAATGAATAAAATTGGGATAAAAAGGAAACCCAATCATTGTTTTGCATAAAGATGAGGGGGTTGGGAAGATATCCAATCAGAACTAATCTCTGAGCAGCACACTCATTTTATCTTCAAATTATAATAGCGTCTCTGCTATCCAATGCTAAAGCTAAAAGATGTGAACACCTGGGCAAAGAGAACAAGAAGAAGACATGAACGACCAAATTTTACTTTAGACATCACAAGGTCAGGATGTTGTATAAACTGTAACTGTTGCCTCTAAAAATAAGAATGTGATGAGATATTTGGACATCCTGAAATCTAGACAAAGATAAATATGCTAAAACAAGTCAATGAACTGTAAGAAATATCTACTGTTGTAGTTAGTAAACTCTACTGACTAGAAAAATAGAAAAATTTATTACTTTCAGTGTGCTTTAAATGATCAATCGGACAAATGTTTTCAGAAAGGTAATAAACTCCAAGCTCTTTCTTTCTCTTTTTTCCACATTCCACAGGTGACAGTAGATGTCAGCTGACATCACTGAGTTACTGGATGCACAGAAAGTTAAAACATCCCTGCAGAATATTTTAGCAGCTCCTTTTGTTATGTTTTGCAGGTTGTAAGGGTGGACCTAAGTGCAGGGAAGAGACTCAACAATATGTATACTTAAAACATACATTTAGTAATAAACAGCTGACAGGGCAGCAAAAAAACAAAACTTACAGGATGATGGAGGGGATTGAAAGAACCAGAGGAAAAACACAGGTAAACTGATAATCCAACAACGATCCGATAGGAAAACAAAAACGTACTCACACTGAACTAACACAAACACGCTACTTATATACTTACATACTGACTGAACTAATTACTAAACTCAAAACATCTGATATGAAAATCAACTGGAACTGAACACTGAGGAGGACTGACGAAACAGGAAGTAAAGAATACGAAACAATCAAGGAACCTAAGCTACATGGCGGAAAACAGGAAGTAGAAACAATATAAAAGCAAAACTGGAAACAGACAAAGTAAAAATAAAAGCAGAACATGAAACTGACACGGGAGGGGAGCTGAACAAGAGACAAAGGAGGGAACGACTAAAACCCAAAACAACCCCAGAGAGAAAACAAAACCACAGAAGAACCAAACCCTACCAAAAGAACTAAACAAACAAAACCTGACACCTTTGAGTGGTGTAAAATATAAAACAGACTGCAGACTGGGCTGTAGAAAAACATGAAATGATGAGACTTATAATAAGCCTGACTATTGCACAAACTACTATCTTTAATTGTTTATATGAGATTACATTTTTTGAATTAATTACCAGTATAATTACTTTTATTTAGTCATTCTTTATCAACATTAGAACTTGTATGGATGACACTTCTTCCAATCCTCAAGAATGTTGTAAAATTTCCTGAGAACAATGCAGATCTTGTTCAGTGACAGCAGACATGCTGTCAGTTATTATACTTTTATAGGGCTTTTTTTGGTGAAAAGACAAGGACAGATAATTGAATTATGTTTGTGTTTTCTGTAAGATTTCAGTTTGCGTCTCTCTGCATTGTACATAGGAGTTATTACAGTAAACTAGTGGCTTCTCTTGAATTCAGTTTGAAGTTTTTATCAAAGGGTTGTAAAACATTTATTATACGTGTTAGTGAAGAGGAAGAAGAGGGGTGAAAACCCTGTGAGGGGAAGTACCAATACTATATATAGTATTCCATCCATCTAGCCTTTCACCCACACATCCTTCACCCAGCAACACTTTCTAGCTCTTCCTGGGGGATCCCCATACGTTATGTGTATACATATATACTGTATATACACACACACACACACTATATATATATATATATATATATAGTCGCTCCTGCAAATTCTGGGTCTGTCCAGGGGTCTCTTCCCAGTGGGACTCCTTTCAATGCAGAGGAGCAGAGGCTCTACTTCAAGCCCCATCCGGATGATCGGGCTGCTCACCTGATCTCTAGAGAGGATGTTATAATGATCAGAGAGGCCAGAAACCAGGTTTGTACTGGCAGCCAATTACACTGTCAGAAACGTGGACGCAGTCAGGCAGTCCAGGTCATACACTGAAGAACACAGGCAGACAAGTCCAAGTCCAGAGACGAAGCAAAGGTCAGTCACAGAAATCTGACTGGCAGAAGTACCGACGGGCTGAAGCAGAAAGGCAGTCCAAGATCCAAATGATCTGAGTCAGTAGACAAATCCAGTAGAGGCACAGGCAAAGCGAGGTCGAGGACAGTCCAGGGTCAAAATCCACAGGTTGATGATCAGACAGACAGGAAACAAACAGAAATGGGTTGTGCATGAGTTTGGAAGTGTGTTGCATTCACCAAACATGCAAAGGTAAATAATTAGAGAGAGACAGGTGTGTGAAGTGAGTGTGATTGAAGTGACCAGGACATGAATTAAAGAACCAGGTGGGAAGTGAGGAGACAGAAACACATTACACAAAAAACTTTAGAGATAATTAAAAACCCATGGACCCATTATAACCAAACTCAAAACTACTAAGAACAAAAAAAAAAAACCTAACAAGAGACAATTATGTGTGTACACACAGTACACAGACAGGCAGGTGGCATGTGGGATAGATGATACATGACACATCTTCATGGAATAATACACTTCCTTGGTTGATTACTTCTTTGTTGTAACTATACTTTTGGGATTAAACATTATACCACTGGAAGCTCTATTTACCTTTTAATTTCTAACACATCTATAAGGTAAGTAGAGCTTTACTGTTTGATATAACTCTTTAGAAATTAAATGTTTACAATCTGTGGGTCATAATTAAAGTCCGAGCCTTGGTGACATTCCCACTAGTGGCCTGTGTGATCACAGATATCACTGGCAGAGAGGAAAATGACTAAACACTTGTTAGTGGGAAATGATTGGTTTGTGTACTTTGTTTTTTATATTTTCCATCATGCACCTTACCATCAGCCAAAACCCTTTCAATAAGTTGTCACAATGAGAACCTTGGTCAGATCCAAATACTGACAAAACCCAGACCAACTACTGCGCAAAAAGGGAAAAATATATGAAACTGAAGGCACGTGAGATTGGCAGCAAACACTGGTGCAAATCTGACAGCAGGAGGAGCGATACATTACTCAATGTATAAAATGAATATTGTTATCAGAACGAGGGAACATTGCACCTGGTCTTTCTTTGTTTATTTGAACAGCAAGTAACCAGGTGGAGCACAGGTGCATCCAAGAGGCAGGTGAGTGGAAACAGTAGAGAACTAGCAGGTTAGTCTTGAAGGTAACTCTGACCCTTTTCCCCAGGTTGCACTTCAGAATTATCCTCCAGCATCATCCAACTTGGAGCTTCCAAAAGCTGTTCCATAAGCTTCAGCATGAGAACTGATTATCAAGGGATTTAAAAAATAAAAATAAAATTACAGGGCAGTGGTTTTCCAGAACTGGAAATGGAAACGATGACTTATATTGTTATGTGTTAGTATTAAACTGTTACATTTGTGGACCACAAAAAGAAAACAGCATAAAGTTAATTTAATATTCTAGCCATGGTAATTGTAAATGAGGTCAAATGTGTTGCTCTTTGTTAATGAACTACTGAAAGAAAAATAGGGGAATTTGGATTCCTGACTTACTCTCTGCCTTTGTGGCCACGCCCCCTGTCTGCTCTCTCTTGGTCCTGTAATCACAGATTCAAGTTAAAGGTTTGGACCCCAGAGGTATCATCCCATGCCTGGATTTCACATTTGGACCTTGTGGGTTTAGGGCAACTGCTAAATTTTGTTATGTTTAAGAGGTATTTATAGTGGACCCAAATGCAGAGAGGCGACACAACCAAAACATCTGATAAAAATGTAAATTTAATAAGGAAACCAAAACAGCTGATGGGGCAGCAAAACAAAAACTTACATGGAGATGATGAGGGAAAGAGGAACCAGAGTCAGCAGGGGAAAGAACAAAAGTAATCCATGAAACAAACATCCAGAACACGATCCCGACACGAGCACAAACACACAACAAACTGACAACTGGCTGACGCACACACGAGACTTAAATACAAACTGAACTCATTAACTAAACTAGAAACACCAGGAACACAAAACAGAAGCTGAACACACTGAGGACTGACAAAACAGGAAGTTCAAACCTTACCAAAATAAAAGCAAAACAGGAAACCAGTACAAGGACAAAATAAAAGCTGAACCTAATGACACGGAATGACACAACACCAGACTAAACATGGGGACACGAGGAACTAGGGGAAAATACTACAAAAACTCATATACGGTAAATGTCCTGTATTTGTATAGCACTTCTTCTAGTCATTCAGACCACTTTCACAGTTTTTACAAGTTTTACATTCACCCATTCACACAACCTGATGTGTAAACTGGGGGGAGAGGGTAGGGGCTAACACTCACGCAACCCGATACGCAGATCGGGGGCTCCGTGTCTTGCCCAAGGACACTTCGACATGTGGTGGTGGAAGCCGGGATCGATCCACCAACCTTCCGATTGGGAGACGACCGCTCTACCCACCGAGCCATCACAGTGTTTTCTGTTGTCTACCCATCCACACACACATTCTGTTGTTATAAACTATATATTGTACCCACTGGGACACACACCGACAAAGGCGAGGCTGATCAGAAACCACTTCTCTATCAAAGAATCCTGAGGTTCAGTTTCCCACTTAACTGTGATTCTCCGCTGATCTCATTACCCCCCCAATCTCCAGATCCACTTCCTTACCATCAGAACCCAGTAAGACATAAATAAACACAACCACCTTTGAATTAAAAATTGCTTACATGTCTCCTGATTCTAAACTTCTCGTTTTGTTTCATAGTTACTGACCAGAACCCACATCAATCTGGATTCCTCAACTCATTACACTTAAACCGCCTCTTAGTGTCATCTGTACATTCGAGTCCAGCATTCAAACAAACACATCACATTTCCACTTTAATCATGACTTTTTCCTGTTGTTCTTTTTTTAACACCTCATCCAGATCAAGGTTGCAACAACAACAGGACAACAAGAATGGCCCAGATGTTGCTTCAGCCCTGTGGCTATATTCAAAGTAACACATGGCCTCAATTCTGTAGCAAGTGCAGACGCAAGTGCCCCAGTGACTCATTTACCTCTGTTCAACATCCAGTTATATTTTACCTTCTCATGCAGGGGGCTTTCTACTGTCTTGACTTGGTCCTTGTCTTTGCTCCAGCACCACTGAGTTATGCTGTGATGGGATCCTTGAACAGAGGCGGGAGATGTGAGGACAGTTAAGCTGATTTATACAAACAGGTTCAGAGAAAAAGGGAGAAGTTTTACCGATTTCCTCAAAATCTCCCAGGAATCACAAGAGGGTGGTTTGGAAGGGTACTTCAAGTGGCAGGTAAAATCAATTCAATCCTTCTGGATTTACTGAACTCTTTTATGGATGTAATCCAGCAAGAGCTTGGTGCATGTTAAGTTGTGCTGCACAATTCTTGGTCTCTTTTGGGCTGGTGACAGAGGCAGTGACACCAGACAGGGTGAGTACAGGAGATACTTAGACAGGCACAGTACTTGGTTTGTAATGACAAAAGGGATTTCACAATATTAAGACTAGAACTTGGCAGTTTGTGCACTGCAAAGGTTTACTGGCAAACTTTCAAAGAGAGGAGAGAAGACCGGGGTGGATGTACAGCAGGGAGGATGATTCTTCTTCAGTAGGAAGAAAGAGCAACATCAGGAGCAGTCCTGGTTTGTCATGCCTAGCATGAAGCTTAGACAGACGCAGGAGAAACACAAACAGGAAACAATGTGGTAAAGGAGATAAAGACGAAAATAACAGGAAAGCAGACAAGATATAGACATACATCATGGTGTGTGCTTTAATATTTCTGACTCAAAATAATAAAGCCAAGTTATTAAAAAGGGTCTCAATGAAAGTAGAGCTTGAACTAATATTGTTTACTAAAAATATACTGTATAATTAATTTTATTATAAGAAAATCAGCAGATACAAATAATTTATTTTAGGATTACAAAAGAAATGGTTTGCAGAGAGAATGACTTAAATTAATCTTTTGGGATATTCCCACATAGTTAATGGATAGAATAAACCCAAAGAGGTCAAATAAAAATAAAGTACCACAACTTGAAATCTAGACATCTGTCTACTCTGTCCAAATTCTTTCATTCTTCATTGGGCAAGAAAAGGTCATTCTGCTCATCTCCCTCCAGTCCTGCCTCAGTCAAAAGTCACAAGTGAGATTCAAGACATTCCTCAATGTAAGAGCTTGAATTTGAGTTTGTGCCAAAAAAAAAAACAACAACAAACTCCAAATATTTCCAGATTTATTTATTTTTTCCCACTGGTTTCAGAGACATATGTTTAAATGTGATCTGATAAAGATTGAGTTCTCCACTTGCCATAAATCAAAGTTGTGACCCTCCAGGACCTCCGTTACTCATACTTCATAGATCCACACCCCTGCATACTTATTCTAGACTATCCCTTATATATAGTGTTTTGAAGTACTTCCATGTTGCTTTTCAGTATGCACTACTTTAAACTAGTTTAGTTTCCTTTTTTTATCATACTATGTCTTGTGAGTGTTTTAGATAAATGACATGTAACATAACAGCAGCTAAAGACAATTTCAAAGGAAGATATAGGAAAAATCATATTACAGTAACTAATGGAGTCTAATGCAATCATATGAATACTGTTTCAGCTTTTTGCAAAAACAGTTTTTCTCTCTAACATCAAGGTTCAGAATCGAATGGTTACGCCTGGATTCCTATGAGCCTGTGGAAGTTGTATGCCCCTCCACATATTTCCAACTCAACTCTACAAATAGTGGAAAAAAATCTTTATGAAATCTGTAAGATATGACATTCTTCAAATCATATGGTGACCATCACAGTGGCTTTGGATTTATTAAAGAGAAATAATGTGAAAAAGAAGGAAAACATACGATATGTTATCAGACATGCACTAGAACAGCAGGTGCTGTGGCGATAAATACTGTATGAAACAGGGGCCTGATGTCTGCATGCATTTCACCCTTTCATGCCCTGAAAACCTTTCAGCACCATGGACAGCAGCCATGAATCAGCGCAAATGAGGCAAGCAAATACCCTCAAGTTCTCGTCGCCTGACAAGGTGCTGTCCATGGTGCTGAAGCTCTGATGCAGGCGCGCGCGTTGCCACTAATAACTTAAGTCTTGCAAATTATTGCCATTCTTTTGCTTACAAGGGCTGCATGTTGTTGGAAATTCTAAGGTTCATTCATTCATTCATTCATTCATTCATTCACAGAATAACTTCAGAATGAGACTAACACAAAACACTGAACACCGCGCAAAATTATCAGTGCATATCTATGTCTGAGGGTAAAAAACAAACAAGTTGGAAATAAGACAGAATTTTCATGTATTCTTATCGTCACGCACACGTATTGAAATGCGTGAATATATTTCAACATGAATAAATAAACACAACTCGCTTAAAGAGTTATTTTCCCAGTTGTATCTACAAACGGAGCGCTCTCCCTCTCCCACGACACCCCCACCAAGTACTGAGTATAGAAGGCGGGTCAGCCCGTGAGTGTGGGAGAAATCCAGCGGCCCATCAGCAGTTGTGCTGAGAGACTCGAGCTGAGACGTTCACTGAGCCGGAGGAAGGAGGACCGCTGCCTTTTCCTCCGCTGCGCCTCACTCAGAATATCCGCTTTATCACTGGTATCAGCTTCATTTCGCTCTGGGGCATACAGCAAGAAAGATATTCCGATTTTCGGGTGGAATTTTGCTGTGGATTATTGAAATTTGTTACATTTATACCTGGATTTCATCCATTCCGGAATTATCCAGATGAAAACGGTAAGATCAGATTAGAATAGAGACTCCTTGTTTTGTGTTATCCCACCCTATATGAAGCTGCTTATGCTTTCAGATGCTGAAGTTTTAGTCGGATTTTTTTTTTTCTTTTTTTGTGTGTAAATTTGATGTGGATTTTGAATCGAGTTTGAGCTGCAATGGGAGATTAAGCTGAGAGGGAAAGCTTGGGTGAGTAGTTTAGAATCTCTCGCTCACAGTTTCATCTTTAACAAATCTGCTTTATTAGATGAAAAATCCCAATTCGGGGAATTATAATGTTATCAGGTGTTATCTGAAGGGTCCGTGCGTGTAAATGAGAGAAATTCGTTGAGACGGAAAGTTTCTGCTGACCGACTCGATGCTGCTTTGACGTGCGTAATAACGCAAAAACACAAGCAGAAACTACCACGACTTGATTTAAAAACGGTTTCCCATCAATATAATCTCGGCTTCTGTTCAAAATTCGCTTTTAATCTGCTAACAAAATGGCTTGTAAATCACTAAGCAGCAACCAGACTGCCACCGTGCGAGAAACAGAAGAAAATATGGGAAATATTGGTTTAAGTGCTGTATGTTGGGTTTCCGTCCAGTTAGGTCTTTTTTTAGTTTTAATTTTTAAAAAAGCGTTGATTCCATAAAACAGAGGGAAACAACTACTAGCTATACAATTCCACCCATATTTTCACTCATTTTGAGTGTAGGATAGCAGGATCCGCTGGAACGATCAGTGTAGACTGCTTAACCTAATAAAGGTTTCTGCAAGAACAAAGTCAATAATTCCGAGCTGCCTATAAAGTTAACAGTGACCTTTTGGCCACCTTCGTTCTCAGCAGTCATCGTTATTCATGACTGATCTGTTTTTAACTACAACATTCGAAGCTTTATGGAAAACATAAAGATAATAACAGCTGATCTCTTTCATAACGCAAGGAAATCATATATTATATTGTTGAAGCGAAGTTAGCTTTGGGAATAAACCATGTGTATACAGGATTTAAAGAAAAAAAATATGAGTTAAAGTTCTATCAGTTTTACTTTTCTTCGAGCTTGGGCCCCTAAAAATGCCTTGTTGTCCCTAATTTGTCTAACCTAACTGGTCTGGACACACTCCTAATGTAGCACACTCCTGTCTGCTGTGACTGATGTTGGATTAAATCGTTCCTCCAGGCTAAAGCGTGCGATAGACAGGAAGCTCAGCAAGGAACAGAATGAGGGTGGTCCCCTGTGCGTGATGGGGACTCGGTTGCATGACAAAACATGTCAATAAATCTGCTGCAGTGAGCTGGACTCCTCAATGCATCATTTATTACCAGTCTGTGACAGTGCCCGTGCAGATCATATCATATCCTGCAACATTCATAATTCAGTGTGTATATCCAGGAAAATATGTTCCCATACTAGAAGAGTTATGACAGAACAAGCTAACAAACGTCACAATGAATTGTCCACAATAAAAGACAGCTTTGTGACTTACAGTGTTTTTTTTATTAGCAGAAAATAAACAATACATAATAAATGAATACAATATATTTATTTTGAGAGTAGAGTTGTTTTCTGACAAGACTTTAGCTAAACAACATCTTCCATTAAATTTGTTTGAGTTAAAGTGTCAGTAAATGACTCCATGTAAAGTTAGCTTGTCACTACATTAGGCTTGTTAGCCTACAGGCTAGCCAACAGGTGCACTATTTTGGAGAATAAATGAGGATTCCAGTTTCTGCATATCAGTTCTGGCATCTCAGTTCATCATTTTCTTCTTTTAAGGGATAATTGGTTTTTGGTAACCAGACGCACACTGAACTTAAGAAATAAGTGCTAAAGTTGGAAGAATATTAGCACAATGAGTTTTTTTTTTATTTTTATAAATCCACATCCTTCAGGGACACCTGATATTTCTGTTAGGCAGTACACACAATGAGTTTGTTAATTGAATGGAAGGCTTGCCAGTTACTACTACACTGAAAGGCATCTCAGGTTTCATATACAGCTCTGTCTATTCAAGAGACGTAGCAACCTGCTAATCCACATCCTACATACAAGCCATGTGTTGTAAGTAGCTACTGGGATGGACTGTCATAGTGGTGTTTAGGGATATATTCAATAAAACAAACCTTTTAACCCTTTCATACATGTGGTCACTGCAGTAAACAGCCTTTCAAAGGCTAATTTCTTGTACATTTTTGGGTATTTTTGGTTACTTAGCACAAAAGCCACACATTTGACTCTAGTGTGTCACTCCACAGACCCTTTTAAAAAGTATGTGTTGAAAAAAACTTTAAACAAAGTTTTAAATCGGATTTTTCTTTTTTAAAGGTTAATAAAAAATACTTAAAAAAACCCAAAACATGTGGACTGAGCTGGTCATGATTCATGCATGAAAAGGTGAAGACAAAGACAATCATTTCATCCTAGCAACCCAGTGTTGTCAGAGATACACTTATGGACAGGAGGACACACATTCAAGCACACGCGGTGCATTAGCATAGGTATCAGTTACCTGAATTTAATAGCTTGCCTGCTGCAGCAAGATTAACTATTCAGGGCAGGTGGTTAAAGTGCCTATTGTGTTTCTCCATTCTGTGCTACTGTCATGATTGGACAATGCATTTGTCTGGTTGGCAGCCCACTGCCAAAACAATCGCAAGGGCAAAAGGCTAGAAGAGTACACACACATATAGGGTTTCACCATGTAAATCATTTGTCATTCTGCTGAGCAAAATTAAACAAAACTGTATGAGTACAAACGGAACATGCAAAGGCCAGTGTGTTTGCTGACATAAACAGAAATCTTCAAGATTTGGTGATTTAATTAATTAATTGAAGAAATTTGAAACACTTTTTATGACAGTGGGATTTCAAAATGAGATGCCCCCATCTTTCTGACTCACTGTTTATTATTGCTGTCCCAAAAGACATGAAAATGAGAAGGAGTGAAAGACTCATGGTGGATAATTAGTCATATTAATTAGCATGTCAGCAGGCTCCCACAGACAGTATCCTAAAAACATTAGAAGCAAAAAAATAATAATGCTTTTGCTCACCTCAATAGATTTTTAGTCATCATGTATTCAACAACAGCTGTCTCCAATTATTTGTGCATCTCACTATTTATTTTTTAAATTGGGAAAAATAACTCTCAAATTAAGCTTAGACTTTTATATTGCTCTAACCTTTGAATGATAATTTGATGTAATCTCCAAATGAAGCATAAATGGCAAAAATGGCTTCCTGCATAAAATGCTTTTGAACCCTAACTGATTATTTACTGTTTATTTTGTTGTATTTATAGGACACATGGTGAGTCAGCTCTATAATTATCACTTTTCTTTCAGTTAAGTACTGACCAACTTCATGAGGATAATTTTAAAAAATCAAGACAGTGGAATGGTCATCGGTAGCACAAGCTATCACTAATAGAATAAGGATTTGTACTGCCATCTTGGTTTGTGTCATCTGGTGTCCCTATTATTGCTAGGATGGCAGCAGAACATACAAGATGGGCAAAAAACCTACATTAAATCGTGTTTTTCATGTTATTAACATGTTCTTGTGGCATATTTCTAATGCTAGAAGATCTTAAGAAAATTAAGCTCAAAATTGCATTTCTGCGTTCAAATTACTGTGAATCAGTAGCAGACACAAAAATCCGGTCCAAAAAAGAGTGGATCTACGATGTAGAAAAGCCAGTGGGCGGACCACAAGCTCCTACTCTGCTTACTGTAAGCTAGCGGTGGAGCTAGCATAAACAGAGATCTCTCAGCAACAGGGAGGGGCGGGGGGATCCTCCACGCCAACAGTTCCACCCACAGTACAGAGGCAAATTGCTATCGAGCTACTGCTGCTATGTAGAAACTACTTCCTAGAAAATGGCACAAGTTTTGTGATTTTGGATCAAAACACCATAATCATAATTTAAAGACCCCAGAGACACTTGAAAATAGCTCAAGAGATGATCAGAGTGGGTCTTTAAGCCAAGGAGCTCAATGTAATGCCATCAGCTGATATAAATATTGGAAAGAACTTTGCATTATTTTTCACAAATGAGTATTTTGCCATGTTAGCTTGTACATATTTGGAAATGTGACATTTTGTCCTGTCTTGTCAATTGTGTTCACGTATTTATACATGAAAGCACTTAAACAAATACTAACCACCGTAAACACTTTCTGTCTTTTTCCAGAATTAAACTTTGCAGATACAGATGTATAATTCAGTACATCTGCATATCACATGATGCTAAAAACTAGTTTTCAAAGAACATCTAGTGTAGACATCTCAACATTGGGACGTCACCACATTGCCAGTCTATAAAACTTTAGCTCAAGTCTGTCAGTATAACAAACCAAAATATTATTGTTGAATATGGAAAACATGTTGAATTTAGGACTTTGACTGGAATAAAGTTTTGTTCATTAAACATCCCTTTGACTGTCTCACCTGTAGAATGTTCCTCCCAACACTCAGAGTGGCTTCAGCCTGAGGATGGACTCAAAATCTGTCTTTTTAACAGATCATACCTTTTTGCAAAATTTAGACTTATATTTATCTTTTATTTGTTTTTAAAAATGTATTTGTTTCCTTGTAATATTTTAAGTTTTCTGTGAGAATGGGAAGTGCATTGTAAATGTAAAGTATTATTATGAATATTAGTAGTATTTAGTAATACATGTAATATATTTTTGTGATAAATAAAACTAGTAAAAAACATTGGCAGTGGTACAACTAATCAAGCCACTTACCAAAAAAATATTAAAGCTTGTAGCACATGTCAAAATAAAAGCAGTGAAACAACGTCCCAAAAAGCCTAAATTATTTTCTCTCTTTACAGCTTTATCAACTACTATTATCATATCAGGGGTAAATTACAGACTGAATAATAGTTAATTATGGCATGATTAGAGGTTCATTACAACCTATTCTTGTTCTGTGGTTTTGCAACATGCAGGAGAAACATTTTTTCAAGTAAAATAAGTATGTTTTTATGCATTTTTGGACAAATGACACACTGTGCAATGTAGCCACTGTGCAAACAATATGTGGTTTCTAAGTGTAAATGGTAAACAGTGCTCGGAGTAGCACTCAGCAAGATGGCAGTCGAGTGACTCACTGATCACTGCTTTTGGCCATTCAAGTGTTTCTATTTCAGTGCGTACTCCATTTTGCCTGCACTAAATAGCATTTTATTGGGAGCTGTCTTAATTATACTGGTATGAAATGTGAGTACACAAGACTAACAAACCAGAAATGTCTGATTTCACCATTAGATTAGATAAAAGTCTTTGTGTCCATATTTTGTTTTTGTTACTTTGAATATTTATTGCATTACATGTTTTCTTTGAGAAGAGTTATTTTAATTTTCCAGTGCTGTTAACGATTTGGATTTCTGCTTATAAACTGAGTCATTACCTCTTTGTTACTTTTTCGACAGCTCTTTTCAGTCTGAAGCTGTGTACCTACCAAACCATGGGGCATGAAACGACACCAACAGCAACTATCACGTGCTTCAATCCAGGAAGTCGACTGAAAAAACGATCTCAAGATGCAGCTTTGAATCACTGACGGAACACTCTCAGGATTCCCACCAATCCACTTACTGTGGAAATTGTTTTTTTTCTTTTTCCTTTTTATATCTCTCTATAGACGTGGCTGACAAGATTAGAATTCATCCATTATCAACATTAGGTCTGGCTCTGAAAACAAAAGACATTGCTCTGTCTCCTTATACTTGAAAGTAATTTTGGTGGAATATAATATTCAGCAGATAAACCCAGGAGCTAAACTGTAATCAAATGTTATTATCACTTTGAGGATCTATCCCCAGTTGTAACCCCTCAGTAACGTGCCCTGCTGTTCTCTACAATGGATCTAAAGAGCCTGGCTGGCCATTTCCTCATGCTGCTAAGTACCATGCTGGGTCTGAGCATAGGCTTGGAGTTTACTGGCTCAGAAGGTCAGTGGGCTCGATATCTGAGATGGGACGCCAGCTCCGAAAGTGACCTGACATTTCAGTTCAAGACCTCAGCGTCTGAAGGCCTGCTGCTCTATTTTGACGATGGCGGATACTGCGACTTTCTTCTTCTCACTGTGTCCAAGGGTAGGCTGCAGCTACGTGTCAGCATCGACTGCGCTGAGACCACCATTACCTCTGATAAAATGGTCAATGACAGCCGTTGGCACTTCGCTACCATCAACAGGCAAAACCTGTGGACCGGCTTAGCCGTCGATGGCCAGACCAAGACGGGAGAAGTGCGACCTCAGCGACAGTTCATGAAGATCATCAGTGATCTCTTTCTGGGAGGACTTCCAGGGGACATCCGCATGTCGGCCATTACCTTGCCCTCTGTTGTCGACCTTCCACCATTCAAAGGAATTATCACTGGCCTTAGCTATGGGAGTAAGTTGCCCACGTTAATCAATAGTCAGAAGGTGCGGCTGGAGATGATGGGCCTTTGCACAGAGAACCCCTGTGAGAATGGTGGGATCTGCTCACTGGCAGATGGAGAAACTTACTGTGACTGTTCCAAAACTGGATATGTAGGTCGATACTGCACTGAAGGTAAGAGGGCTGGCTCTTTTTTTTTCTGTGTCAAGCACTGAATATTGATTAATGTAAAATATTCAGAAGGGTTTCCTTTCAAATATAAAGTCAACCCAGCACAAGTTAGTTGTTTTGTTCAAAATATACAGAAAACCATGTCATGATGTTCCCATCTATGTGCTTCTTCCAGATGTTATTAATGAAAATGAATCTTGTCATGGGGCTTAAATCTAAAAATATGCTTCAGACATTGACAGAATTTTCATTAATTGCTTTGGGATTCACCTAATGATGATCTGTGTTGGTGGAAATGTGAATTGTTTTCGAAGATGCCTCCGCGTATCATAACGATTTAAGGAAAACAGGAGCGGCTATACTCCCATGTGTTTGGAATATCTACGAAACTCTTGCAGGACAGATGATCTGATTTTTTTTTCTGTTCTTTATACAAAGAAGCAACTCTTCATTTTTCATCTGGGAGTTAAATTGGAGGTGATGTGCTCAGCATTTCCTCTCCCTTCACAGTTATTTCATTTGATGAGGCAGTGGTGGATACGGTATTAGCTGATGTGACTAAAATTACAACACTGAACTTTCTTTTTTTTTTTTTCCATAAAATGTATTTCGATTTTTCAAGGTGCTGGAGGGATCTAAAGGTACTTTCAGAGTCTGGATAAGAAACAACTTCATTTATTTTTCTTCTGCTTCTGAACTCAGGCTATCTCTTCTTTAGGGGAGTGTAATGAGATGCAGCTCTTTGACGAAACTCTAACCTGTTCTGTTCTCAAGACCTTCAACAAAAAGCTTCTGTCTCAAATAGCCCAAAGATAGTGATATAATAGAGAAGTCATTTTCTCTTTCTAACAAATCTATAAACAGTACACAAATAACTCCTTCATATTTCTGTTTGACACAGCTGCAGCTGGTTATTTAATAATACACAGATTTCAAAATACAACAGTACTTGAAGCTTGTTTTCTTATATATATTTCTCATGTCAAAACATGATATCTATTTTCAGTCATTTTATTTAAAGCCCCAATTTCACTCTAAACCTGCACATTTACCTCTTTTCTACACGAATATGGGTTGTAGAAGATAACAGTGTGACCAGAACCATGTCAGATTTACTCCACTGCTGACCCGCTCCCTATCCGGTCTGTCCAAATCAGACTGACAGGCTTTCACTACGACTCCCTTTTACCAAAAAAAAAAAAAATCAGGAGAATGCTCACTGAGTGCAGCAGCACTGATTGCAAGCTGTATAAAATACAGTTAGGAGACATAGTGATTTGTCATCATTTTAACATGTATTTAAAAAAAAGGGGAGAAAAAAAATCCCCTTTTCCTGTAAAGAGCTGTTGCTGTGTTTGGTTTCCCAAAATGTTCCAACATTTTGCTGCTAAAATGAAGCTGTTTGGAGCTTAAATCTCCGGTGCTTGCCTGTGGCATTGTTTAGAACAGCACGCGATGTGCTGGTTGCAGAGCAGCCAGGCGCACTGAGTGGACTTGACCTCTTTTCGCTTCATCCCATTTGCTCACTGTCTGTGTTGAAGACTCAATAGAGAAGTAGGAGGTGGTCCATTTGTCTGAGAACTGATGTGGGAGCTATGGCATCTTTGTGTAAAAACAACCCAGGTTTTAAGAGGGTACTTGCGACTTAGCTTAGACGAGGGGAAAGGGGCCGTCATTTCATCGCCTCAGGGCAGAAGAAGTGTGGCGAGTAAATTCACTGCTGGCCTCTTGTACCCAAATTCGTCCCAAGAGGTCAGCTGTCAAACTTGAACCACCCTTTTTCGGCTTCCGTTTATGTCTGCTCGTCATTTTCAGATGCGTTTATTCAGACATTTACTCTTTGTCTTCTTTTCTTTCCGAGGAATAAACCCGATCACTCATGTTAGTGCTCCAGCTGATATCTCTCCTGCTCTTTTCTACATCCGCATTAACTGATGTGGCTGATTGTTGATTATGCCACAAAGACAGAGAACTATAATTAGGAGGATAATGAGAACAGAGATGGCTAATTTGCCTGGAAAATGCCAGCACAAACACAACTATCAACTCTGATTGTCTGTTGGCAAATAGCAAAGTTCTAGTACTGTATGACCACATGTCCACATAGTGACTTGTTGTTTAACTCACGCTTGAGCACAGTGAACGTTTTCAGGGGATATTTAGAATGATAGAACTCCTACCATATGAACAACAGCTTAGCGCACCTGTCTTTGACAGTATACTGTGATTACTCCGAGCATTAATGAGCAACAAAAGCAATCTGTTAAACCTGGGAAATTTTAATGTTACATTATCGCGCAGTGTGGTCCAGACCTTATGAGCGTGCTCTTTAACAGTTGCAATTTACTGTAGCACACACACGCGCACAATTGCATGTATTAACAGAGACAAAGCCCTTAAGCTGCTCGTTAAAATGGGCAGATGGCTGAACTGAGTGAGTGGACCAGGCCTTGAAAGCATTTCACCAGCCGGTGGGTTACCATTAGGAGCCCACCGGCCTAGAAGAGAAACGCAGCGATTGAGCAGAATTAAAATGTAGGATAGAAAATGAGGAAATGGGTGCAGAAAGTTGGTTAAAAGCTGCTTGTGCCTGACAAACTCTTTCTTATTTTTTGGATAGTTGTTGGAGTTTTTATTACTCAATATATAAGAAGAAATTTTGCATTTGTCTTGGTCATAAAACACATGGTTGTTCTGTCATATGATGTGAAATGACAGTCGGCGTAAAGACTTCCTGAATTTCACATAAAAATCCACTTCTTCGTGGTTGTCATTAATAATTCTTGAACCACCTTCTTTTTTCATAGAATAATTTTAAACTAAAACAGATTTTGTGTAAATATCTGAATCCCTCATGAAAGTGATCTGGATGTTGAACCTAATTCTGTTCAATGAACTTAGTGTCTGATATTTTAACGTCTGCAGATACTTTTTTTTCCCATTACACGAGGTGCATGAGGTCAGGGATGATGAGATCTGCATTGAGTTGTTTAATGAGTATGCAAAATTATTCTCCTATTTCATTTCTCAAACTCCCTCGCTCTGCATCGGTAATGAACATTTGTTTAACATCTACGCAGTGACTTGACAAAAGGTCTGTAATTGAAGGCTGGAGCAAGCAAACTGTTAAACAAGTGCAGAAATGGGGCCTTTAGGCTTAGCTCTGGGGATTAATAAACAGACATGGAAAAAATGACAGTTGCAATAATCTTACTACAAAAGTAGGTCAGGGAAGGGAAAAAAAATGATGCAGGGACTTGCCTGATTCCAGTGCAGAGGGCATTTGTGTGTAGTGCCCAAACTAAAAATTATGTTTGGATTTGAGTGCTGAAGCTGCTGGTAAAATAGAGCAGAGGATTATGCTTGGACCACATGTCCTCTGCAGCACATTGGCTTGTTCTGAGTGCTGTTGCGTCAAAAGAAAGAGGTTTAATCTACATGGGAAACTGGGCAATTTAACAAGCATGCAGAATATGCACATTTATGGTGCAAGCATTAGCGCTGTCAGAGGAAAAAAAAAAGAATTGTGTACCTGCTGATGCAGGCACATTAATTCTGTGGTTCCAAGCCTCTGGTTCTTGAGAGCTGGTACTGCACTGCTGTCCATCAGCTAGCCACTATCTCCCCATCCCCCACTCTCTTCTGTGTTTCGTCCTTCTTTTTCCCCTACCAATGTCATCCTTCTTATGCGGGAAAAGTAGCATTCATTTTAAAACCCCTAAAGGATGTAGGAACAAATCTCGCCTTCGCCAGCTGCTTCTCAAACATTTGTCAGCCTGACTGACCCTCTTCTCATAAGATACTTGTTCAGTTGAGCTTGTTGGTTCAACTTTAAACTTCAAGCTGAGACTTTCAGAGAGCACAAAAAAATAATTTAAATAAAAATGAAATGTTTTCTGCAATGATGGGAAACAGGCCTGTCCTTGTTGCCTGAGTCCAGATCAAATCACTGCACCAAGTCAAATGAGTGAAGGAAACTCAAAATATATAATGTAATCCATCTTTCTTATAGGTTTGGATTAAAAGTCTCAATAAAATTAGTTTAAAACTGGTCCAAAATCAAATTCATTGAGTGACCTTCTCCCGCCTCTATAAATCACAATGATAAATGTGACCCTGGTGACCATTTTATCCACAAGCAATGAAACTTGTTCCTATTTTATTGTCATGTCATGTTGTTGAACATCGTCACAATCCCCACAGTGAGCATTCTTCTGAAAACCCCACCTCTCCTTATTCCAGGTACAGAAATGTTAAAAACTATTTGTGAAATATCAAGTTAGTGGAATGAAGGTGAAAAACAAGCTGTGGAGTAAATAAAACATGGGCCTGACAAAAAATGTTTTGAAATCCACAAACCTCACAACTTCATAAATCCTCGGGATTTATGTGTCTTTTTCATAGTGTGAGGAAATCTGTGTGATACAAGAAGTAGAATATTATCTTACTGTGCAATATTCAAACTGTGAACGGGTTGTTTCCCAAAAGAATAACGATGATCTGGTTCCCTGAGAAGATGGGACAGATTAAATACTTTCAGTGTTCATTTCTATGTTTTTTTTAAGGGGGTAACTTTTAATGATAATCAAGCATGTAAAGGTGCAGCTCTTTGCCCCTTACATGACAGGACAATGATACAAAGTGTGGTATGTTTTGCATGTTAGAGCCACATGCAAACTCAACTACAGTGTGTTTCGCTAATGCAATGCTTTTCTCTGCTTTTCTCTCTCTTTTTCTTTGACAACTCCACAGCAGTCCAGAGAAAACCAGGTAAGTTTCTAGAAGAATTAGTATAACTCCAGTTCAAATATCACAACAGCTCATGTTGTGTTAATTATTTATGCCCTAACTAACAAATGTAAGCAACATATACCTGTAATCTAAATACAGTTTTTTTATTTTCCATGCATACAGTAAAAAGCTCTACAGCAACTTTATAGACAATGTTATTTTCATTATTTGGCATTTCTGTTTTAACTTAAAAAGCTTTCTGATGCATTTTTGGAAAGCTTTAATTTTAGTGTGATAGTCATGGTTTGCATCATGCAAAGCATGTTAAATGACAATACAAGTGCAGTATTGGTGTGTTGTTCTCATTTCTCTCTCTTCCTATTTGATGTTTCCTCTTTAAGAACTCGCACACCTGAAGGCAGAACAAGGTACTTTCTCCTTTTTCCTTGTTGTATCTGGTCATCTGTTATGTTTTTGCCTTCACTCGCCTCCTGGCTCTGTTTTGGGGTGTAAATTTGCCCTGCATGCCTTCTCTGACTGTCCATACATGTTTGTTGGGTTGACTGCTTCCACCGCCCCTGCAGAGAAGCAGGCAGGCGATCATGTGTGCATGGCTGTATATGTCCCACTTCACATGTTATGCATACTCTGTCTTTGCTGTGTCTCTATAGTGCTGCTTCATCCAGGTTTCTTTATGCTACGCAACTGTGTACTGGTCTTAGTTCCAACATGCAGTGACACTGTCCTCTTATTGTAATGGGGATTAAAAGCAGGGAAGCAGAAAAAAGGCAAATTGTTGTAATTCAGAAAGATTGTTTACAAAAGATGGAAGAAGTTGTAAAATAATGAAATAATGGGAGAGAATGTGTAATGGTCAAGTGGAAATACCAAAAAGATGGTGAATTAGACTTTAACCAGGAAGTAAAAGGGGGGTGGGGGCCTAGGAAATATGTATGCACCTGATGCTCCTGACCAAAGACAATACCTTGATGATATCATCACTGGAAACCTGTGTTAGTCATTAAAGTACTGCTGGGGTGAGCAGCAGGCTGGGTAATAAGATCGGCGCACAATTTCTGTGATTCACTATCACAAACTCAACTTAAATCTTTGGGTCAAATGCCTTATTTTTTCCAAAATCTACTTGATTGTAATGTGCGTGAAACTGTTGCAACATCAGCCAAAAGCAAACACACAAGACACATTTATAAACTGTCCATTTGTGTGTCTCAATTTCTAAAAAAACTGCATCTGCATTGGCCAATTAAAAGGACTAACTGGACGTATTTCCTCATGAGAGAATCAGTACAGTCACTAGGTTTTTCTTAGTTCTGACTAAATCAGTGGTATGGACTAAATCTTTGTTATATGTGCTGTTCTGTAGTGGGCATTGTGTTCTGACTGTGCATGCTTTTTCCACCTCTTTATACCATTTGCATGATTGTCAACATGTGCATACATTTGCTAGCAAACAGGATTAAAGTAGACTAACAATCTCTTAACTCGACTTTTTACTCTCTCTCTGGTGCTCTACCTGGGATACATCTCTTCCTATTTTAACACCATGGATTCTTTCTTCAAACTCTGTAGGTAGAAGCAAAGGTACAGCTTACTGTTTTCTCTTAGTTAAAAGAGCTGGATGTGTGTGTGTGTGTTTGCATATGCGTGTTGAATTTGCGCTGGCACTGCTTGATCATTTATTATGTCTGTTTATTAAATGAATTCATATGCTCGTGTGCTTTTTTTGTGAGAAAAAGTAGAATCAGGGAGACTTGATTTATTCCATCTAATGAGTACCCGCATTTCCTGCTGCTTATAGAATGAATGATTTGCTGAAATGTGAGATAAGATGGTAGAAACACTGTATCAAAAATGGAAACTAAACAATTGGTTCTCATAAATATCAAATCACAACATAAAGTGATGAAAGCTAGTTATGAGCTGGATTATTTAACAACTCTTCAAACAATAGTTATTATTCATAGCGTGTGTCTCAAGATGCTGTGTGTGCAATATGTTCATTACTCTTTAGTCAATGCCATGTTGTAAACTTTCTGTGGTGCAGTTATGCCTGTTATGAGCTTTTAGTGCGTATTTGCATCCATAAATGAACTTGGTCAGTTAAAGGGAGGTTTTTGTTTTGTTGTTGCTGTATTTGTCACTCTGGCCAGCAAAGAAAAGTTGAAAAAATATGAGTTTATCTACTTGAAATTGTACGTTTCACTGTTGAAGCAATGGATGATTGTACAGGAACATAATGACGATGAAAACAGGGGTTTGGTTTAGTTTATTTTTTTTAAAGAAGTGAATAAGTTTCGTGTTTTTGTTGAGATCGAAGTTGCTTTTTTTGGTTGGTATTATGGCAGCCACAGCCTGGTGTAAATAATGTTATGTATGAGCCCCTGTTGTGCAGTTCTGAGAGAGTGACCTTTCAAACTTCCCCCCACTGAAATAAAACTAAAGCTCAATATTGTTGTTTTTCTTAAGTTTTAGTAATCTTGTAAAAAAAAAAAAAAAGTTTATTCAGTTTGGTTCAGTTTGTTTTAAACTGGATACTAGTTGCTCTACTGCAACACAGTAGTTTTTGAAAGTTTCAGTACTGAATCTTTAGAAATAGGTAAACCAAATCATGAGTCCAAATTTTAGCATGTAATCAGTTCACATCCTGGATGAATCCTGTCAAATTTCATAAACTGTTTAGGTATTAAATAGGAGAGAATGTATATTGTTTGATTTTGTTTGGAGATGGAGGCTAAAGCTGCATATTTTAAAAAGTCCCCCTTAACAGACAATAAGATCATTTTATGTCAGTGTATACAGGGTTTAGGCAGGTCAGCACCCTGGACCATGACACTTGCTTGGAGCTGGAGCTTAACTCTGAGCACATTAGAGTTGTTGCCTTTGGGTAGGTTAAATGCATTGGGGAAACTTAGCCTATGGGGGTTTGTGAAGGATAACTTAATAAATGTTAGCTTTGGTCAGCTAGCTTCTAGTCATACCGCGTCAGCCAGTGATCTGTTGATTGTTTCACTGAGAATAGTTCACCCTGAATTCTGTAACTCATTTCTCTGTGTATTCAAGTGGAGTTATATCTTCAGTTATTTCTAGATGCTTGTCTTCCTGCATTCTTACTTCCTTCACAAGTTAGCTGTAATGTTTACCAGTTATCACACTGCTTTACTAGCCATTAGCCTTTCAAATCCAGCCAGCTAACCTTCAATGTTTTCAGCATAATTGTATACTTCACCTTTAAATATGATTATTTCTTTGACTTGAAAACTGTTTAGGATGAGGAGTGGACCTTACCGAACCTTGTCTCTGGTCCTCACTGTGATACTTTGTCATCTTAATCCCCTATTTATCTAGTTGTATAAACTGTTAACTGGCTGCTGTTAGTCTTTGCTGCTCAAAATATTCCTGTCTGCTCAAATCAGCTTTTTGTGCTACTTGACCTCATCTTGCATTATTGCCATAAAATTCCTCTGACTAACGTGATGTCCTCTGCAACATTAGCACTACAAATCCCACATACTATAAGATCTTCATCATGTTAAAACAGTGTCAAACATTGTACTACTCTCTTTTGCTTAGCACCACTCATGTTGTAATGATTCTTCCATTAACATCAAAGCACCAAGTGTTTGTCAAACTACTACAATATCATGATTTACGTGTACCATCACAAACTATGGGCCTTAGTTGTAGCCCAATCAGAATCCACTGACTACTGGATCACATCATTTCCAGACCTCTCTGGTATTTCTATCTTTTTGTATAGTTAGATGAAATCTGCTTTAAAATCATTATTGTACATTGTTCCCTGGAGTCTGCACCACCTTCACATCTAAGCAATCTCTGCTACTAACTTTAGTCTGCACTAGGTATTCTTTTACACTATTCCTTGCTGACTTCATTATGCATATCTACCAGCTGCTTACTCACCTCTGAACTGGTGAGGGGAAATACAATATGAGGTTGGTCATGTTTATTATCATCTAGTTTGGGATATTTATAAACTTATTTTGAGAAAATTTGCTTTCATATGTAATTCTACCTAATACATGTGCGTCAAATGCATTGGGCAATGTTGCTCGACAGTTTGAGAGTAAAAATCTTTCAAATGCATTTGTTAATGAAAATTTACAATAGAATTTTGTTTAATCAATAATTTTTTTTCATAAAATCCTACATCTAAATATATTACAGTAAGTTAGTTATTGGTTAATTACAGACAGATTTCACTGAAGTTTGTAAGCACACTGTACTCATTTTGAATTAGGTTTATTTAAAAAAACTGGGTTAAAATCATAAATAGCATCCTCTACACTTGTATCCCCTCTGCATATTAGAAAGCAATCTGCCCATCAGTTTGTAGTGAGCAGACTCACAGTGGAACAGTCATTAGCGCTGTTGCATAACTGAACAACAAGGACGCAGGTTTAATACGTAGCTCTGTTCTTTTCTGTGCTAGTCCATGGGGGTTTCCTCAGTACGTTCCAGTTTCCTCCAGCTGTTCAAGGACATGCAAATTCGATGGACTGTATCAGGACTCAGAGTTAAGCTCAGGTGAAAATGTTAATGATTGCCTTCAATACCTTTATTAACCCAACAATGACCTTTAAATAGAATACAGACTATGGAATACAAATGAATTACATAATAGATGCTATGAATATTTAATAAAACTGTATTTAAACTATTAGAGGTAATTATAAAAGTCATACATATTCGACCAAGTCAGTGTTTAGATTTTTAAAACAGCTTTTCAGAGTAGAGCACTGAGATGTATATAAAGAGGACATGCTGTACACCAGGTCCCTGTACAATTAGATTCATGTCTCCTCAGTCATGTGTATGTGCTGTAAATGGCACAGTTGTCAGAGGGCACAGTAAGTGTGAGACCTGGGGACACTGACAAGAGAGTTGACCCAAGAAAAGAGACATCAGAGAATGGGGGGGAAGGGCATGAAAGAATAAAAAAAGAGACAGCACGACACAAGGAGAGATGATAGCAGCAAATCGAGAGGCCAGGCGGAGTGTCAGTGTTCCAAGGGAACATATTTCTAATGAAAATATGGAGCACTTTGTCATCCCTTTTTACATATCTAGGACCTGTACTACAAAATGGCCCCTTCACCATCTGTGGAGAAAGTTTTTGTCTGCTGCAAAGAGGACCTCATTGTTTTTGGCCTCGAGATGCAACTTCTTTGATGCATAGTGTTGAAAATATACCAAACTCTTTGAGAACCATGGCAGGAAACCAGAGACTGTGCTCTATATACAGACATTGCTCTAGATAACAGTACACTGAACTTCAGCCTGCAGAAATCATATTATTTTCTTCTATTTTATAAAAATGTGTGATTGGAATGATACAACTTTATCCTTTTTATCCTCATATTCCACAACCTCATTTTGTTTTTGTTTGTTATAAATGTATATACATATATGAGAACAATACAGGTTTAATACAGTACAGTTCACTGTATTAAACCTAAGCATCAATTAACAACCCTTTACATCTAATACCTCATGTGTGTCCATATCTCTGTAGCATTCAGATTAGGGTTCCAAAACCATAGGAACTACCTTACATGTATTGCTTTCTACTGAGTTGTTGCATCTGTTATAGAAACTCTGCATGTGAAACCAGAGATGTAAATTATTCTACCTTAAAATACAAAATCATTACACATTTTAAATTTATGATAAGGAACACAATTTGTTTTGTTGTTCAAAGAGTCAGTGCAAATCTATAAAGTAGATACAATTTGTAAGCAGCATGTTGGAGTAGACCCTCTCTCCCTCAGGCTTTCTGCTACGTTTCACATCAGTCACATTCACTGCATTGCGATGATACGCCTTTACAACAGCATGAGGTTTTAAAAGAGGTTCTCACAAGCTGGTCGATAGCAGAAACAGTAAAACCCTACAAAACAATGAAGCGAGAATAAAAACTGTTATCCATCGTTATAATGTTAGCAGGAGAATGTCTACAAGGTGATTCGCTCAGTCTGACACTGAGAATTCAAATTTACCACATGCAGCAGAGGACAGAGGGAGCGATAGAAACATTCACTGTCAGCAGGACATCTCAGTTTTATGGTATATCTAATTAATGCCTAAGGAAACTATCCATTTTTTCTTCCACTAATGCTCCTAAGAAGTATTTAAAATGATTTGGTCTATTAATTAGGCAAAAAAAAAAATTGTATGTAAGTGTTTATAATACAAAGTATGAGAATATTACTAAATTGTGTGACCTTTCAAATATCAAGTAAATACTTCTCTGGGTGTTTGTTAACAAATATCAACATTAAATTTTAATGAGTTATGAAATAATTGATATTTAAGATGTCTTTGGTGTTTTTCTTGTATAAAATACATGATGCAAAAGACACTCAGGAGATTGTTGTAAATGTTGTGTCTTTGGTTTTGTAAGGCAACTAGGATCAGTTGCTCCCTTCAGGGGTCGCTACTGCAAGTCATCTGTCTCCATCTAACCCTGTCTTCTGCATTCTTGTCTCTCACACCAACCTGTCCTCCTTCAAAACATACATATTATCAGGGCTCTAAATTAACACCCACCAACCCACCAAATGCGGGTTAGAATGCATTTTGGCAGGTACCAATAAAAATTTACAGGCCACTTTGGCCCTTGATGAATGCAGCAAATCATTATAATTATTTGTCCTGTCACTACTATTCCTACATTTACCATGAACGTCTCATAAAACTATTGGCTGCTTGTTAATATTTGTGTATGTTGTGATGATTATATGCCAGCAGAACCTGGTAAAATGGTCAGTAGTAAAGGCAGAACATGCACGGACCTCACATGGATGTGAGAGTGAGTGAAGTCCACAGCTAGCTCCAGTGCTCTTGGTGCCTGAAGAAAGATTTTATTTTTCCACCACAACCCGGGATTTTTTATACCTCCTCACCTTTTCTCCATTTCTAAAACCCCCACCCCTCACCCACCACCCCGGGGGTTTGGGGGTGGGTTTTATGATGAACATATCCTGTTGTTTGCACCCGTGCATCGCTAATTATACAGAGATACAGGCCGTTCGAACTCGGGAGAACTCGGGTTTTATCACCACCTGCGTAGTTTGAGAGATTAAAACTGAAAGAGAAGTTGTTGATCTGTTTTCACACCCACTATGAAGGTAAGAACACCTGTGGAGGTAAAATATTCAATAGAAACCTCAGAAAAAACATTTTTAATGGAAGGACCTCTTTAACTAATTCTCATTGCTTTAAAGAGTTTTACAATGTCGATCATTCATAGACGGACAAATATTAGCCCGTCCCTCACTTTGATGAGACATTCAGGTCCATTAAGACAAGTGGCCTTTTACGACTTTCAACAATTTCAGCATGATGCCAGTTTCTCCCTTGCTTAAACAATGTAAACGTTGGTCATGAGTATTTTCATAATAAACAAACCAACCCCCCCCCTCCAAAAAAAAAACTGTCATGTCTCCATTAAATTTTATTCAGAGTTGAGACATATTCAGAAGGGGATTTAACCATGCACTAGTTCATAAAATAAGAGGATGTGCAGAGGAAATGACAATGATTTACAGACATTCCTAGATGACAGGACACCTGGACACCCTACACCTCTTGGGCGGACACCCCACCATAAAGGACAAAACGTCTGGTTCCGTCAGGGTCCAATATAGCGAGGTTTCACTGTATCACGTAGGTGGACCCAAAGAGCAGATTCTGAGGCAGAGTGAAATTGAAAACTTCAACAGGAAATAAATGCAGATAAATCACAAAAAAAATTATAGAAAAAAATAAAACTAAAAAACTAAAATAGGAGGATGCAAAGAATCAGTAAGAGGTAAAACCTAACAAACAAGAAACAAAACTGGAAAACTACCTACCACAGAACGAGAAAGCTAGAACACAGATAACAGCAGGATCTAATAAAGGACTAGAGAAACCTGAGTTGGGAGGGGTAATTATTAGATTAATAACAGGTGAGCTGATGAGCAGATGGAACACATGTGTGAGAAGTTGAGTAACAACCTACTGAGGGACACAGTGGTCAAGAGCAGGAAACTAATAAAATCAGATTACAAAGAAATTCAGACCAAAAACACTAATAGACAAACAATAAATATAAACATACCTGAGACAGCTTTGCATACATGGAATCAAAGAAAAACTCTTAAAGAAAACAGAACAAAAAAATCCACTTAAACCTGACACCATAAGAGGTTCATCTTATAATATACAAACATTACACAGGTTTAGATTATCTATTTAAACATGCCGTTGCCAAATTTAATAAGAAATGCATTAAAATGTCTTTTTTTTTTTGTTAAATAAAAAGCTGAAGTTGCATCATTGTGTTCACTTTTTGCTGCAAAGTTCAGATAGTGGATACTCAGGTTGAAGATCCAAACCTAGAAAAGTCACTTTTCATGCATCACAGCAAAGCCTTCAGCCAATCAGAGCAGAGCTGGATTGTCATGGATGATCTCAGGTGCTTTCAGTGGAGAGCAGCTGGAACGGCTCACCTGTTCCGCCTGCAGCTACTTTGGTCCTGCAATGGTTTAATGTCATGTGACAAGGTAGTGTTCTCCAGAGTCTGTGAAAGTCACACAAAGTTTCTAACCAGCAACTTTTGAAAATTCAGCCAAAAGGTTCAAATCTTTAAATGTATTTTTAAAGGTGCCGTTGTGTGAAAGCATTGGAGCCCCCTGATTTCTACTCAGCCGTTCTCCTCTTCTGTTTCCATCTCAGTTTTTATTGTGGATCTTTTCTCGGACTTCACCTCCTGCAGTTTTGGAAAAAATCTATAGAAAAATACATCACAATACGGCTCAGTGTGCTTTGACTTTTTGTAACAAGTGAGCTCCATCTTTAAAGCTACACTTCACTGTAGAGGAATTATTCAAGTTTTAATCGGGTCATGAAAAGTTGGACTTTATGTGACTGCTCTGGCATTTAAGAATCTTAAATGGTTTTGACACAATCACAATTTAAGTTCTGAGACTTTTGGAGATGTCACCAGAGTGCACCCTAACTTTTTAGCAGGCAAAACTTTACCAATATTTTGCAGTAGCTGCACTGGCAACCGTCAATTTTTATTCAGAAACACTGTAGTACTGATTTTGTACTTTATATGGTAATACATTGCACATCACTGTTGGATAATGTACAGTTGGTTTCTTATGTCTGTACTGATTTTCTGAAATCAAACATGCTCCATCAAAAACTAGATGACCAGAGAAAGAGTGCGGTCTTATTGTAGCTTGTTAACTCCACCAGCCACCAGGTGGCGACGGGGGTAGGTTGTGTTTTCATCATTGTTTGTCCGTCTGTTAACAAGATAACGCAAAAACTCCAGGATGGAGTTTGATTAAATTTCAGGATAGGTCAGAAATGTTACAGGGACTAATTGATTAGATTTTGGTGGTTATCTGGATAATCAGTCCACCCCTCACCCCCCTATGAGGACCTAGGATTTAGAAATTTCTCTCCACTTCTGGAGCCACTCTCCTAATTATCCCCTCACAGTTCCCACATCTATCTATCTATCTATCTATCTATCTATCTATCTATCTATCTATCTATCTATCTATCTATCTATCTATCTATCTATCTATCTATCTATCTATCTATCTATCTATCTATCTATCTATCTATCTATCTATCTATCTATCTATCTATCTATCTATCTATCTATCTATCTATCTATTCTCTCCAAGCCCATCACCTCTTCTCTCACTCTCTCCTTTTCTATTCATCTCTGTCTGCCTCAGGATGCTAGCAACAGTAGCCCCTTTACTCTCTCCTCTCCTCTTTTTTCTTTCTCTGGTTCAAAGTGTTGTGGACATCATGAAACTCACATCACAGTCAGGCTCAAGAAAAGAATGCTTCACCGCCTGTCCACAGATAGTGTCAGGCTTCAAGGGGATTTATGGAGCTCTGTCCACACTCCTCACAGCTTTTGGTTGGTTTGATAGGCTTGGCCAGAACTACACCAGAGACATTGCAGCAACTTTTTGACAGCTCATAGAACAAGGTTGAGCCATGTTCAAGTCCAAGTCCAATTTCTTTATAAACTACATAAAAAACTACAAGTTAAAGACTGTACAATTAGAATATTGTTGCTGAATATTTTTGGTAAATAGCTGACAAATACAAAATTTTCAGCAACAATAAATGGTCGTATTGTATTTATTCAGAAAAAATAACTATTACGTATTAAAAGGTATAATCATTTTAAATAGGCCCTTCCATTAAAAACGTTTTTCTGAGGTTTCTGTTGAATATTTTAGCTCTACAGGTGTTCTTACCTTCATGGTGGGTGTGAAAACATGTCAAAAACTTCTCTTTCAGTTTGAATCTCTCAAACGCAGGTGGCGATAAAACCCGAGTTCTCCAGAGTCCGAACGGCCTGTATCTGTTTCATAACAACTCCTTTGTTCGTTAGTATTCATCAACTCCAGCAGTTGAAACCACGCCTAGCATGCTGCTGGCTAAAAGCTGTAGCATAACGTAACAAACAGGAAGACACGACATCTGATGTTACCATGCGCAGCGGGGCAGGAAACAGTATACCTTGCTCTCATAGGCTAGTTTGTTAGCCAATCTGAGTCCAGCAAATTTAAATAATAAATATGAACAGGTTGCTGCTCGAGGCCTGACGGAAGGAGCCGGAACCACCCGAATTTTAACGCAGATAGATTGAAAGGTCTGTTAATAAGTGTTTACTGATGTTTTTAAGATATAAAATGTTTCATATTACTGGTTAATACTTAAGAAATAACCACAAAGTCCTGACATGTGTATGAAATGGCCTCTTTAAGATTCTCATTTAAGTTTTACTGTTTTTCTGAACAACATGGCTGATGGCTGAGGTGAAAGGTTTTCCATAAAGATTAGTTACATTTAACTTGTATTTTCATCACCTACATGTAGTCCTTAACCCCAAGACTCAGTTCCATATTTTAAAAATAAAGTAATTGTCCTTTTCTTGTCCTTTCTATTTCTTGAGGCAGTGATAGGCTCTGTATATCATCAGAAGGTGGTTATTAGCCTTCATGGTGTGTCACAAAGGCAATAGATTATTTTTCTCTCCAGCCTCAGACTCTGTATTCAAAGCAGCAGCTTTGACACTCATTGGCCTTGGTGAGTGCTGTATGTCGTGCTGATAAATGGCTATTAATGGCGACGCTCGCTTTGAAAAGGAGTTTAACTTTGCCGTTCCTCATTACGCATTCTAAGACTTCGCCGCAGTCCTCAAGGTGGATTTTAAAGTTGGTGAAAATTGAGGGCATCGGTCAAATTGATTTCAAAACTGACCATCTGCTCCTTCAGCATTTAGAAGATGCAAGCTTTAAATACATGCCTTCTGTACTCATTTTTGATTAAAATTTCATCCTCCCAGTCCTTGTTCCACGCTATGGAAGCCAGGACATAAATTGCTTGGAACGGTGACTAAAAATGTGGAAGCAACTAGAAATTCAGTAAAAGGCCCAAAGACTCTAATTAATATCGATTATTTTTTTAATTAGCTTCATTTGTTTTTTCCAGAATCTAAGTGACTATGGGTTGTTTTCTTTTCCTTTCTTCTCCCATTTTTCTCATTTATCTTCCAGAATTTGTTGCTTTTGCTCTTGTTGCATTCTTTTATTCTGGTTCTTTTTTTTTTTTTACATTGTTTCTGCATTAATTTAGTAATTTTTCTCCAAGCCCTTTCTTGTCACTGCAGTCCTCTAGACAGATTCAAGACAACCTTGTCAATTCACATCCTTTTGCTCTGGCAGCCAGTGTGGTGATTGCAAATATTTTTCTTTTTTTTTTAAATTTATATCTTTTCATTTTTCTTTTGGCCTGCTGCTCTTGGTACTCCTCACCCCCCCAATCTCTTGCTGCGCTGCTGACCTCTGGGATCAACCGAGCAAAACTGATTCTCACTTTTTCACGGATCATGAGTGCGTCAGCGGTTACACAACCCAAAGACAGACAGAGAGAGAGAGAGAGAGAGAGAGAGAGAGAGAGAGAGAGAGAGGGGAGAGAGAGGACAAGAACATGCAAATATGAAACTGTCATATTTGTCCATATTTTTCTGAAGCAGCTCACTAATAAAAGAATATTAGTCCTTTAGATAGATATTTAAGATGCTACCACAACAGTTTTAAACAATCATTTTTGACAAGGCAATCAAAGACCCATTGGGGCTGTGCAAAGTAACATTTGCTTCTTATACATCTAAAAAAATATAATAATAATGATAAATAATTTTAATTATCTATTAAATTATGCAAATGTGAATAAATGAGTCAAGAAGCATGTGTCAAGTCGGCAAAATCCATTCGTAGAGTTGAAGAATGCAGCACGTTGCTTGTGAAGCTTGTTGACGTTATATGAGTCGGATTTATTTGAAGAACTGGGTTAAGATGTGGCTCGAAGGGCAGTATTGTGAGAGTAAGACTGAGCTCAGGAACGCTCAGGAACTCTAGGAGCCAGCGTGTTAGTGCACGAGGGTGACAAGTGTAGATGTGATGGCTGCAGCCATGCATAGATGTTCACACCAGAGAGAAAGGAAACAAACATGGCAGCAAGATATTTAGAAAACAGTGACCACTACTAAGAGATGCTGAATCACACTATGTAGATTTCTTCTGTGTCATCTCCTTTTTATCAATCCTGTTTCAGCTAGATTCTTAACTTATGAAGGATTTATTTGATTAATATCCGGTGCTTGATTGTTTTTATGTATTAAAATGATAAAGAACAGCTCAGCAAAACATTGTTACTGGAATACAGCAAAGGGCAAAACCACAAGTGAATGGTGTTTCAGTGCTGTAGATAGCTTTTCAGTTGTAAAAGCACAGACACTGACATTTAAACAAGCAATTATTCAAGGTTGGGTATATTGGAGGCTTGGGGCTATTTACAGGTGTAACACAATTTGAGGTGTTCATGAATCTACTTAGAAAAGAAAGTCAGCAAACTGTGTTCTCTGTTCCAAGCTTTTGTGCAAGTGTTCTGGTGAATCTCTGTTGTTCTGCAGGTACGGTGCTTAAGTTCTGGGCAATTTTCTTTATGTCAATGAGTCGAGGGTTTTCACTGAGGGGAAAACGTATCATTTTCATAAGCCTGCTGTGTTTTGGACATAAAAATAGATTTTCAAAAATGTTGTAAAATTGTTCAATATTTTTTCGATGCTTTTTTTTTTTGCAAATTGGTGAATCTCTGCCAGTTTTTACATCTGAGAGGCTCTAACTCTCCAAAATGTTCCTTTTATACTTCGTCATGTTACTGAGCTGTTGTCATTTAAGTTGTCAGATTGTCCTCAAGTTGTTTTTGAATTGTGTCATTCACTTTTTGAGCCTTTTGTTGTTATTGCTTTTCTTTTTCTTTTTGCTGTTGTCAAATTCAAAATGAAATAATATTTTCTAAGAAATGGTGAGCGTCTCAGCATCATTTCTGCTGTTTACATTCAGCTGGGACTAAAATGCAGGTTTATGAGATTTACAGGTTGTTGCATTCTGTTTGTATTTACATTTTACAGCATTCCAACTTTTTGAGTATTGGTTTTGTACTACTGGGCTGGTGGTATTTGTATCTCATGGGAAGTACCGGAGAAAAAGAGACATCTTCTGCACTGCTGCCATATTAAATGAAAACAATGTAGTTTTTTTTACCTAGAAGAAGAAATAGAGCCCAAAGCAGGAGGTGGACTTTTTGTCTTTATATATGACAAATAGAGCAGTATACATTAAAGTTATTGAATGTCTTGATACTCAGAATTTCAGATCCAAAGACAGATGCTTGTCACATAAGCTTCAATTTTATTCGTGGATCTGATGAACTTGAGGTCCTGTTCAGCATGAATCCCATTTCTGTTGAGCTGTAAGTCATAAATAAAGGTTATTTTGAGGGATTGAACCTTTTCCACTCCTCTCATGGTGTATTCCTTCAAAACAATGTAAGTAATTTGCCAGGGTTAAAGGCTAGAATCCTTGAATCCATGTTTCTGCCATTTGCTAAGCCTCTTGCGCCTGTATTTACTGACCCAAATGACCCTGCTTTACTTATTTATTTCACTCTCCTTACTCAAGGAGGGAGTATAAAGTGAGCATTTCTACAGTTCCTCTAGATAATTCATATAAGAAAGAACTAACCCAGCAGCAGTTCCTTATAGAACTTGGAAGAATTATTCTTATCATAGATCAACAGATAACAGCATGAAGGGCCCTGACAGTCATAACCGAGGTCTTCTTTAGTAATCATGGAAAGGTCATCATAGTAGATAAGTCCTGTCCTTCAGGGTTTTACAGAAGGACAAGATCAAATTGCAACTGGAGAATTGATTGTTGTCTCACTGCTTTTTAATGTAGCTTGATAATGGTTGTCTTTAGAGCGAATGGTGCTGTCATAGCTCTAAAATAGTTGTATTTTTTTGTGTGTTGTTCCCTGTCTGGTTGGTTCGTGGTTGTAAATTAGAAATTTGGTGGTGATGTTATATGTTTATACAGAAAATAAACATCAAATTCTTGTTAATTGCATTCTGGCCTGAACCTATTTCATATGTTTAAATTGTGGTTTGTAAATGTGATTAGTCAATAAATCAGTACCGTTTGGTTATTTCTGTAATATATTTTGTATAATACCACATAGATTTGGTTTTATTCAGTTCTGTCTAAAAGGGTTTCCGTATGTAGAATAATTTAGTGACTATTCATATTCAGAATGAAGATTTTTCCTATAATGTAGTTTGAAACTATTTACATTATTAAAACAATGAATATAAAGCGATAGTTCATACTAATAGAGGGAGGAAAGTGTATAGGTTTGCAGCCAGTTCTTCTTTTCGTGAGCATAAAAAAGGAAAGTGCATGAAATGTTAAACAGGTGAAAAGAAAGAGCCATTCTTCTAATATTGAACAAGGGCGGACTTTTGTAAGGTAAGGAGAGAAAAGTCTGTAATTGCACATTTTATAAAGAGAATAAATATTCGAAAAGCTTTTTTTAATGTTGCCTGGAAAATTATGCTTGAAAATGTTGAAGGATTTCACATTAAACTTATGGTTTTGGGGATTTTGCAACACAATGAAAGTCAATATTGTTCAATTTCTTAATAACCTGTTATGTGGGTTCGGTGAACCTGTCATTCATACAAGTTAAATTTACAACCCAAATAATAATAGCTGTAATACAAACATCAATGCCTGCATGTTTAATTTGCAGCAAAGGGGATGGTGATTTAAAGTGTAGATTTGTTAAAGTTTTGCATTTATACTCATTCAGTCATTATCTGTACCTGCTGATTCCTGTTCAGAGTCATGTGGAGCTGGTGTCCATCTCCAGCAGTCACTGGACAAAAGATATGGTTACACACTGGATGGGTCAGCAGTCCATCACAGAGCCACAGAGACAGACAAACATGCACAAACACCCAGGGCCCATTTGGAGCAGCCAACTTACCTATCAAGCATATTTTTGGTCTGTGGGAGGAAACCAGAGTCTCCAGAGAAAACCTGTGCACGCATGGGTAGAACATTATTTAAACAAACTCTATTCAGAAAGGTCCTGACCTGGTTTCCAACCCAGAACATTCTTTTTGCAAGGCAACATTGCTACCAACTGAACACAAGTCACGATACTCATAACTCATCAATGAAATTTGAGCTTGAAGATATACTAACTAGGCAATTGTGAGGTGCCCATGTGAGATAAATGAGGCTGCGTTCATGTTAAGTGAATCTGTAACCCCCCCCCCAGGTTTTGAGACATGGTAGGGACATTGCAGGCTCTGGCTGAGCCATTATGCAGATTGTATGCTAATGAAGTCATCTGATTTAGTTCTGCTTAGGTGTGCTGTATTGAGAGAAAATAATAAAGCGTTGATCAGCTCCCACTATGGTACTCTCTGTGTGTGTGCTACATTGTGTATCTTTAATCAGCCATCTTGTGCTGTTTTGGAGGGAAACACGTTTTGGAGACATGTGCACAAAGATGTTTTTGCTAGTATTTATGTTTCAGTTATTTAGTAAGATTAGTTATTCAAACAATGACAAAATTGGTTGTGCCCCTAGAAAATATCGATCATAATTTCACCATATAAAAATAAGGTGTCATTTAATTAGCATCACTGGTGTCACCAGCCGTTCAACCTGTTTAAAAGACCAAAGAGGCTCTTCAGTAGTTTGTTATTGTTGTGCACACAACACTGCTTCACTGTTCATGTTGCAGTTCTGTTGGGTCAAACAAGTGTTAGATTTCAGCAATGTCTTTGCTAGCAAACACAAAAGTGATTGACTGGTTTTTGTTTCAGTGAAGTATGAAGAAAATGTGCATTTTTGTTTAACCAACAAAAATGACTGTTTTCATTAATTATCTATAATTTAACCAGACATTGACATTTTGTATGAACAAAAATACATTTTCCGATTTGTCGGCCGGTTATGTCAGAGCGCCGTGTCTAGGCCTGTCCCAATTCAAAGACTCCTTCAAATGCGGCTGACGAATCCAGTCTTTTTTTCCCCAATTTGAAAGCTGGGTCCGGTGTATCCTTCGCTGGCCGACATATCCCAACATGCATTTTGGGTCGAACGGGAGATTTTTTTTATGAGCAATGGAGGACAGTGAAGCGAGAGCTGCACCCGGAGATGATTGCACTTATAAGCTTAAAACTGTTAGATTTAGGGCTTTGGTCATTTATATAAAATATTCGATAGTCATTTTATTCTGAAATGTTGTGCTTGTATTGCGGCCTCGGCTCGTATGGCAGGTCCCGTTTGGTGCTCTTTCTGGGTCAAAAGAAAAGACAGCGGTTTTTGTAAAGCTCATGGCTGAGATGGATCACCTCTTTACTGGTGCAAAGTGTTCGGCTGCTGTAGTATGGACCCCCATTCAGGCCAAAAAGAACAAAAAGTTGTACATTATCAAAAATAAATGCCTAAAATCAAAAAGTAATTGTCACAAATTCACTTTAACACCTATATTTACAACTTTTGTTAAACATTTCTAAACTTGCTACATTAAGTTCTGTTCTATGAACAAATATTCAAGGTAAAAATGCAATAATAAAAATACAGAAGGCAGAAGAGCCTTATTTTTCTCATACAAAAGAAAAATAAAATAACAGTCCACATATTTATTGCGGGGTTAACCAACTAAAGACCGTTTCTTCAAACATTTTTTAAGCAGTTCTAACTTCTGTTTAGAGTCGTCATGGTTGCTAGGTGACAGCACATTCGCGGAAGTTCATCTGAAGGCTAGAGCTATCCCAATTTACAGCCGTTAACATCTGGTCTACCCGGTCAAAGAAGTCCGCAGTCCTTCGAAGTATGCAGACCCTGAATTTGGACACAGCCTACATGTGCTGTTGCATGCACAGCGGGGCAGGAAGCCATTCTCTCATAGGCTAGTTTGTTAGCCAATCTGAGTCCAGCGAATTTGCATAATGAATATTAATGAGTTGTAGCTAAAGTCAGCTGAATCTTCACCCACACAGATTGAAAGGTCTGTAAATCAGTGTTTCTTAACATTTTTTAGACATAAAATTTTTCATATTACAGGTTAAAACTTCAGAAATAACCACAAAGTCATGAATTTTGTGAAATGGCCTCTTTAAAGCAGTATAAATAACTTTCCCCACCTAGTGGTTAAAAGCGGAATTACAACTGTCATAAACAAAGATTGCTTGAACTGGCTCTGCAGGTAACGATGTCGTCAGACAAGGTGGCATATTTTGCTACTTATTTTGAATGCACAATTTTTTATCAGTGCAGAAATGAAGGCAAACTCCGATCAGCGAGCCAAAAATGCTAACTGCTAGCCTTTATAGGAGCAAATGGCAACAAACAGCTGTTGCCGCAAAGCAGCAAAGTAACCGCCCAAGTTGTTCAGTCTATTGTAGGGCCATCGGAGGGTCCAGGCTGATGTCTGATATGAAGCTGAACATGTGTTTTGGTTAGTATTCACTTAGACAAGTTTCAAAACAGTAGCTTAAAGTTTTAAAAGTTATTTAGTACTGCTTTAGATTTTGTGGTTTCATTTTTATTACTATCATGTAGAAATTTTGCTTAAAAGCCACGTAATGTTTTTTCTCCTCATAGTAAAATGTTTGACAGTGGAATTAGTTTTTGCTGTTTAAAAGTCTTTTTTTGCTCACTCTCCCATCCCAGTTTTACCTTTAGTAATTAGTCAAACACGCACACCTATCATACACTTATCTGCTGACTTTGCGTTTTCACCCAGCTCCCCAACCCTCCCGATTCTCCCACTATGCCACTTTTTTCTGTTCAACACTCTTTTTAAAATAGGACAATTATCTGTCTTTTATTATTTTATCTGATTTTATATGTTTCCCATCTCACTGATTCATTTTTTGAGTCAAAGTTCAGTTAATTTTAATTCTCCCCTCTCAGTTTGTTCATCTCCTGGTTTATGCTAATGCTGCTTCTTTCAAACCACCTCTAGTCGTAGTCCTGACCCACCCATCAGCTTTAAATAAACACGCCATCATTTCATTAATTGAACTTCCCTTCAGTTTTTTTGGGATCTGTAGCTTAGCAGATAATACATTTAGTTTGCACTTTCTTGTAGTTGAATCTCAAAGTAGTGCAGCAGACCTTTAACCTTCTGTTCCCTCAGTACGAGCTGGGGTCCACAGAGAGTGGCAGAGGCATTGGATCCTATTTGATCTTTGTCTCCTTTTTGAAATGCTAAAATGTGTGTGTGTTTCAGATTATTGCATCCTATTGATCTCCACTGCCTTGCTCGCGCAGTATAACAGATCTGTGAGAGCCAGTGATTAGTCCGGTAATTGGCTGATCAGTTGAATGGAAACGTGCTGAGCTATTACACTTTCTGTACCGCAAATTCTGACAGGTGGGAGACTTCAGGAGTGTCCTCACCCAGTGAGTGACAGACAAGATTTCAACACTGAGCCTAATAATATATACCTCATGATTCTAAAACATCTGGTTAAATTCTGAGCTAACATCATGCTGAATGAAACTATGAGCACAGGGCTCAATATAAAATCACAATAAATAAATACAGAAAAGTACATTTCGAGAGATCTGTGCAGTTCGAGTCTTATAATCTGTATGAAAATTTTGCACAAATCAGGTGTTGATGAAGCATGAGTGACTCGTTTTCTTGCTCACTTACATGTGGGGGAGTGGAATGAACAAGTGGTTCATTAATTGCTCTCAGGACATTTCAGAAACTTGTCATAGACTGCAGTCCACATGCCTTTTTGGGCGAGATATTCACTCTGTCAGTCCATCATATGTACGAAGGCAAAGTCATTAAATAAGGCCCAAAACAGAATATTTTTGCACCAACAAGTTGAAGTCTGAAGCCTCAATTGTAATTTGCATCCAGAAAAACAGATCTAATCTATACCATTTGGGTGTTTGTATCATAAATAACAGTGATTTAAAGTCTTTTAATTGTTCTAAGGGCAATGACAAGCACAATTAATCATATTTATAATCATTGCTTGTTTTCAAAACATTATGAAACTCAATATTTAGAGGCAAAAATATTCATTAGTGCCACGAAAACTAAAGAAAAACATGAAAAACCAAAGTTGCACATATCATTTCCTCATTGGGAACATGGTGATCATCAGATCCTCTTCATCATATTGAGGGTTGGAGGAAGCTGGGTCGTATATCCATTGGTTACTGTGTATGAGGTGGGGTACAAACTAATAGCCACATAAACATGAGCAACTATTCACACTCACATGTAGGATAGTTAGTTATCCTATTGCCACGTTCAAAAGAACGATGCTAATACCTCACATACTTCAGGATAAATATATGAAACAAATTATTTTAAATATTTTTCACTTAAAAATAGCAGATAGATGTTTTTGCTGGCCTCAGATATTTATTTCTAAATTAAAATGTGGCAAGGTTTTGCTGTTTTTGTTGCAGCGTTGCTCAATTCTAGCTACCCTGAATGTTTTGTGTATTTGTAAAAAGTCTTTAATGTCATTGGAGAAATAAAAGTTTTTATGAGAGTGTGCAGAGCAGACCCACTGCAGACTCATTCTTGTGTGTGATCAATATTTCTTTCAAGCATGACAGCATCCCTACACGACCAGTAAGGCAGCGGAGAGGGATGTCGGGGCCGCTGGCATGTACTTTGTTAAAGCTTTGTGCATGTGTGTGAGAGAGAGAGAGGGGGGGAGAGAGGTAAAACCTGGGTGATGGACTCATGATGGGAATGCTTCCCTCTCAGATCCACCAGGTGAGAGATTTGAGATGAGTTGTGACCTTGTTGTGACCTGTGAAATGTTCACACCAGTCAGTGACATGTAAGTGTGCACAAATGTGTTAACTTGTCAAAGCCTGGTCATCAAAGTCCTTGAATGTGTTTGACAGAGAGATGTGTGTCCGCCTATTTGTATGCGTCGCCCGCTGAAAACGTGGAGTATGTTTGCTTTTTTTAACAGATCAGCAGAAGAGGTGATGCCACATTCAATGTCATAGCCTTCATGCATAATTGCTCCTCTCTGTCATTGCCAACGGCTGGCCAGAGCCAAATCTGATTGTTTCCTTCTTTTCTCCTTCCTGTTCAACCCTTTCCTTTTACCCTTTCAGCCTTTATTCTCATTAGGCTCATTAACGTATCCTTCGGAGACAGAGAGTAAGACAGAGTGAGAATGGTGGAGACTCGAGCAGCAGTGCAGTCACACAAAATGTTATTACACAACAGTACAGAAGAGACCCAATGGATAGATAATGTTCAAAATCTCAAAACAGTTTCATCAAGTTAAATTAAGCAACATGATATAATCTATTATCAGACGCCATGTTGGATTCAGAAGACCTGCTTGTAGGAGGACAATGTTTTTGTATATCAGTGAGTTGTTGTGTTTCATTTGATCTTACCCGTTGACCTGTGAGTTTGAGTGATGGTGGTAAGAGGACACTCTGTTGCAGAAAGCTAACCCGATGTGCGGTAACAACCGCTGACTTACCGTCCAACTCTGGTTAAAAATTAATGGGGAAATTAGAGTTTCCAGGCATTCGAATTTTCTGGAAGGATTTTTCATGTATTTAACCTTTAAAGTATGTATAGTTTATTATTCTCAAATGAAAAGTAATGCTACTTGAATTTAATTTCTCTCAGGATCTGATGTGAGCTGCTAGAAATACAAAAATGTAACTTTTTTATCTGCAGCTGAAATCGAAAGTTGTCGTTTCTCACTCCCCTTTTGCTCATTTAATAAAACAATCTGTATTCTGATGTTAGTCAAGTTGATGTAATTGTTGATTGTACAGATTCCTGCACATTAGTGTTTCTGTAAGTCAAAGAGATAAAAAACCTGGCAAACCTAAAGTGTCTAATGGGTAAATAATGGGCTGCTTTCTGCACATCCGGAGGCTTTCGCTACAGTAAGTGATTCGTTTTCATGGCAGAATGGGACCAGTGAACAATATTATTTTTCTTGTCCTGTCAGTGAGATTAACGTGCTGTAACTGTGGACTTTCTGAAGGATGTGGGAAAAAGAAAGTCCAGAAACTATGCAGAATACCTAGGAAACAATTAAACCTGTGGTTTGTGAAGCATTGTCTAAATTTTGGTAACATCGGCGTGTGTACTTGAGCATGTTTGTACATCTGTGCACAACGGCAGTTTATTTGCAGGCCTCAGGTACAGGAAATGCTTTAAGGAGGCCATTTCATACAAATTTCAAGACTTTGTGGTTATTTCATGGTTTTTTCCATGTATTAACCAGTAATATGAAACATTTTATATCTAAAAAACGTCAGGAAACACTGATTAACAGACCTTTCAATCTGTCTGCATTAAAATTCGGGTGGTTCTGGCTCCTTCCGTCAGGCTTCGTCAGCAGCTCATTCATATTCATTGTTCGAATTTGCTGGACTCTGATTGGCTGGACTCTGATTGGCTAACAAACTAGCCTATGAGAGCAAGGTATACTGCTTCCTGCCCCGCTGCACATGGCAACGTCAGACGTTCCTGTTTGCTACGTCTTATGCTAACAGCTTTTAGCCAGCAGCATGCTAGGCGTGGTTTCAATTGCGGGAGCTGCAGAATACTAACGAACAAAGGAGTTGTGACGAAACACATACAGGCCGATGACTTATTGAGTCGGATAATTTCAGATACAGGTAGCTGCAAAGAAAATTGTAACATTTTGTTAGATTATTCTAATACACTTTAACCGAAACTCCTTGCCTGAATTGCAGAGCACTGATGTTACATGCACTGAAGTTTGTTCCATCGTTCCTCAGATTTGAGGATTTCTTTTGCTGTTTATTTGCAGATTAAATTAGCTAAGGACATATTTTGATTGAACTGATTTTCTTCCAGTTCCATTTTTTTTAATTCCATGTTTTTATATAAATAAACAGTCAGCCAGTACATGTACAGAGCAATGCTGCCATCTTAGTCTGACATCTGACAGACATTTAAGAGCTCGCAGAAGATGCCGCGTTGCTTCTAAAAGAAGCTGCTTTTGTTTATGTCTCACCCAAAATGGATCAAATCAGGATTCGGAGAGGAAGTGGATGTGTTTTTGATCCATTTTGGTGGAAATTATTGCCCAAATTGTCACATTCTTCACTAGAACAGTTTAAAATTTGGTTTGCAGTTAAAAGCTTAGTCCTCTTTTTTTTCAAATTTCTCTTCAAAACCAGTTGGATATAGATGCTTAGACTTGGATGTCCTTCTTTTCACAAACAGTTATTCTAGCTATAAATACCAGTTGATTTACATTTCCAACGCCGGTCTCAAAGATTTAATAAAATGCCCAGAGAAATGTGAGCAATAGAAATGTGCACGTATTTTACATCCACCTGGGTCTTAGTTTAGTCCTCCTCCTCTGTATCATTTCTTTCCTGCCTCCTTCTCCTCAGCTCTCCACTGTTCGCCTGCTTGTAATTGAGTCATTTTCTCCTCGTTCGAGCTCCGTCTCTGGCAGGCAGCTGTATCAAGGTGACCTCCCGCTATTGTTTGGGCCTCTGTGTTTTTGTCCCGCTAGCTCGCCAACATAATCACCGCCTTTCAAGCAATGTAATGGGTCAGCAGTGGCAGTGAGACATCATTTCTGACCCTGGATGTCTCGCTTTACTGTCTGAAATGTCAGTGAGGGGGAAAGGAGTTACAGCAATGTGTGTAATGATGTAATGCTGCAGTCAAACCTTCCTGTTCTGTGAGTCCCTCGCTCTCAAACTACTCACTCTGCCTGCTTCTGGACTGATTTTTACTCACCATCTCCCTCTTTAATACAGCTGAAAGGTAAAATGAGGATTGGTTCGAAGTTTGACGCATCTTCTCATCTTTATTTGGAAGAAAATTGCCCGTGTAGAGTAATATTTTTGTTGACCAAGAATAACTTTAATTTTTTATTTTGTAACTAACCCATCCTTTCCACCAGATACGCAAGAAATGCATAACGTTAGTGACGCTTAATACCCAGCTGATAGCCGCCATTAAAGTCAATGGGACTGTTTCCATTGGGTGAGAAGCAACGTGAATCAGACGCGTCTCAGAAGTGTAGTGTCGCAGGCTTTATGCGACAGCTCTATTTTTTATGCTTCTAAAACGTGTCAAGCTCAGAAGTTTAGTTTGGACCAGACAGGAAATTAGGCATTTGTGAAACGTAAAATACGTGGAAGTTTCAAAATAAAAGGACATATGACTACATTTGTGAGACTACGAAAAAATACAGTACCTGTGACGGGTTTGAAGGTGGTATGAAAATAAGCCACATACCTTCTGGATACATGTTGTCGTCTTTCTCTCTGCTTGTTGTTGTGTGTACTGACGAAATCTCCTGGGATCAGCTGGATGGAACGCTTTACGTGAGTGATACCCGTCTGAAACGTCCCCAATGGGAAGGGACACGCGGCTGATTGCGCAAGCAAAACATTACGTGCTGCTTACGCGTTTGGTGTAAATGGGGGGTTACACTGTAGCAAGTTGGCTGTTTAAACAAAGTCCCAATTACAAAATCTTCTGATTAATCAAGATGTTGTTAAAACCTAATTCAGCCTACAGCCTGAGATCTGTAGAATGTTTTATTTTACTGAAACAAATTCATTTAAAGGTGACTAATGACCTTTACATAAAAATGCCTGCAAAGAACCTTTTTAACGCTACGGGGACGCCGTCATCGTCGACGATGCCAGGGACCTTGTTGTGTTTAATCAAACATAGCTTCTGAACCATAAAAGATAGAAACTTACTTTTTTTCCCTCTAAATCGAGAGAATCCAAGCTTTTAGACGGTAGTTCCGGCATCACTCTAGCCCATTCACAAGGGATACAGTGTCGTGTCAAAGTCGGTGTTCCAATCAGAGCCTTTGTCTTTTGCGCATGACGCGCGGTTGTCAATTTTTTTTTTTCTTATTCATTGATATTTAGTGTGGGTTTTTCTTGAATAAAGTGTGATATTCTAATTTTCGCCTAATTTTTTTTGTATTTTTTATTCTAATACTCTTTATTTCAAGCAAAGGAGCCTCATTTACACAGCAGTTTATGATATTTCAGTTCAAAATTAAAAAAAACAAGGTATAAGACATTATGGGGCATTGAAAGGTGGTGTTTTAGTAGCATTTAAACAAAAAAAAGTCAAAAGTTTATTTCTCCAAAAAACCCTTGGTCCACAGAGGGTTAAGAGTCTTCCAGTCATTTGTAAGTCAATAATCAAGCTGCGTTCTTCTTTCTAGAAGAAACCTATATTATGTTATCATAAGAGATGTGGAGGGTTACTCGGTGGCATTCATGTGGAGAATCGCATGACAACATTGTGTCGGCCATTTCCAGTTATAAATCCCACGGTCAGCTGGTCACTCAAACTGTCTGTCATCACTGCATCACACCATTTACCCCCTTACCAGTTTCAGCTCTATGACTACCTCCCTACCTCCAGCTTAGTTGAGTTCATTCTGTTTTATCAACTTTCCCTGGGGAATTAAATTAAATTAAATTAAATTAAATTAAATTAAATTAAATTAAATTAAATTAAATTAAATTAAATTAAATTAAATTAAATTAAATTAAATTAAATTAAAAGAAAGTTAGACATGATTCTTTGATGTATTATATACAATTTCTACAGGTTTTGATCAGACATGCAGGGAAAATAAGAAACAAAGAAAAAAATCAACAGTTTCTTTACAATTTATGACACAATCAAAAGTTAATTTATGACAAATGTATATATGCAGCAGTCATTACTGGTAGTGCCTGGAGCAACAACTGCCATCCACCACAGCAGGTTTTAATGACATTTAAATGTGTAATGCAAGGCATTTTAAAGAGCATGTATTCTGGTGTGGTATTTTTTTAACTGAGGGACTGATGAAAGTCCCTTTTCTGCAGCCAGTGGACTGTTGAATTATCCCAGTATTTTAAAGCTATGTTCATGGTATTGATCAGACATTGTTATAAAATCACTAAATCAGCCATAAAACTTTTTTATCTGTAATTTTTTAGCTTTACTGCTTTTTTTACTTTTTACTCTACAATTTATTTTCTATTACTATTTACTACCTTAAAGAAGAGCTTCTCATTGCCATCTGCTGTTGATTTTATTGAGAAATGAAGCATTTTAGTTTGAAAAGTGTCTTTCTGTTTTGTTGACTCATACTAAATAAACTTGAGTGTTAGTAACAGAAAAAAAGAAGATATTCCATTCATTCATTCATTCATTCATTCATTCATTCATTCATTCATTCATTCATTCATTGTTAGTGTCACATTGGTTTACTTAAACTCAATTTATTTTGTTAAAAAAAATGTATGCCAGCGGCTTTAAAAAACAACTGCAACAGAGAGGAAGAAAGGAAATAGCTCTCAGAAACTCTAAACTTTTATTTTGTGTTTTATTTTTATTTTTTTAATGATGTATGACAAGGTCTTCCTTTGCTGGTGATTTGTTCTTGCATTATGTTAGATAAAATTAGTTTTTCATGGTTTGTCTTTGAGTCCACTGACGTACAACTGAACTAAAAAAAAATAAGAAAACAGACACATGACTGACATTAAAACAAACCTTTTCAGAGTAATAAAATCAGCTGTAAAATTAAAGCGCTTCAGTTAGTATGCTTTTGGGAAACACCTCTTAAGCTAAGAAGGCCTGTAAAATGGATTTTACAGTTATCCTGGCCACAAGATGCTATTAAGAAAATGGAGTCCTGACCTGCAGTTGGGATTCTGCTCTGATGAGAAATTGAACAGCTTCCATTAGAAGTTGTTTAGTACTTTAAATTAATCATGGTAAACCTGTGCCTGTGTGTGTGTTAGTGTGTTTGTGTGTGTCAGACGACAAAGACACAACACTCCCTCTAGTTATATGAGCTTGGAGTTGACCTGAAAAGTCATTTATAGCCTCTGGCTTTGAAAAGAGCTTTCAGGTTAAGAGTCACGGCAGCTATATTTGAACTGCAGGGTGTTTCAGGGCGAGTGGTGAGGATGAGGGGTCGTGTGGTCAGTCACGTCTGTTGGCGAGTGTGTCATCCACTGTTGGTCAAACACATGTAACTGTCACCGATCAGTCACATAACTTATAGTGCGTCAGTGATAAAACTTGATGTTGATACTGAGGGATGACGGTAGGATGTCTGATGATGTTTGGGAGAAAACTATGGAAAAATAGAGTTTCATGTGGAAATTTAAACAAGCGTTTACATGCGCCACACATTTGATCAGGTTAATTCATTTTGACATGCGGAGAAATAGCTCAAATACTGGAAACGGACGTAGAAGAAGAAGCAGCAGACTTCTGTTGTAAACAGTCATAATTTTGGCAAGAAATTTTAATTTAGTTTTAGTCATAGTCTTTTGACTGAAATTCTTTTCAATTTTAGTCACTAAACTAGTTTTAATTGTAGTCTAATTTTAGTCGACGAAAATATGTGGCAGTTTTAGTCGACTAAAATCAATTGTAGATTTAGTCGACTAAAATAAGTATATTTTCTGAAGTATTAATTTAACAACTGCAATATAGTATGGACATTTTCTTACCATTCCACACTTCATCTGGTGTCTTCCCGGGAGCATCTCAAACAACTACGGAAGCCTCTGCTCATCGCTCAATAAGCTGAGCTCTGATTGGTTCTTTTCACAGTAGCCCCAGCTGTTAGCTTTTTGACTGATTCCTCTCTGCATCTTTTTTTTCCTCTGACTGGATTTCGTCGCTGTCTATTTTCGTGTCGTCTTTTATTTGTCAACGAAAATCAACATAATTTTTGTCATAATAATCGTCTCAAATAGGGCCGTCTATTTAAGTTTTCGTTTTAGTCCGCAAAAATATATTCGTGACTAAAATTATGACGAAATATTTTAGTCAACAAAATTAACACTGGTTGTAAACAAACATGGCTGCTTTCATTTAAAATGGAGCAGTAGCATCTTCTTCTGAGTGTGTTTTTATTTTTTTCTGGAAACATTTTTACATCTAAACCTCCAGCAATGCATTTGTGTCCGAAAATGACTAGTTTTGTTTCACGCCCACCATGTTTTCATCCAGCGTCTGTAAACGCCAACGTAAGATACGTCAACGCAGAACGTAACAGACATGACCCACATTCAGAATAAGAGTTTGACATGTGAAGCAATTGATTTAACTATCGGCCTAACCCTCCTGTCTCAATCGGAATAAACTTTTGATCCGAATGAGAGTAAGTAATCTGAATGGCTGAATGGTAAGTAATCTCAGGCTTTTAATCCGATTAATTGTGTCCATGTAAATGCAGCGATTGTTTTGAGGGTTTATCACACTACAAAATATACACTGAAATATCTTTTTTAAATTTGCCCTAACTCATCCCTAATTCCTACAATGGCATCAGTATGAGAAGTCAGTTAGACTCCAGTATGAATAAAACATTTGCATATAGAAAGTTCAATATTTATTCAAGTTAAATATAACTGCTGCACTAACAGACAGGTCATTCTTTTAGTTTAACAAGGACAACTCAATGCAACGGTGTGCTGAAAACCTCCCAAAAAGGCACCTCACACCATTAAAATGCAAATTTTCTGCTTGTTACTATAAACCTTTCAAAAAGCAAGAGCATATTGGACTGACACCTCAAAAGCTGGAGTTCTGGATCTAATTTCAAACACTTAAAGACACCCTCTTTCATAGATTCATGGCTTTGGGTGAACCTTTGGATTGAACAGATTTTTCATTTTTAACATTTTTTTCCTTTTTCATTTGTCATGTGTTCAATCTGTTTTAATGCTTTTAAGCAACATTTTACACTCAGTTTGTTTAACACCTTTCTTGCAAAATTTGAAACATGTTAGTTGTGACTTTTCTGGGAAACAAGTTCTTCATTTACTAATTTGCCACATATGTTTGAACCATCTGTTTTTTTTTACCAGTCTACATTCCTTTTTTTCCCTCGTGTAATATGAATGTGGAATCATTACTGTTTACTACACATTTATATCGGTAGAAATTAGAAATAAAATGTCAGATTCTCTTTTTTGTGTCCAGTCAGTCACAACTTCATTTCAAAGGTTACCAATGCCTCTCAGTGTTCTCGCAAATTTCTCACACTTTCTAACTCATGGAAATTAAATTGGAGAGGGTTCCAGGGTTACCACAGCAACTCTGATCATTTTCTATTGAATTTTTCAAATATGTCCATAATTTAAGTGGCGTGAGATCGAGGTTCTGCAGCCCCAAGGAGGAAATTAAGAATATTTTGACAACTTGTTGTCAATAGTTGCAGCCCATTGAGATTCAGACTTAAAACAGCTCACACATAACAACTAGTAATACATCAAGAATATCTGACATATTGCCTACCCCTGCAGCAAAGAAATTACTCTGATGTCCAGTTTTTAGTGAAACTTAATCAGAAATGAGCTGTGAACTTTACCATCACTGACAGTGCAATGTTGAGGGTAAAAGGCTTGAAAAGCGCAACACATTTGTTTAAAAGAAGGACTCAAGCGCACAGAAAACACAGGAATGGTAGTTTAACAAGTTTTAATAATTATTTAAACTGAGCAGAGACATTAGCTACGTTTACATGGGCACATTTAATCGGAATAAACGCCCAATCGGAAAAAAAATACGTCATGTAAACATGTCAATCAGAATGTTTTGATCCGATGCAGCCTGATCAGAATGAAATTTACTTCTGATCGAGAGGGGTGGTTTTGTCCGATCTTCATTCGGATAGACGTGCATGTATACACCCATTCGGAAAGAAAGAGTGAAAAAAGCCCACTGCGCATGCGTACAACTTCAGCGTGACGTCTTTCTGCTTTCGCAGACCCAAGTAGAAAACATAGCGGGAAGTAAACAGAAGTGGTCTGCTGGTGCAGTCATCCTGTCATCCTGCTCTCCTCTCCTGTGGTGGAGGAGCAGTAGCAATATGTATTCAGCCTCTAGCTTGGTTAATGCGACCAGTAAAAACCCAAACATAAAGGTAATCACCTGCAGAAGGTCCATATTGGGGAAAACGTGAGTCAGCTCGAGCACACGATGGGGCGGGAAAGACGTGCAGAAAGGACAGAGTTTGTTTACTTTTTTTTCTTCCCCCGGTAAGACAACTCGCTGTGCGCATGCTCAACTCATTTAACCTGATTGAGTGCTTGGTGCATGTGTACTCATGGCATGATCAGATCATTTCAGTTAGTGTCCATGTGAACAGGGATTTGGGAATTCCGATCGACCAAGATTTTAATCAGATTGGGGAAATTTGGCGCATGTAAACGTAGCTAGTGATCACTCTCTGGATCAAACTGTGGCACAAACGAGAAGGATTAGACTCAAATGACAGGTAAGTCATCATCTTTCTCTTGTCAAGTGGTGAAGATAATCAAGATAGCGAGCTGCTCTTTGATGACGTCAACGAAGGAGGCAAGGTGAGTGGAGCGGGAGAGACATTAAGGGTTACATCAGTTAAAGCAGCGATCTGGAGTTTCCCCCTTTTCAGGAGTTTTGTATGATTTTTTGAAATTCCATGAAAGTGATAGTCTGACCCCCATCCCCAATCGGCACATATAATTTTAATTTGATATTGCTATGCATTAGCCTATAGTGTTCTACATCTGTATATGTACACCTGTCAATCAACCAAGCATGCACGCGCATGTATCCTGAAAATGTATGTGTTTTAAAAGTCTAATCACCGAAACAATTAAAGACGAACTCACTCCCTCTAAATTATCTTCCTGCCTTCTAACTGCTTTTTCAAATAAGGCTGAAGAAGCCGTTACTTTAAGAGGCGGGCCTAAGCTGTGATTGATGTGTAGCACTTCTTCGTGTTTAGATTATCTCCAGTGTGACTCTGCCGTGTTGTAGAGAGGTAGCCCGTCCATGATGAGAATATAACGTCTGTAAATCACATCCACACAATCACAACCACTGCAGGGAAGTTTTTAATTATTATTATGATATTTGTTATTCTCTTTGTCATAGTTTTCAGAGTAGTTTACCGATTGATTGTTGTTAGCCACAATGCTAAAGCTATTGCCATGTTGCTGACATGGGTCTGAGTAAATGTCTGAATAGAAATATAACACAAATCACACCCACACAATCACTGCAGTAAAATGTAAAAGTCTTTGCCCTGATTTTAATGATATTAGTTTTTCTCTTTGTCGTAGTTTTCGGCCAGTTACTCTACATCCCTCTGTGCAGGTCTTTGATGAGAAGCTGAGACAACGGGCGTGCAGGTGCAAGTGTGTGTCTGTCTGAGAGATGGTTTTATACTCCAGGAGGCGTGTCTTAGAGACGATGCTGGTGACGTAGACATGTACCGCTGACGTGGAAATGTACCGCTTTCAGCCAATCACAAAATTCAAATGCAGTAGCCACCTTTTAACACTAAGAGGGCAGCACTAAGACGTTTTTAGACCAAAAAGTGTAGAATTTAAAGTTTACATGAAAATGTCAAAAAATGCCCAGAAACTGAAAGGTTGCTTTAAAGACCCACTAATACAGTTTATTAGCAGAAAAAAGCTGTTTTAAGGGTGAGTTGCTCTTTAAAATAAATAAATAAACATTAATTTTATAAATGTAACTTACCCATGAAGTGTCCACCTTAACAAAGATGTGCTATGGTATCTGTAAGAAAATATGTTTATTCTCATCATGATTTTATTATTTACTCTAAAATGTAAATGTCTAAAAGTGTTAATCTTTTAATGCGGGAGAGCTATGAACAAGGGCTTATTTCCCATAATAGAAGTAGAAAAGTATCCTTTGATCTGTAGGAACTTCTGGTCCAAGATTCATGGGAGTAGGTCTCTATTAGGGAGTCCTACTTTAAAGATAAGGGCCATTGTAATAACTTGATCTGCATGTGTGCTCCAGAACCAAGGCCACCTTGGTGGGAAAATCAACATGGGATTTTGTTATCTGTTAGACAGACGGACTTCACGAACCTCCTCTATAAAATATAGAATTTTTAATATCTTATTCAGTGAGTATGGAGATGCTTTAAACTGCAGTATACGCCTTGGCAAATAAATTTCTAAACTTTATATTCTTTGTCTGTGGTTCTTCTGCTGTCTGAGGGTTTAACTGTGTTTTGGTGTCTAGGAACATGTTCCCTGACAGAAACAGAGGGGCGGGACTTAAAAGTGCAACACATTTTTTTTCGCCTCAGTGGCGCCCTCCCAGGAAAAAACTCTGCTAAGGCATGTTAACTGAAGGGCAGCCTGAGAAACAAATCCCAACTTCCAGTGATCCATGAAAACACATGCAATCCAATTTCAAATCCAAATCCAGCAATCCAAATTCAATAATCCTAACATTAATGCAGGTGTGGGTTTGGTTACCTCTGTGAGCTGAACCATGATTATGTGTCAGAGACTTAAAATATCTGAAGGAGCAATCAGGAGGTTTGGGTGAGGGGAGAAGATACCGTAGGTCAGGAGGCTTTCAAGCACATCTGAGGGATCTGTTATCTAAATCTAAAGGTGTGCACAAGAGTCAAAACCCATGAGCAAAAACATGATCAGAAACACAGTAAGAGCACATGAACTTGATAATGACTGTGGGAGTGCTGGACTGCATTATTGAGGGCAAGCAACAATCTGGCATTGAAAATATGGTGAGAGGAAACAGCTGATGAGTATGTTAGGAATAAAACAGGGATCAGGTGAGCAGCAGGACAGCTGATTGCAGCGCGCAGAGGGAGAGTGAAAACATAAACAGAATATGATCAGATAGACGTGATCCACACCACAAAGACGCATCATTCATCACCTGAACAGGCCGTCGTCACTCAAGTGTCATCGTTTAAATTTGAGTGTGATATACGATCAGCAGGTAGAGCTGTTGGCTTAAAGACAACCACAAGTGGCTGTCAGTGCTGCCTTTACATAGGATGAGAGGCACTTGTCTTCTTCTTTCACTGCTCTATTTTTTCTCCTCTTACCCTTTCTGTCTCTGATTCAGGCATGTGACTGATTTGGCTCATTAAGATCGGGGGAAGGAGAATTAATTATTGTCATTAAATGAAGCATGCTGCTCGCTTTCTCCCTCTCTCTCTCTCTCTCTCCGGAGCACTCCAGTGGGAAGGTTACTGAAGTGCGGACAGCGGTGAGGGGAAGAGGAAGGAATGGAAAGCTAATGGGGGAGAAAAGTAAAGGACAGGCAGCAATGGAGACAGATGTGGCAGGATGAAACAAAATGAATCAGGGTTCGAGGTGCAGCGCGACGAAATGAAAACAATAAAAAGTGAGGATAAGTTGACGGCCTTGTGATATGGGGCAGTCGCAGGAAGGAGGAGCCTAAGCAGGATTTCTGGTGTGTGTACGTTGGGGGGGGGGCTATTTCGGCCCAGCCGCATGCTAATACACTGGAGCGTATTGTTTAGCTCAGGGAGATGAAAAACAAACGTATAATCCAGGTCAGAGGGAAGAAGAGGGGGAGGAGAAGTGCAGCAGAACACACAAAAAAAGATGAGGTCAGACACCGAGGCATTAAAAACCAACAATGTCAGAAGATAAAAAAAAAAAAACTCATCCATCATGTACAACATAGAGGCTATTTCTGATTCCATGTTGAGAAAAAATATTCTAAGTACCAAATAATGAAAGAAGGATTTAGTCGCCTACATCATGCCATACAGATGTTGATACAAGTAGCATCTGGAGGCTAAATGCTCCGCCTGTATATGTTTGTGCTTGTTACAGCTAATATTATTGACTGCTGAGGAGGAGGAGGCATGAATGCACAAGACCCTGAGGCCAAAGCCACTCAAGAACATCTCTAGCAATTCAAGTGACCTGCTTTCCTGATGCTGGGCTCTTTTCCATTACCCAGAGTGGCATTTCATTTAGCTTCTGTCATTCATCTTCCTTTCACCAAATGTGATAGGGACCCTTGTGTAGCTGACACTTCACCTCTGTTTTTCTAATTTCCCTGTTTGTTTGTTTTTTTCTCCAAATGGATTGGGGTTTTTTCTGTTGTTTTTCGGTTGGAATCTCACATCTCAGTTTTTAACAAATTGAGCAACTTTTTTTCCTTTCTGTGAAAGCTGTTGAAAAAAAACAAAGGGAAGGGATTGTTTTCCTTGAGGCGCCCACATGTAGTCAAATTTTCTGCGCCAAAAATCACCTGAAGGGAGTGATATTTAAGGGGAAGCTTTGCTGCGGTTAGCATGACTCAGCTGACAAATGTCCTCAAGCCGTCATTTCTGCTTCTTTTAGAAAGTGTTGATTCTTCAGGACCAGCCAATGCCATTTATTTAAATCGACTTGACTTTGCTGAAGCTCTGCTGGAACAGAAATAGCACTGTGTTGTTTATTCATGTTTTCTATTTGCAATCTATGCCATAAGTTCAGAAAAATACATCCAAATCAGATGTGAAAAAGATGTTTTTTTTTTCTTTTCCTTGGTTGTATTTAAATAAATCAAGATGTAACAAGCTGATTTTATAGGAGCAGCTTTGTGAGGCTGAGCCAGGGTCATCCAGCTGCAGAGCTGCTGTGGCAGCTGTTCAGACAGGGAAACGTAGCCATGCTGTTATGTGTCATCTGCAGGGATGTCTTGTAATAATGTATGTGGTTTTGACACTGGTACCACCTGAAGGCAGTTCATGTTGTATTTGTTCAAAAGCTTGTGGCTAGTCAGTCATTTCTTTCAACTTCTGTCATGAAAACTGAAGGTATTTTTTTGCTTATAGTGGTTCAAAATTAAAAGATTTCACTAAATTTTACCTTTGATTTCATGTAGATATTTGTTATATTAGTTATTAAACCAAATAAGACTTAATTTCTAAGTTTTGTACATCATTAGTCAATTTTATTTATTGAGCACCGTAACATACAATGTGACAGCTAACCAAAGTGATTTACAGGAAATCAAGAAATAAAGTAAAATAATATATAAAAAACAATAAACAAATACTTAAACATGGAATAAAAACTAGGAAGAAAAGTACAATAAAAGACAGGCTGTAAAACAAAACAAACACGTATAAATTAAATAAATGTTATAAATAGCTATACCTTAAAGAAAGCTTTGTATCTTAGAATTGTGTTTAGCAACATGTAAACACAGTGATTTGCACAGCAAACACTTGCCATGTTGTGTGCTGTCAGGTGTGGCTTCACATTGTCAGTGTC